>CM035160.1:148553926-148922672 GCA_020205615.1 Panax quinquefolius
AATATAATTTTAACTTGGAGACGGTGGAGATAGTTATATGTCGAGAGAAGACTCACCATTGGAAGGAACATGATAGTAATCTTCTCGCTTTTCTTTTTAGGGTCTATTAGATTGACCAAGGATAATTCTTTGGACATATGATATCTATCATAACTTAGATTCATGGCCTCCTATGTACGAAGGTTTCTTGAGCACTTTCCAAATATTTTAATTTCTAAAACAGCTTTTGGTATGCCTTTTTATGTAAGTGCAATTGTGGCGTGAGTCGAGTTGGTATATGTATTTGTATTTAAACTCACAGTATACATGTCGTCGTATTTTGCACGACAGTTGTATAAATGAAGTTGTAAATGATTTTTATAGTGTATGTTCTGCCGACTCAAGATGGGTGATGTATACCTATTTTGGGGGCGTCACACCTTTGCTTCTTCTTTTTTTATTTTCTTTTAGGAGGTGCCTTGTCCTCCACATGGGTTGTAATTCTTCTCTCTTCATCAATAAAATATTCTTCTTTATTAGAAAATAAAATCCAGATAAAAAATAAAAGGAAGTGTGGTCGTCTTACACCTTCAAAAATGTTGAATTCCTCATCAATCTGGAGGAGCTTGAAGGCACTTCGAGCACGCCAACCTTCTTCTTTTGCTTTTCGATAGTAGATATCCTGCGAACAAACTATCTCACTATAATAATCTATATCAGAATATCCTAGAAATAAATACATCAATAATTCAGGAAAAATACCCTTTTATCTCTTGAGGCTTTACCCATTTTTTGACAGCCTGATTGTTTGGTACGTACTAAATTGACAGTTCCAAAGCAAGCACTACTTCTCGGACAAAAGGTTGTGGATAGTAGATGACAAAAGTAAATCGGTTTCTCAACTCCTTTCAATTAATCAAAGTTTGCAGGAATAGCTATAAAAAGGACAATTCCAGTTAGCATAAGACTAAACTACATAGAGCTTCAACAGTTTGAAAGATACATTCAAACACAAGTTGTAAAATATGCCTTCTTTTGAGCACTATAACATCAGACATTTTCATAAATTGTAACTTTATCTGCTCATTCTCCCATAATTAATTGCTAGTACGTTAAAAAACCTAATAACTTTCTATTCCCACCCCACCCCACCCCCACCCCCACCCCCACCCCAAAATAATAATAATAAAAAAAAAAAAACTTACAGACATCCAGGCCATAAGTGAAAAGGTTTCCATTCTGGGATGTCCAAAAATAAGAGGTATTATTCACTCTCTCAAACCCTTCTCCCTCACTTCGGAAAGGTTTTAATTGAACGTAAAATAATTCATTTTGGTCAAATTATCTCCCCATCATGGCTCAAACTAACCAAGTGTCAGTCAAACTCGTTCACTTATTTGGGACTGAAGAAGTCTTTTCTTTTTGCCCTTCTCATAATAGAGTTCCGTACACTGCATAGGCTTCCAGCTAATGCTAAGTTTCAAATCATAAAAAAAAAAAACAAGGTAAAAGGCAACATAAGACCTCCCTCAGAAGCAAAAGAGACCACAACATGCTATCAACCATTTTACACCTAAAGGCTGTTGGAAGTTGGAACATCCCCAACCCAAGTAAAAATTAAATCTTGATTAAAAAGGAAAAATGAACTCAAATAGAACTCAATAGTAAATCCTTGTCAATAATAATTTTTTAAACAGGCACAACATGTATTATATAGCCTAACAGCCAGTTAGTAGTTTTTTCAAACACCTTAGGAGCAATTCAATATTCAGCCATATATGCAAAATACATGAGCAAATGCTACCAAATAATAGTAGTATGCCAAAAGGATACGGATAAATTAATGAAATATATGCAACAAAAGAACTCATTATAGTCCCAAGAACTTCAATGGCAAAAAAGACAAAACAAAAAACAAAAGAAAATTAAAAGCTTCCAGAAGCAAGAAATGGTATTTTTGTGTGTGTGTGTGTGTGTGTGAATGAGACAGATAAAGAGATGTAAAAAGAATTAGTTTCAGTTGATCGGGAAAGATGATGATTTACCTTTTCTAGTACTGCAGGGACGAGTAGCGACGGAAGTTCTTTCAGGTTGAAGGCATCTTCCGGTTAGTCGTTTACAAGTAAAACTTATATTGTTTTAGCCGACGTCACGTCATTGGTAAAGAAAAATTTTACACTTCCATTTCCATTCAATTTTTAATATTATTAGTTTTTTTTTTAATATTATTTTGTAATACATTTGAATTTTGAATCATGAAGTAGGAAATTTGGAAAGCGTAGGGATTGTAAAATATTTTTTATATTTTGAAAGGATGAAAAGACAGAAAATTTTCATTCCAATTATATCTCAGGAGTTAAATTTAATTAAACTAAAACTAGACAAAACTATTAAAAGAAAATACATATATATACTCTCAATTTTAAAATATAAGTTTAATTTGACTTTTCAAAGTCAATTGAGATATTTATAACTCAAATTTGGTGTTATTTATTTAACTTTTATTAAAATAAAGCTTCTATGTTGTTTAAGTTTTTAAGTAGTTTATAATTTTTATAATTTATTCTGCTTTTTTGTACTAATGTCAAGCTAATTATAATAATAAATTCAAGAATATGATTGAAATGCACCTACTTTTATAACACTTTTTTGCTAGATCCTACACATGATTGATTCATTAAAAATTCATAAATATATATTATGTGATTCTAGTAATTTATTTTTGATAAAAATTCTAGTAATTTATTAAATTATACCTTCACAATTTATTTATTTTCCAACACTATAAATTGAAGAATACAAGTATACTATAACCAAGAAGAAAATTTATTAATTATTTAATTAATCAAATAGTACAAATATACTATATAATTTGTCCCTGTAAACCCAGCTATAGCAATTGCCATAGCTGAATCTTTAACTAGATCCGCCCATGCGCTCTGCCCCCAATACAGGAACTCAGTAAAACAATGTGATCAGCTTCCAGCAATAGGGGGTACAGTTGGGGGCATTGCATCCTCAGCTTTCTCATGTTCCTTGTTAAGTATCTGAAAAATCAATGTTGAAACTTTACTATTCAAATAATCAGAGTATATAAAAATTCATCCGACACACACACACATATATATGAAAATTTTGTCCAACGAGCCGGAAAAGACGAACCGGCTATAGCGACGGTTCATACGTCGCTAAATCACAGAAAAATCAGTTTTCCAAGCTATAACGACGGATTGAACCGTCACTATAGCGTTCACGGGACAAGGGTGCAAAATTTCTCTAAAATCTTTTCCCACTACCTTGTTATTGATCAAGTTGTGGAGCTTGTCCCCTATATATATATATATTTGCAAAATTTCTCTAAAATCTTTTCCCACTACCTTGTTATTGATCAAGTTGTGGAGTGCTATCACACTTCGAATCAGAGACGAAAGATACATAACCAGCATCTGGTCATTTGTTTTTACTGCACAGATAAAGTGATTATTATCTATGTACATAAGAAGATAAACCAACATGTGAAGATAATACTTTTGGCTTTCATTTTATTTTCTTCCGAGTTTATTAATTCATTTACCTGCAAATGCCTTGATTAAATCTGCCACGTTCAGATTTGGAAGAAGGTTAAATACGTCCTGCAATAATTCATGTAACGAACAAAGAAGAATATCTGAGATTGAAGGCAAACATTTAATCGACACGGGAACATAATTAATTTAGTGCTCACTTTGGAAGGAACCTGGTCAAAAAAGCAGGTTGTGTGCATGAATTAACTGAAGACATTCTCTTACAAGCTTAATGAGAACATTAATATGGGAGTTACTCTCGGAGGAGCCAGATGATGTTTAAATTTTTTTGTGGGGTGTATATGCTGCCTGCAAAGCAATATGGATTCATGCATGCCTACCACAATTAAATAAGAAAGAAATAGGCTAGCATTGGTGTATTATCATTGTTGTCCACATAAATTTCATGCGTCAAAGCTACTGCCATTTGAAGCCAACTCAGAGATGGAACCAAGCTCTCAAATTTGGGTGAAATGAGAATGTTTATCTGAAACTTTTGACTACTTTTATCTTGAAAAAATGATCAAATAATTTAATCTGGTCTATAACTAAAACAAGTGTCCCCATAGTACTCTGGTAGTCAGGTCTAGCATTAGACAATTTTGCACATACAGACAGATATATGTTAATACATGAAGCCCAAAAGTAGAATGCAAATGTATATACAAAGGTTACCTGCAAGTGGTACAAAATCTCATGATTTAATGGAAGCTTCCCATCAACAACAAGATCAAGATAATAACCTATCTCCTGTAGCCGTGCATCCAGTCCCTTTAAGGCTGCAAGTTTTCCAGTAACCTGCACGAGACGAAAGAGAACCATTAACAATCAAACTCAACCAAAGAAGAAAGATAAAGGCAAGGGAGGGGATGTAGATGCGAGTATGTTATCAAACTTAACTCTTGCTGTACTTTAAAAGACAGAAATGCACAAACAATTTAAGATAAGCAAAGAATAAAAACCTCTGTTGCAAGGGCGCTGATGGCTGTATCTTTCACATCCCGCAGCAAGTGCTCCACTCCTGTTTACAGGAAAAATTAGATATAGATGGATAAATAATCAACAATTGAAGTTGCTTTACATCCCTCGTCATTCTCAGGTATGGCGAAGGGGCAATTAATGGAGAACTTTCTTAATGCATAAAGGCTTTTCATCTCATGGATTACCAATTTCCTCCACTTCGTGAGCTGCAATTTCTGAAGGCACGTGAACAAAAACCTTCTGGCTTTTCTGAGTAGCATTCTGTGACCATGAACAAGAATAAGCAAGTCTAAGATCCATGTATATGAAAAACTTAAATGTTCAAAGGTGAGCACAAACTTTCTGATCTATTAACCTCTTGTTAACATTGAAAGAGTAACTAGAGAGAACTAGATCCATTCACACTTGGAATGGTGTATCTAATTAATCAGGCACAAGAGCTATAGATAGAAAGCCCTGACAACGATCTTACCTCTTTCACCTCTTCAACGGCATAGTAAGCTTTAGTAGGTATTCCCAACTCCTTAGGTTGCACATCTATGATCACCAACACTGGATTCAAAACATAACTGTAATACCAGGAACTTAGTCATCAAGAAAGAAAAGGAGAGAACAGGGAAAATAATAAACATGAAATATCTAAGTTATGATATCACCACTTGTATGTAGAAATGAAGTTTGAGAGGATGAAGGGAAATATCAAGGCCCAGCCAGCCGGGTGGAGGGGGGAAGGGGTTCAAAGTTCAAACTGCAAACTTGTTCCTCAAGATGAGACTGGCGCCATAGTAGGCTACAATTAATGTACATTTCTATGTCTATAGTTCTTTGATGAAATTCTTCCAGATTGCTCATAGTCTCATCATACTCCCACGACCCACAAAAAAAATGTTACATACTTCGACATTAACCGGAGCAATATTTGTAAGACTGCTCAACATACTAACTTTTAAAGTAGAACACTGCTTTTGGAATCTACAGTAGAAAGGAATGCCAAAATGCTATTCCTCATCATACCGATTATGCCAAGTTCAAAGGCACGGCTGTAGGCAGAAAATTTAATGCTCAAGGTCCTAAGCTCAATATTCAAAAGTCACAAATTCGTGGAGTCGGTGTCAGAGGGGAGTCGGTACGAAAGCGGCTATAATTAAATTGATATTCCTACTAGTGAGAGCATGTGTATTTACATATAGCCGTATTAAAAGTCTTATTTTATTTTATTATATGTTAGTCAAAATGCAATAACATAGAACATAAGAACTGCTATATATAAAAATGAAAAGACCTACAAACATATGGTACAGCGGACATGTATCATGGAATTTGCATGACGGGCCAAGGATAGACTCCTATTGAGATCAAATTTGCTCATTTCTTTTGAGAAATGAGCCGTAAGCATTTGCTACTTTGCGCTCACAACAGTGAGTACGCTACATGGTGCATGCTGATCCCTCCAAATCAATACGTTACTAAAATTAAATTTGCAAATTTGACCAGAAGAGAATGCGGATGACTCAAAATCACGCTGAATTTCAGAGTAGGACGGCACCCTATACCCATAAAGCATAACTTCTATCTTTCTTTGATAAATCATAGTACAGCTTCTATCCATTTTTTGATAAGTCAAAGAACAACTTCTATCATGGGATATTACTTCCAGATACTTGTAAATTATAATTTGAACTCTTTATGATTCCCCAGACTTTACAGCTCTTTTGCTTGCACCCATAATTTATTTAAAAAAATATTCAATAACATATTTGACTCCATTATTTTAACAAGGAAGACATTTACTCTCAATACTTTGACCGGCAAGAACTCACAACATTTTTGAGCCAGACAAAGCTTTAGAAATTATACTGAAGCAAAGCCACGGAATTGAATATCGCCATTTAGATATAAACAAATACAGAAAAATAATGATAGCATTACTACCACCGTACCACATTACAATTTTTGAGCAAAAAAAAACTAAATCTAAATAGAGAAAAGGAGGTTAGGGTGTCACCATGAATCTGAAATCACAGATCAGCCAGATCCTATTTTTATTTTGGGAATAGTTAGACTTCACCCTAAGGGGGTTGGAACCCAAACGACCATGAGGTTTCTCTTAAAAGGCTTTCCCCATACCTTCATTTTGACATTTTCCAACATTGTTCAGAAACTGATTACGCAAGTGCCACATTGAAATCCATCTAATGCTAATAATTAACTTAGAGCAATCAGAAGACAGCCACAAAGATAATGTGTTCCTGTTTGATTCAGAACTTCCTATCCTTAGAGATGGACTAATCAAGAATGGCAATAAAACCGTTTTAAGCAACCAAAAAAAATGCACATGACTTTCAAGGATCAATATTAAATCTTACTCGTTAAATAAACCGTGAACATCTAGGTCATTTTCACGCAGCTTTGGACCCGTACTATACCAACCAACAACATGCTCCTTAGCTGCAATGATTTTCCGGAATTTAGAAAATGACATGGCTTACAGATTCTTGAGAAAATGTAACCAACACATCATTCAGATACTAAATTGAGAAGCAATACCATTTATTCTCTTGAACATAGAAAACATTGCCTCATGGTAGTTATGATCAAGAAACCATATGCTTGGATCTTTGTCTTCTTCTTCGAAAGGCACTATAAAACAAGATTCAGTCATTAGGAAAGTACTAATAGTAAATTTCCATCACAAGTTATTAGCTCAAGAAAGCAGCAAGTTACTCCATTAGTAAAACAATTTCCTTTATAAAATGCAAATCATATCTAATTTTGATATTGCCTAACCAATTTTTTGTTCATTAACTAATTTTCTCCAACTCCAGAGGTAGAATTTGCAGATCATACCAGATAAAAATGCAATTAGAGAAATCAGTCATTTCATCCCATGTTATAAACTATCTACTGAATAGGGTACACTTAGTTCCAGCATGCCATGAATCCATATTGAGCATATTATAATTGGAGTAAATGGAGAGTCCCTCTAAGCTTAAAAGATGTCTGAGATTATAAATAAAAAAAATACTTATGAATAGCTTCACTCAATGAAGAATAATGGGAATGGTAAAATATGTTGCACTCTTTTGAAAACATTGGCCAAGAATGAATTAATTTTTTCCTACCAGGCGATTGATTCTTTCATTGCAATAGTTTAGAATGTTATGTTACATGAAATATAACTTCTATTTTGCCAAGTAGTTATTATGGGGTTATCCATAGGCTGCTAAGGAAGGTTTCTAAGAGCTTGCAGTTTGCTTATGTTAAAACTGGGGTTAAGTACACTAGACGTCCATGCTTATTTTGTTTGCAAAATGTTATTTCGTCTAGGAACTGAATCATTTAAAAAGGGTAATGCTACGGGTCTCGAAATGTGTCAAAAATGTCAAAAATGATGTGGTATTGAATAAGACAAAATGGACTTTATGATAGTCTATCACAAGATTTACATGATACCACATCATTTGGGACATAATTTGAGACAAGAAATTTGAGATCCCTAGCATTACCCTTTAAAAAACTTTGACCAATTGACAAGCCCATATCACTGGTACAAAATATAGACTTATTTACAGATGAATCTTGCATCCATTAGTAAACTTTTAGTTTCTTAAGTTCTTCACTGCTATCCAAGCTTCTCGGTCAAAAGAAATAATATCCAAGTTTAGCATACTTTCACACTTTATAGACATGTAATGTAGAAGGGACATTATATTTTCTAAGACATAAGAACCCTTGACTTCTCGAATACTGAGAAAGTGATGTAAGACGGAAATTGTTGAACAGATAATTAATTGGAAAAGGCGAAATCAACAAAGAGAATTAAAAGAACTAAGGTGATTCAACCGCAGGAGAATCACTACCCCTAGGGTTTCTCAACCACAATAAGGATGAAAAATATTGATCGCAGCCAATAATCAGAATAATTTCAATATCAAAGTGTAAAGAGTGTGACATAACTAACAAGCATATTTATAAGAAAACTCTAATAACCCTCCAGTAACAGTTGGGCTTTTAAATAAATAACTCAATACTCATCCTCTTAGCATGCACTGGTAATCTCTCAGCATGGTGTCGCAACATCATTCGATCATTCTCATTAAACTCTTGATACCTGTGATGAACATCTGCAACAGACTTATAATTTTCATTGCTCAGATTAATTTTCTTTCTTATCTCAGCATGCAAATGATGAATGCGATGCGCAAAAAACTCTGCAGACTCACTAGCCCTATATGCAATAGGAAGAAGAGCTAAATCAACAGGTTTCTTAGACTGATAACCTGTGTAAGCCTAAAAAGGATTTACTCCAGTCAAACAATTAACTGAGCTATTATATGCAAATTCAGTCATAGGTAAAATCTTATCCCATGTAGACAGATGATCCCCCACAAGACAACGTATCAAATCACCTAGACTAAGTGTGGTGTTAAGTTTTTTCAAGAGAGTTTTCCAAAAATAACTCATAAATTTCGCATCTTTATTAGAAACTATAGCCAATGGTAACCCACGCAATCTCACTACCTCACTAAAGAAAATCATGACAATATGTTATGCATTATTAATTTTGCTGCAAGGAATAAAATGTGTCATCTTAGTGAAACGGTCCACTACAACAAAAACTGAATCATGAACCCTCTAGGTCCTCGATAACCCCAACACAAAATTCATGCTAAGATCTTCCCAAGGTGCATGGAGAATAAACGCATCAACAACTATATTCTCCTCCAACACACTCTGCTCAAAATCCTTTCTATTCAGAATATGAAGTGATTTCGTTTGTTTGGTAGGTAAGCTAGTCTCTTTTGGTTAACTCTTGGATGACACTCGGGGTCTCACAGGTGCTAATGATATTTTTTATCCCTTGTGTGTAAACACTTGTTCGTCCTCTCATAATGAGTCACATCACGATCATATAGCCAAGATCACCCTAGTAGAATATGTGCAACATCTATAGGAAGGACATTACATCAAATACTATCATAGCCTTGAAAGTGAATCGGCACTAGACATCTTTTTGACACAGGAATAGATGTCTTGTTAACCTAGGCGACGCTAAAAGGCTTGTGGTTCTTGGGATGTGGTTCTGCCTTCATATTCATTTGTGGTTAGGCAGACTCAACAACCATGCAAATTTAAGCAACTACCCTCATCGATTATCAACTTAGAATAGACACCACCTATTTTGTTCAAAATGAAATATTTACTTTTACCCTCTTTTTTTAATGGACCTAACTAATAAGAAAGCAGTATTCTAAAATCCCGTCCTAGGTCCGCCAGCGCTAGGCCCTCATGGCCACGCCAGCGCTAGTTCCCTCGTGGTGCCCCCTCGAGCCTCGCTAAGCGTAAAGCCCCCCGGCGCCTCACCTGACCCAATGGCAAAAAAATCCTCCGTAAAATTAAAGGGTCTAAAGTGAGAGTTTTTATTTTAATAACTATCCAAACCAGATCTTGATATATTTATTTTTCTAATGATTTATCATATTCATAATACTGAGTTGTAGCATATCAAATCACAACAAGAAGTGAACAATATAAAGTCAAAATGGATAATTTTATTATAGTTGTAATTTTTGAACTTGTACCAACTTCAAATTATATAAATGATAATACATTTGTAATATTTAGTTTAATTCAATATAATTCTTAAATTTATGTTTAGTTTCTTAAGTTTCAATATTGAATTAAATTCTTGAAATTTTAAATTTTATTATTTAATAGCAATCTTGTCTATGAATAAAACTAATACGTTAAAAATATGTTTGAACTTTGAACAATTGTTTGTTTGTGTTTGAACTTTGACATTAGCAATATGGATATGTGTTTGAACTTTAAGCAAAAGTCTTTATTATCTTTATTATAGATTGTTTTGCTTTATATTATTGTTTTGTTTGGATGAATGTAAGATAAAATATCAAAATTGACTTAAAATAAAAAATTCCGCCTAGGCCCCCCGGCCGCCCGCCTCCCGCCTAGCGCCTTTTAGAACATTGTAAGAAAGTATGAGACTGGGGTGAAAAGTGCTAAGGTTAAAAGTTTAGGGTTCTTTATGCAAGAAACAATGGTGAAAAAATGTAAACTAATAAATTATGGAGAATATTTAAATGGAAAGTGGAAGTTCGGGGTACTAAAAGGTAATTTGCAAGGCTTTTAAATTTAAATTAGGAAAGCTAGGTTACCTCCCTATCTCCAAAACAACGCAGCAGCAACATTTTTTTTAATGAACAGTAACTCCGACGATAAACAATATTCTGGTGAACAATAATTATTTTTTTAACCCAAAAATTAAGAAAATAATAGAGAAACATTAAGCTTTGATGCCAATATGATGTAGGACGGAAATTGTTGAACAAATAATTAATTGAAAAAGGTGAAATCAACATAGATAATTAAAAGAATTAGGGTGACTCAACCGCTTGAGAACCACTACCCCTAGGTTTCCCAACCGCAGTAAGGATGAAAAATATTGATTGCAACCAATAATCAGAATAATTTCAATATCAAAGTGTAAAGAGCCTGACATGACATACAAACATATTTATAAGAAAATAAACTCTAAAAACTCTAAGCCCAATAACAATTAGGCCTCTAAATAAATAACCTAATACTAAAATAAACCAATAAATAAAAATTCTAACAAATTAAATAAATAGACAACTGATAAATAAATAACTAAACAGCGAATCATCCACGACGATGACGTCTCACGAATCGATCCCTATCAGAATGCCACAAAAACCTTCAACCAATTCTTCCTATATATATACACACAGACTCAGACACAATATACAAGCCTTTTACTTCTCAAATATAGCGAAACATAAGGTATAGCATCAACCAGCTCTTCCTCCCATATTAAATTCTCCCTCTGTTCAAATATTACAGATGTATCTGGAAAACGACGACTTTAAAAAAAAAATTCCCAACTTATCCTTAATATTGGCTAGAAATATAGTATTGGTGCATGAGAGTACTCAATTAACTAAGAAAAAGTAATGACATGTTTGGAATGTCATGACAATTTATGTTGTATCAATAATTTTGGAACAAGCAACAACTCAACTGTTTATCTCCAGCAATAAAGTTCACTGATTAAAGATCCAGAACCCAGATTTCTAAAATGTGTTAGAAACATAAACAACTAAACAGTTTATGGACAATTTCCTCTCTCCTTTCTTATCCAACAAAAACTAATTATATTCCAACATAAAATTAACCATGACAGTAATTACACAGCTCATGTCACATACAAGCATCATAAACCCCTTAATTACTTTTACTGTAGGAAGATCCTTCGTTTTTCAACAAATTCAACAGTAATACATTGACAAGATAAAAAAAGTAAAACTTTAAAGCAATCTTCTTTCAAATAGAATCATGTGCAAGGAACCGTAATCTGATAGTAAAAGCAAAAACTGAAATGGATCTTAAACAAGTACCTGCATAGCTGTTGGTAACATCGACGGTGCCTTTAAAAGAGCTGCCGAGGAGAACTCCGACGACGCGCTTCGGAGTATCTTTGGCGACTCTATTGTAGTTATCGACGATGCTGAGGAGAACCAGAGGGTGAACTATCACCTTCTCGATCGCCCTCGCCGAAATCTGCTGTGACTTTATGACGTCCATCGCTAAATTGCCTTGAACAACGAGAATTGTCCAAGATAAATACTTGCACGGCGAGTTTCTCTGCCAAAACCTTTCTTCTTCCTCTTTCCCCTGTGCTTGAGTTTTGTCCAAGAAACGAAAGTCCGACTACAGGAATTTTCTCTTTTATTTTACTTACGAGTCGGGCTCATTTATTTTTTAATGTTGCGAATTTTCTTTTATGATCATTAATTTAAAATTTTATATTCATTAACAAGGCCATATTTATTTCTTTGTTGGAATACACAACTGAGTTGAAACTCCAAATCATCATATATCTAACAACAACAACAATGTGCATTATCCTCAAACTGTGTAGCAGATTGCCCCACATTCCTTGATGCTTCCTCATCTTCTACTTCTGATTCTCTATAAGAATACAAACATGCCACTAACATGTACAAAACAAGATTCACAGCACTTAAAGCTGCTAATGTCCAATAATAATTGTCCAAATGACTCTTATTTAAGGTGTACTGGAACCAACTTGGTTTTCCTCCCCTCTCACTCACCTTCCCCACTATGTACACTGATAAAACACTACACATGATTCCTAGTCCCAACACTGCATTGGTGAAAAAAAGCAGGTATTTTTTCATGGAGGGCGGAGCCTGATCAGCAAAGATTTTAGCAATGCTATGGCCAGAAATTCCGTCAAGTGCTGCAAGGAGGAGAAACTGCGGAAGCAGCCAAAATATACTCATCGGGATTTTATCATTAGGCTTGTCGAGTAAGCCATGGCTTTTAATGACACCTAGTCTTCGAGTCTCCATTTTGGCAGCAGTAGTGCAGCATAGTATTGAGAAAATCATTGACACAGCTATTCCAATTGGGGGGCCATATCTGCCTAAGGAACTTGCCATTTTGGTGTATAATTTGGCAAACAGCGACTTTGCAAAGTTGTAGAATAGTAGAAAGAATGGAAGTGGCAGTTGTAAGTGTCCAACCTTGCGGTTCATGTGGTTTGCTTGCTCAAGAAAGTAAGTGTTTCCGATAGAAAGTACTGATCCACAAACAATCAAGGTTAGCCACATTGGGATCATGCGTATGACAATTTTGGTTTCTTCTACTTCTGTTATCCTGCAAAGTCTCCACTGGTTCTTTTCCTGTTCTTCTTGGGTTTTCCTAGGTGATATGATTGCAGCCTTGTCAAAGCACCTGCATTTCAACAAATGGTACAATCATAGCAAATTTCAATTCATTTGGACTTCATTCTGAAGATGAGATAATTTCTTTAAAATCAAATGAAAAATGATGCCACTTGGGAATAAAAAGTTGCTTGTGCAGCACCTTCAAATTCAAAAACATAGACTAGTTTAGATTTAAGCATCTTGTAGCAAATCAACTTGTGGGAGAAGGAGACAGATTTGAACCTGAGGCCCCGGGTGTGAGGCAACAAGTGAAGATCAGTATCAACTTTCTCGTAGAGCCAATTGGAATTAGTTGGGAGAGGTTCAAATATGTTGGAAGTAGAAGCCACAAAAACTCTGAACACAGTTGTTAATGGACTCCCCTGTGGCCTATTGAATTTGTATGAACACGAGCCACTCAAGAAGAGAATTGTCGCCACCAAGGTACATATAGCTGGAATTCCAAATCGGATTGACCATGGCTTTATATATGGGAGTGCAAGACCTCCAATTATAGCGACAAGGACCACAGCAAAGATGCCTACTATTTGCCATAAAATTTTTCCTCCCATTTCAGTTTCTACATTTTCAGTTTCACTTGTAGTTTGCTCAGCCAAGAATGACCTCAAGGAGACCAAGTGACCAGATATTCCAACAGCTATTAAAGCTAAAGCAGTGTAGAAGAGAACTTTTTGCGTCTGACCGATACATTCTGGCCTGTATTCGCTGCAAGTGCCACTAGTAAGAACTGGTGGTGTTGACATAGAAAGTAAACCCAAACCCTGCACAAACCCAAAGTTGATAATTGCCTCCGTTTGTTTTGCTATATTGACTATTTTGATTTGTTATGTACGTACCTAAAGCAATAAAATTCTGCAATAATAAATTACTCACAATGCTGTAGGCAATACTGGAGAGCAAGAGCATAGAGTAGTTTCCCATGAGGGTGTCGACAAGGAAGGCAAATGGTACCGGCAACAAAAATGATACGCCCCCCAAAATGTTTACAATCCCAGCAGCATGAGTGAAACTTATCTTCCAGACATTTGTCAAGTATGTTATCATAACCCACATAGCGAATCCGGCTAATATGTCTGCCCATAATAGAACTGCCATTGAAATGCAAGAAAATAAAAAAGGGATCTGCATAAATATATTATGAAAGACTTGGTGTCAAAAATGTCATAAGCTCAGATCAGATGAATTACCTGTAATCCTCACAAAGGATGCCATTTATGTGTTGACTTTATTTCTCTCACCTCCCGAACTCAAACAAGAAAATCAAGCTGGGGTTTTGTAACAAGATGAGCTCAGGGAAGATAATCATGAGAATATGAATTCCCAGTTTGAAAGCAGCAGATTAGGCTGCTCTGTAAATTTGGACAAACATTCTTGGACAGAGAAGTATAGAAATGGTCTTATAGCAAGATGGCCTTTTTTTATGTCTGCATCGATATTCATATTTGACACTATGTGCATTTCTTAGCAGCTGCCAACTCCCACTAGCAAAGAAATTTCTTCCCCAGTTCTTCAACTTCTCATTGTCAATTATGTGCAAGGAATACTAATTTGGATGAACCATTGACTTTGAATAGTAGTTCTACAAGTCCACGGGCTATACAATTTTATTTCATAAACTTTTGGACGTCATATCCAAATTTTATGATTGCCTAATCATTTAAATTATTGAATTTTGACATTCCATTGCGTACCTTAATTAGCTTTTATTGACACATCTAATTTCAATGAATCTTTTTTAAGAATTAAATTTGCTAAAAGTTTTAATGATTAAAATTCCTACTTAATATATTCATTAGAAAAAAAATATATTCCCAGAAAATGAAACCTCTATAATTGCATGCTAGAGCATAAATTTCTAAACTAATGTTTGGTTTCAAGTTAAGAATAAACTGAGGGATAATAAGCAGAAGACACTTTTTGTTCGTTATTGATTTTCTCTGGCAGGTTCATCCTGGCCATACTAATCATTTCTCTTTAAATGGATGAAGATTCTTGAATAATAAAAAATCGAACATAATTCAATTGAAACATCAAATTACATTACATAAGCATTTTATTTGCATGAGGAACAAATGAACCAACCTATACAAACTTTGTCAGTTAACAGCAACAACATTGTGCGTTATCCTCAAAAGGCTCAACAGCTTCACCATACTCAGGAAGATCCTCATTCTCGGATTCTGACTTTCTATAAGTAAACCAAATTGCCACCAAAATGAAAACTGCAAGATTGACAGCAAGCAACCAGGCTAGTGTCCAATAGTAATTGTCAAGGCGACTCTTATTCAAAGTGTGCTGAAACCAACTAGGTTTACCTCCCCTTTCGCTAACTTTCCCAACTGTATAAACTGAAACAGAACTACCAATGAATCCAATGCCATAAACAAAGCAACTGAAAACGAGCAAGTTGCTGCTTGTTGAGGGAGGAGCCTGACTTGTGTAGAAATGAATGGTGCTACTAGCAAACATGCCATCAAATGCCCCAAGAAGGATAAATTGTGGAAGGAGCCAGAATACAGTCATAGGAATTCTCTCATCTGGCTTATCTAGCAAACCATGGCTCTCAACAACATCTAGCCTTCTACCTTCCACTTTAGCAGCGGTTATACAACATAGTATAGAAAGCATCATGGACATTACGATTCCAATTGAAGGAGCATATCTTCTTGGACCTAAGAAGCTTGCAATGATGATATATAAGCTGGAAAATTGTTGTTTTGCTTGGTCATAGAACCAAAGAAAGATTGGGAGAGGGATTATTAGGCGTCCAACTTTGGGGTTCATGAGTTTTGCTTGCTCAACAAAGTATGTGTATCCAATGGAAGACACTATCCCACACATAATGAACGTGATCCACACTAAAATCATATGTATCGTGATTTTGGTTTCTTCCACCTCTGTGACTCTGCAAAGTCTCAATCGATTACCTTTCTGTTGCTCTAGAGTTTGGTTAGGCAATAGAATGGCAGCCTTGTCAAGACACCTGCATTTCAAGAACAAAGAAAATTCATTTTTGGTGGTTGACGGATACAATGTCTATCCAATTTATATAATATCTTTAGAGCCTTGTGCGTTACAAGATGGTAACTTGTTTAATAATGTGTATTGGCCTTGTTCACAGGCATCCTCAGATAAGATATCACTATGTAGAAATTCACAGTAGTCTCAATATTAATCAAGGTATTCAGGGGTATATGCATTTCTAGCTGCTCATAAGTTATGGATATATCAAGGTTGTTTTTTTGACAATGTGCATGCACAAATTTATCGAGAGAGAGAGAACCTGAGGCTCCGTGTATGAGGCAGCAGGTGAAGATTAATGGTGCGTGTCTCATACAGCTGATTTGCATCCTTTGGGCATCGGTGGAAAAACTTAGATCGATGCAGAGGCTACAAAGACCCTAAACAAATTTGTTAGAAGGCTCCCCTCCGGTCTAACATGGTTGTATGTAGATGACCCACTCAAGAATATTAGTGTTGCCACCACTGTAAAGATGGCTGGTATCCCAAACCGAATGGACCAAGGCTTTATATATGGTAATGCCACAACTGCAACTATAAGAATGAGGATTGAAGCATACGAGCTCAAAAACAAGATCCAAAACGAGCGCATATTGAAGTTCTCCATTGCTTCAAAGAGTTGCTCGAATTGCTCAGCCATGAATTTTGTTAAAGAAGTTATATGACCAGACATCCCTATTGCTATTAGAGCTAAGGCTGTGTAGAAGAGTATACGCTGTCCATCACCAATGCATTCAGGCTCATATGCATTGCAAGTGCCCATGGCCTTAGCAAGAACTGGTGGTGTTGACATTGTCAAGAAGCCCAACCCCTGCATTTTGAAAGTTCAGGTGCAATTAGTAACTGTCTTTACTGTCCGAATATCTACAATCCATTTCATCCGAACTAAAGCTATCTGGATGCGATGAAACAATAACATTTGAAATGTAAGAACTCAAATATATGTTAATGACAGATTAGTCATTTATAGTTTGGTGAAATTTTTTATTCTATTTGGTATAACATTTTTTTTTTTGGTAATGACAAGGTATCGTGTTGCAATTAAGTGCATATAACATAATTGAATATAATGAGAACTGCTTGACAAAATTATATACCCATAATTTTCGTGAACATCGTTCTTGCTGTGCAGATATTTATAAAGAGTTTCTGAAGTGAGTTTAGACGAAAATTTATTTCAGTTTATTAAAAGTAAAAATCTCAATCAGATTATGCAAATAAAACAAGAACTCAAGTGTATGAGCATGTATACACATGCAGAGTTGGGCACACAGAGAGGGAGAGAGTGAACAAAAGAGGGATGAAGATTGAGGATTTGGAAGAAACTGAGCTGCAATTTAAATAGGCCAACTATAGAGAGGTTGGTTGGCATTATGTCCTGCAAACCTACTTCAAGGGATAACTCAGCATCTGTTACTAATTATAATATGCTCACATAATTATATAATGAAAAACCATTGACTAGGAGAAGTTGAGATTGGATCAAGAAAAAGTCTAGTGCATGATAAACCAGAAACTGTTGCATGTCAAAACCAAAATCTATAATTTGATGTGATAACACTGAATTTTGTAGCATTTCAAATTGAATTAATTGGATGGAAACATCTTGTATCATACTAGGAAATGCCAACTGAAAATGGTTTTAAAGATAGGATAGAATATCTGGGATCAAATTTCGAAGAAATGAGGCACCAACCATCCCCTTGAGAATTTTGAACAAGTCAGAGTTAAACCTGGCTTCTCTCTTACATGATCAGGCTTATGCAAAGTAGAGTAAGAAGGTTTAGAATAAAAAGTCTACTTGGAGGACTAAAGGAATCACCACCCTTACGCGGCTTTCCATTTTCGTATTTTCTTCCAGTTGGCTTAAGAAATGTACCCGGGATGGAAGTTGTAAGTTATAACTAGTCCTAATAAAGAATGAAGAAATGCATCACCATATCATTAGGGATATTTTGACTTTTAAGGTATTAATGTTATTGTTGACATTTGGTTGAGTTTTGATTACTTTAGTTTCTTTTAATTCTCATCACACTAATTTTTGACGGGAGTGGTTAGCATCAAGTTAATTTTGGTCAATTGATCAATACAATATCCACACACATACCGGAAGGTGATGTCTCCCTCGGTGTTGTATTGGTTAATTGATCAACTTACCATGAAGTTAACTTCATAGTAATCGGATTCGTTTTTGACACATCATGCACATATATGCACATATAACTTCATACATCAATGCTTCACAGTTCACTGTCCTCGATCAGATGCTAGGTCTATTTGAGAATGCAATAATGTTCAATACAATATAAGTAGGAACCTAATTGATGTGAGTCACTCTTTCTGCATCTATAAGTTCCATCAATGGTCCAAGCCTCCGGACTCTTAGAGCATGTTCGGGAATGACTTATATAAGTCATTTGTTACTATTTACCTGCTCAGGAATAGCTTATTTTTGTACTTATAAGTTAAGTTTTAAGTAAAAAAAAAAAACTAAGTATTTGTAACTTAAACCAGCAGAAAGAGTGTAAATGTACAATATTAATGAATGGCAGAAAAAAAAAAAATTGGGCTTTTGTTTCATGAATTTTTGGGTTATGTTCTATTCTGTTTTTGGGTTCTGAGAATTACCATACCATAACTTTGACTTGAGGACTCCAAAGGTTTTACTGATGAGCTATGGGGTAATGGGCTAACTGACATAATGGGCTTTAAGATTGTTGGGTACATTATATTGAATAATAATCCATAGTCTAAATGACAGAATTTTTTGGTGATTGTGGATTAGAATAGTAATCCCTGGTCAATACACATGACATTAATAGTCATATCTCAACTATAATTTTTACAAACAAGCATAGCCATAATGTAAAATAACAATTAAGTATAACAAACCGGTATTACCGGTACGGTTCAGTATCTACCAAAGAACTCAAAATCTTGTAACTATTCAACTAGTATTTATAGATTTTTTTTTATCGGTAACGAACTGAGATTAAATTATACTATACCGATTGGGCCGAACAGATCCAGTTTGATAATTTACTGAATTTATTGAAAATTTTGAACAGCCCTATTACCAACTACACGTAATTCTTCACATTCTAAATTTATTTAATAACTAGCAAGCAAAAAGAGCTTTTATTTGATGGAATTTCTGATGCCAAGAAGGTTTCAAGGCCCAGAAGGCCGTACCAGGACTTGCTGTTACTTTACAAAAGGGCTAGCTGGTAGAGATGTAGATCTGAAAGCTATCTAGGCTCGTGCGTTCGGGAGGACCATGGGTCCAGTCCAGAACAAAGTACTGAGCTGGCTCTATTTATGAAAATGTGCCCCTCTAAGGCCCAAGGTTCCCCTATGTATCTTCAAGGTTCAATTAATGAGAGCAGATCTTTTGCCCTCAATTGACTTTAGTATTTATAAATTCTTTCGATGACGTGTTAGCTTAGTAGTTCACACCGATGTATTATGACATGAGCTACATTGAAATGAATAAACAAGTATTAAGAATTGTAATGAAAAAATAATTCTTAATTTAATATTCTCTCCCTTCCGTTCCAAAATTATAGATACAATTTGATTTTTGAGGTCAAATGACGATATGATAAACTTTAAATTGATGTGAATTTATTTAAATTTAGTTGATACAATTATTATAATTGTATATTATATAATAAAAACTATTAATTAATCACAAAATTTATTTCATTCTAAATTTTTATAAGACATACCAATTTTGAAATTTAGTAGGCTGACGTTTGACCTTAAAAGTCAAATTGTATTTTTAATTTTGAAATGGATGAAGTAATTAAATTTCAAGGTTTTGTTGTAATAATCAATTAAAGAACAAATTCTAAAAATTACCTTAGTGTTATTATTTATTGCTTACATACTTCAAATTCTTGAGATGGAATATATTGAAAATTAATCGACAGGTACTGAGATTTCATTCTTGATATGTACCAAACTGGGCCTTAGTGACAACAACCAAAACCAAAATTCCTACCTAACCTAACTTTTTCCTTTTATTCGTTTAGACGTTTGTGGATGAAGTACAATGTGTATATAAATATGCAAACACCCACAAGATAAAATTAAAAGTTGTCAAAAACTAGCATCTTGCTTAAATTAGATAGTAGCAATTCCGTTCAAAAATATAAAATTAAATTTTATATTAATTTAAATTTAAAATATTTTAAATTGATTTCAACCGCAGACTTGTTTTTAAAAATTAAATAAATTACATTAATTTTAAATTTAAAGAATTTTACTTGATTTGATATTTTGAAATGGTGGTGGGAATTAATATTAAAGTGATCGAGAGTACAGCTAATATAATTCCATGCAAGTGGGTGGATTTTTTGGCCTCGTCCATATTTAGTCCGCCGCAAATGCAGGTTTCATGGTATTTAAACCAGAAGTTAAGACTATTAAATAATTGACATGCATGCTAAATTAGGTGGGGGAGAAAAGATGGTGACTGCCGCCTATAAGCTTTAGTAGGGAATTCTTATACATGCTAGCTAATGTTTTAGTCTTAACCAATACCGTCACTCCCTTATATATATATATATATATATATATATATATATATATATATATATATAGATTTGATCAAGTCCGACTCCTGACTTGATCAAATCTATCTGTATAATATTTTGTTGTATGTATCCAAATCACACTAAAAACATTGTTTTATGTAAAAAAAAAGTTTCATTTAAACATGTCCGGAGTCCTGACGGGATCCGCACTATATATATATATATATATATATATATATATATATATATATATATATATATATATATATCTGGATCTTAAATTCACCATTTATCTAAATTCATCCCTTTTAGCGACGGATCGGGTGACGATTGATTTGTCGTATATATGTAGAACTGTCGTTATATATATTGTCATGCTAAAAAAATTAAGCATAACGATTCTACGATAATGCGATAAGATCCGGATAGTATATATATATATATATATATATATATATATATATCCAACTGATGATTTTGGTTTGTAGCTTTCTCGCAACTTCTTTTCAGAACTCTAACAGCTTATCATACTTTAATTTCATGTCAGCAGTTCAAGACTTTGAAAATGACCATTCCATGCACCATAATAGAGCTAAACTGCATTAATACTAACATGTACATAACTACCAAATAAACTTAATTAAACTTAAATTTGTACAACAATAAAAGAAAAAAATTAATTAGAATATATACATGAAGTTGTTGTTATCATATAATCCATCACCATCATGAATACTCATATATCATATAACTTTATTTTTTGATTTCATAAAAAACAAAGTTTAAACATATTCCAAATTAACTAATAATACAGAATTAATATATATATATATATATATATATATATATCATTAACTTTACTTCTTAAATATTCTTGGTTTGAACAAGGCCATCAGTCCCAGCCATCATGGCATACTTGTCCTTCCTAGTCAAATTAGTGCACTCAAATCCTAATTTCCCAGCCAACACCCTTTGAATGTAATTCGCAACTTCAATGGAAGATTTTCCCGATTTGACAGTGAGTTCCGGAGGCAATTGGCTCAAGAACGTGATCTCGTACGTTGGCCTCGGATTCATGAAGGCGAAATAAGGGTCCAAAAATTTGTACCCACGAGTCGTTGTTCCATAAAACACACTTTGTTTAGTATTAATCGCAACCGGAACGATTCTGTCGGTCAGCTCAGCAAAAAGTGCACTAAACCTTAGCAGAAATGGTTCCCTACAAGTTGTCCCTTCGGGGCATATAACCAAATCACCTTCCTCTAGTAATTTTTTTATATTGGCCGCGTCTTTTTCTCTTTCCCTTGACAATGCCACTGCTTTAATCGGAGAAATCATTTCGGAAAATTTACTTATGCTGTAAGTCACACAACTAATTTTTCTTCCTAGTGCAACAGCCGTGACAACGGGGTCCAAGACGGTCCGATGGTTACAAACGAGAAGGACGCCGTTGTGGCCTTTTTTGGGTGAGGGAGGAGGATTGCCTTTAACAATTAGGTTGATTCCTAGGATTTTATAGTTGTATCGGACAATTTTTTCCGGTAACCAAATGTTGAGATAAACCCTAAGGATGGACAGAATTATGCCTATTGGCATCCATAAGAAGATTAAAAGCGAAACGATTGGTGTAGGTCTTTGAACTAAACGGCCCTCATGGAAGATCACAGGACTTAGAAGCTTGTTTCTTGGTAATGGTTCACAATGTGTTCTTGGCACCATGTATGCTTCCTGCAATTACAAAGTAAATTATTATTAATTGGAGTTATAACTAGTTAATTTTCGATAAAACGACAGAAGATATACTCATATGACTTGTGGATTTGAAAGCTACAAGTCATT
The DNA here is from genome assembly GCA_020205615.1 of Panax quinquefolius. Lineage (NCBI taxonomy): Eukaryota > Viridiplantae > Streptophyta > Magnoliopsida > Apiales > Araliaceae > Panax > Panax quinquefolius. The sequence continues at coordinate 148,576,640 of CM035160.1, forward strand.
AATTTCTGAAAAACAAGTGTAATTTTTGTTTCAGTATCATATTTTCAAGTGGAAATATATTAATTGTTAATTATTAGTTTTAAAAATAACACTTCCCTGTGTATTAATTACTTAATTTTGAATCCTACCCTGCAAACATTCGAAAATGTTAAAAACATATTTTGAAAATTATTTTCTTGAAGCAAACGTAAAATAATTAAGTAAATCATGATTAAAGAATCTAATTAATATTTGAACATATATGAAGAGGAGAGGGAGTGAAAATCATTAGGGTATATACGTTTTCATATATACTAATTAATTCTTTCATGCATGATGAGGTCAATATAATTAATATATGCACAATAAATCCTAACCTCATATTGAATGAATAATTAATTGGTTGGATGGACATGAAAGATGCATGGTGGACTCTTTTCTAGATATTGTCCTCACCAGTAATTGGAAATGAATGATATGACTTTACTACTTGCACAAGAAAGGTGCATGCTACCTATTTAAAATAATTATTTTAATTTATGATGAAATTAATTAAACAAGTAACATTAATAATTAGATCGATGATCAATTAATATATTAAAAATTATAGTAAATAACATCCTGGAAAAAGTCACCTTAATTTTGAGTGTACTCAAATTTACAAGTAACTAATTCCTAATTAATGATCTAACATATATACTCTATATATTGTGGAGCAAAGAAAGAGAATAACAAGTTTTAATTAATTGTTCTACCTACATGCAGTTAGCAAACAGCTTACCCAATGCAAGTAGTTCATATATATATATATATATAATAGTGGAAACTTTTTCATGAATAAAAAACTTAGAGACAGTGAAAGATCTCACCAACCCTATTTAAAATATACATGAAGCTAACAAATTTAAGAAAACGGTAATAAATTAAATAACATGCAATAACATAATATATTTAATAATAATGAAAAAAAAATGATTGAAATAATTAACCTTGCATATGGACATGAAGTCGTGGTCAGTTTCTCGATCTCCGAGGCCTAAATCTGGGAAATTATTGCCAAATTCTTTAAGGATCGCAGCCTTTTTATGCTCCCCAACAAGAACACCTGGTTCCTTAACAAATCCAGTTGCTCTTCCAGATTTAGAAACTTCCAATTCTGTCCCTAAAACCTTGTCCGACCCTAAAAAGTTCTTCGCAAAAGGCTCCACCATAATTCTAGGGTTGGCAGTGACTATATATCTCTTCCCAAAAGAATTGAAAACTCTCCAAGAATCAGGATGAACATCTTCCGCGTAGAATTTAGGCAAGACGGAGCTCGAAACGATCTCAATGTCTCGGATTTTTAACCCCGAAAAGGCGATGAAAATCAAAGTTTTGATAGCTAACGACTCTGATACAAGCAAGTAAAGGAAATAAACAAAGGGAGCCGAGAGAAAAAGGAGTAGAGCCCTAAAAATGCTTCCGGCTTCTAGTGCCAAAAGCATGAAGTAAGGGAAAGAGCTCCGAGAGACGAGAAGCGTGCCGTCAAGGTCAGCTGCCACTGTTTGATTGGATCTCTTATCGGTGCTACATTTCGTTACAGGTTTGAAATGGCGATGAGCACCCATGAGAGATGTGAATTCTAGAGAGAGAGAGTTGTTTTGAGGGCTGGTTTGTATGAATTGTGTTATGGAAATGATCAGGGGGGAGGGGTTTAAAAAGAAAGGGGGAAAGATTACTATTTTTTGTAATGGTTTGGTGTAATCATGAAAATGTTATGTGGTTGAGACTCGAGAGAATTAGCTAGTAGCAATAACTATTAACAATTAACAATATTAGTAAGATAAGTAAGTATATATTTGTGGTTAAATTATGGCAGTTGAGGGAAAAGGGTGTGAGGGGTCTCATGAGTAGTTGAAAGTCTATACCAATCGATATCGCCTCAATACATTCAATTAGCCTACTTTGTTAGTTTTTAGTTATGCCGCCCTTACCGCGCCATTATACACAACCTCACCTCATTCCACAATCCATATCTACTTGGCTACCTCAAACATACATATATTTTTCTTCTTAATTAGTGCATTAAAAAAGAAAATGATCAATATGCATGTATACACGTCATAGATCATGCTATCACTTCATGATAAATTAGTCAATTAATCAATCTGATCTTGTGCGCGAGAGAGAGATCGTTTACTACCGCATGCGTTATTACATCTGCGAGTTAATTTCATGCTAATTAACCAGTCCCACAAATCATTTGATATATAGATAAATTTCTATTTAATGTGCTTAAGAAAGAAGGTAAAGAATTCTTGAACAAATATCAATATATGGAGTATTTATTAAGTGACAGTCTAGCATTTTAACTTGTCATAAACTCTAGCAGTGTAGTTAACTCCAGTGTCCCATGCCATGATACAGTGCCTTGATGAATCATGTACAGTCACAGACATGGTTTACTTGTTTTTGACTAGACAATTTTGCCTGCAAGATTGCTCTTGAATAATTACTTGAATCCATTAATTATACACATATATGATGGGAAAAGTGTGGTAGGAAATAGATTGGGTTTAATTGGAAGCCGTTTGATTCACTGGAATTAAATTGTAATTTATTTGAATGACCTCTATGAAGTATGAACGAATAAAACATGTTCTTGGAACTAGTACATGTTCTTATGTTCGAGTAATTCCTTGTGTTTTTTCCTCTCAGTTATTTTCCTCTTAATATCTTCTTCTGATCAAGTATTTCAATTGAAGGCAAGATTGCATGTTGTGTGTCCCAAATGCATAATTACTTTACCAGAGGCCATACCAAATTCTAACTCATGCATTCATACATGAGAGAAATTTTGAGACCATATTAAAGGTGTGTCATAATCTTGTGTTTAAAATATAAGATTATTATTGATTTTTTAAAATCAACTTATGATATTTTTAAACTTAATTTTTTTTAAACATAGTTGATAAAATTATGAATATAATAAACTATCTAAAAAAATATTGTTCATTGTAAAATTTATTGTTTTGTAATCTTTAATGAGTCAACTCAATTTTAAGTTGGAAAATATCTTGATTTACTTTCAAAAATCAATAATGATGTGTCAATCAGGCTTTAATTATAATTTTTGTCGATCCACGAATTTTGTCTTTGACCACCGCTTGACCGCTTTAACTTCGTTGAAAAGCATGCAAAAAGTCCACCGGAGTTGGGGGCTCCAGGAGGACTCTCTAATGCTTAAATCAGAACACTAATATGGAATTAGATTTCTAATTGGCTTTAGAGACCTTTCAGGTTATCAATCTTAACTTATTTGGTTAAACTTCATGATAATTAATTCTATCATTAATTTAGATTTAATATACTTCTAGAATACTCCGCGAGCAAAATTATTATATTGCCCTTCATTAATAGGGGTGTTAGTCGAGCAGAGTAGCTCGATACTCGACTCGAGATCGGTTCGAAAATATGATCCAAAGCTCGAATTCAAGTTGATTCGAGTCGAATATGATCCATACTCTTTTTACGTTTAATGATACACGAGTCGAATTCGAAGTATACCAAAGATTTGCTCCGTGATTAGGGTTCGAGTATTTCATTTTTCTCGAACCATACTACTCGATCGCTTGGTGGATCATATTCAAATCTTTGAGTGCGATCCATACTAATAAGCTAAATATGTGATATTTGTATCAATCTTTATAATTTATAAATTGTAGTATTAAATTATGTAAGCTTTTACTTGAATAAATCAATGAATTGATTGTCAATTCGTATTACATTCTTTGTAATTTCTTTACATAAATAAAAGTAAAAGACTTTTATATATAAAACATTAGTTCAATAATCAATTTAGTATGTAATGGTTCAGTATTAAGCGAAATGGTTCATATTCGAAACTTGTTTTGAAGGCTCGTGAGTAACTCGTTTTGTAAACGAGTCGAGTACTTACGAGTCGCGCGAGTAGGTTCGAGTAATGATCCGAGTCGAATTTGGTGCAAAATTATAAATTCCTTATCGAATTCGAGTCGAATCTCCAAGCTCAATTTTTTCGAGTAGAGCCGAATCTGAACATTAGAGTGTTCGCTGAGATTCGACTCGTTTTCACCCCTATTCATTAATAGAGATCTAGAGATAACATGTGACAACTTGCTATTGATAAGTTATTTTTACTCGCATCAAATAATAATGTTATAATTACGAACGGAGGGAGTATTATACAACATGGAATATGTAAGACCCCAACTTTTATGAATAAAGATGAATTTTCTATAATTATCATTTTTGAATAAATTTGATATAATGTTATAGTTGTGGGTAATATTTATAAATTTTACAAAAGTACGCAAGTTGTTATATAATATTCATATTGTGTGGGAATATTCGTTTTAACGAGGGAATATTCGAATGACGACAAAGACAATCATTGGTGGACCCCACAACGGAATTATTGTCGGATTAAGAAAATGACAAAAAATATTTTATGAAAATAACGGCGGAAGTTTTACTGAATTAATCATTGAAACACCCAATGTTAAAAGTACGAGAATACACGCGTGGTTGCGTAGTAGCACAATCGTATTGATTATTGATGCTTATGTGAAGTCGTCATTCGGTTTTATTCAATTATTATTATATTTTATATATTATTAAATCAATGATTGAGATAGCGAGTTATTAATATTATTATTTGTATTATTAACGATGTCAGAAGTTCTCGCCAGGAGAGCTTTGGTCACCTAATTACACGTCGATAGGGAGAAATCCTTATTGAAAGCTCCTCTTTCCTGCAGAACGACTGGTTAATTAATAGTGTGAATAATAATAATGATGATGAAGTTTTGTTTTATTAGTATTATTAATGTAATAAAATGTAAACATTTTTATATAAAAGCAGAATACTTTTATAAAGTTATTCGTTTTATTAAATTAATAGTAAAATCTTTTATATAAAAATGTAATACTTTTATAAAGTTATTCGTTTTATTAGACAATAATTAGAATATATTATATTTTATTATGATAAATGCTGCGTAGTGTTTGCGATAGTAAAATCTTTTTAAAAGTTATTCGTTTTATTAGATTATAAATAGAATATATTATATTTTATTGTAAACTAATCTGGACCGTCTGCTTTAAAGTAAATCGATCTGAGCCTGCTCATGGATTAGTTACTTATTCACCCATTCTTCTATAAATAGAAGTTCATTCCTTCATTATTTCTTACGAATTCACCGAAACTCTGAGAGAGAAAGCGTAGAGAATTTATTCTTCTATCTTGAGCGTATTTCTTTAGCGTTTAAGAAAGCTTTGAGCGTAGTGCAAGTTTCTTCAAGTATATCCAGCCTCTACCGGTGGAGTACTCTTCTTTATAAGGTAAGAGGTATTTTTTTCATATTCATGAAGAAACTTTGTTATTTCATTCTTTATTATTCATTGGAATAACTTGTATACGCCATTCACCCTATACTTGGTGATTTCATTGTTATTCCATTCGTTATTATTCGCTTGGAACATCCATGCACGTGTATTTTACGTGGGACCGGTTCCGCTCTTTATTATTCTGTTGGAACATCCAGTCGGTGCGAATTTTGCCTGACCTGGTTTCGTTATTTATTATTCTGTTGGAATAACATGTCTATGCGAAGTACCGCATGCATAATGATTTCTTTTGTTATTCCATTCTTTATTATACTTAGTTGGTTAAAGTTTTGACTTCTATACTCCATGAAATTAGTGGAATATCCTTGATATTTGCGCTTCATCTAGTTTCTTTTCGTTGAAATATTCTTCTGAGCATTCTTAAATTTTACTCTACAAAGAAGTATCATGTTGACAATTTGGACATTATTAGTTCCTGAATAAATTAATTCTTAAACTTATTTTATTGAATTCTTATATCATTGTCATCATCTTCATATTTATATTTTGTTGAAAGTCATCTGTGGCCTGTAGTGCATAGATGGACTTGGTATGATTATGACCAGGGATTATTCTTGTAATCATGGTAGTAATGTTACAAATGATGTGGTAAAAGTCATCATTGGCTGCGTAGTGTATTGATGGATGAGTTGTTGGCATGATCACTGACCAATTGATGAATACACGAATATCCTCGGCCCGTAATGCATGGATAATTTGTGGTTGTGATACTTATGAACATCCTTGGTAGTAGTGCGAGGATGAGGTGGATTATTTATTAAGCTGAGTCCGAGCGATAAAAGTGATGAAAAATCTTTTAAATCATAAAAATAATAGATTTTATTCTCTACTTCACTCTTTTAATGGATTGCGTGTTACATTGCAGCTTAAACTTGATGTCTATTATATTTTATCGGTTTAACATCATTGAAGACTAATGATAATTTATTCTGCATTATCTTAGTCATAATATTTCTTCTTGGGCTAGTTGAGCTCACCCTTTTTTTTCACTTTGTTCTCTTGAAATGAGAATACGATCGGGACTAGTCAGGGAACGGAGTGACGGTCCAGATGATAGTATTAGTAGTCCTCACTATTCTGTTAAATAGTCTGACAATAAATATAATGAAGACTTATTCTGAAAGTGGATATTGTCTAGAAGACAATAGTTGTATTAAAACTCACAGCTCTCTTCTTGTATATTAAAGATTGTATTTGTATTATGTACCATGTATTTGGCGACTCAGAATAGGTGATGTATACCTATTTTGGGGGCGTCACAGTTGGTATCAAAGCTTAGGGATATGATCCCTGGCTAAGATATGAGACAAGAACTAGGAGGGGAGAAACGGGGAATTCCTTCGCTAGTATGACCTACTTAAGTTTATTTGGTATTTAATTGGTCGGTCAGAGTATAGGGATAATATATGATATGTTAATTAACCCTTGTTTTGTGGCAGTATTTGAAAATGGCATCCAAGAATGTTGAGAACATCAATGGTGCACAGGAGACCGTTGAGTCTCCACAGATTAATAACCAGGACAATGTGCATCAGGAAGGCGACAATCCTCATGCAAATAACTGATAATACAGATCTGTGAGATATTTGATGTCTTGGGATGCTCCGAGGAGCAAAAGGTTCCCTTTGCCACCTTCATGTCATGCGTCAGAGGCGATTCTTGGTGGGAATCTATAAACGCGTACTCAACTTTCTTGGATCAAGATGACTTGGGAGAAGTTCCAAGAATTGTTCAACGACAAGTATTTTCCTCGAAAGTATTCGTCACATGAAAGAGGTAGAGTTCATTAAGTGGAGCAAAACAACATGACCGTGTCGCAATGACGAAAGCCAAGTTTGCCGAGTTGTCGGTTTTATTCCCATTTGGTTGATAATGAGGAGAGAATGACACGAATATTTCTAAGAGGTTTGAAACTCGAGATACGTCAATATCTTATCTCTCATAAGCCGTGTTTGTATTCGGATGTTGTTAATAGGGCTCAATTATTGGACGCGATAATGAAAGTTAACCCAACCAAAAGAGAGCAAGCGGTAGAAAAATGATAATACTAGTGATAACTTGATCATCATCGAGCGGTGACAATAAGCGTGGAGGGAATCAACATGCTAGAAATGGTAACCACTTCGGTGGTAATCATGGCCAAAGCAATAAGAATGGAAATTTCAAGAAGAGGAGATTCAACAATGATTGAAATACGTCAGCATCAGCACCTGTTGTTAAGGAATGAGAACGACCACCTATCATATGCTTCAAATGCGGAGGGGAGGGACACATCAGTCCAAACTGTGTGATGCCGTCAAAAGCATGTTATAATTGTGGAATAGAAGGTCACCTAGCCCGATTTTGTTATTCACCGAAGACAAGTTCAGCTAGGATGGAGGCACTAAAGGACGCCCTAGAAAATTCAAAGCCAGTAGTGCAAGGGAGAGCGTTTGTCGTGACTTCCCAGAAAGCAAGAAACCCGAATGAGGTCATCACGGGTAAGCTTATCATAAACTATATCGAAGTATATACCTTATTTGATACCGGTTCTACCCATTCATTTTTTTTCTCCTACTTGCGCTCAACGTTTAAATTTGACTCCGGAGAAATTGGACTTTGACTTATCTGTTGAAACTTCGTTGGGAGAAACCTTCATTACATCCACTGTTTATAAGTCTTGTTTGGTTCAAATCGGTACCCTCACATTACCTGTCGATCTTATTTCATTGAAGATACTTGCATTTGACGTAATTCTAGGGATTGATTGGTTAACTACTCATCATGCAAAAATTAATTGTTTTCGTAAGGTTGTTAGCTTTCATATTCCTAACCAACCTATTATGCGAATTCAAACAACCAAACCATTAAAATCAATCACTGTCATATCAAGCCATAAAGCTATTCGTTTATTGAAAAATGGTTGTCAAACTTTCTTAGCTCATGTCACATATCTAAACAAAAATACGTCAATTTTGAATGATATTTCTATTGTTAATGAATTTCCTGACGTATTCCTTGAAGAACTTCTCCCTACCCCCGGGCGTGAAATTGAATTTTGTATCGACCTTGAACCCGAGACAAAAACCCATTTCCAAAGCCCCATATTGAATGGCTCTGCATTGAACTTGAGGAGTTAAAGACCCAACCGCAGGAATTGTTAGACATCGGCTTTATTCGTTTCTAGTACTTCTCCTTTGGGTGCTCTCTGTTACTATTCGTGAAGAAGAAAGATGGGAGTATCGACTTTGTATTGATTATCGGGAGTTGAATCATGTCACCATAAAAATAGGTACCCATTGCCACGTATTGATGACCTGTTTGACCAATTCTGCAAGGTGCCAAATTCTTTTCAAAGATTGATCTTCGTTAGGATATCACCAATTGAAGATTAGAGCGATGACATTCCAAATACCAAGCTTTCGTAAATAGATGCGGGCATTATGAATTCCTAGTCATGTCTTTTGGATTGACTAATGCTCTGTTGCCTTCATGGATATGATGAACCGAGTATTCAAGGAATATTTGGATCACTTTGTGGTCGCCTTTCATTGATGACATCCTTATTTATTCTAAAAGCCGTGAAGATCATGAAAGCAACACTTGAGGTCGATACTCCAAAAACTTCGTGAATATAAGCTTTATGCCAAGTTGAAGAAATGCGAGTTCTGGCTTGAGGAAGTAGCATTCCTTGGGCACGTAGTATCAAGTCATGGAATTTCTGTTGACCCAGCAAAGATTGAAGTTATTCAAAGTCGGAAGCAACCTAAATCGATGATCGAAATCGTAGCTTTCTCGGCTTAGCTGGTTATTATCGGAGATTCGTAGAAGGGTTTTCTCGAATCGCTACTCCACTAACTCAGCTGACTCAGAAAGATACAAAGTTTGGTTGGAGTGAGGAATGTGAGAAGAGTTTTCAAGAACTCAAGAGGAGACTCATTTCAGCACCTGTTCTAACAATACCATCTGGTTCGGAGGGATTTGTCATCTACATTGATGTTTCGGACAAAGGGTTAGGATGTGTTCTCATGCAACATGGGAAAGTCATAGCCTATGCCTCACGACAACTCAAAGAATATGAGAGGAATTATCCTACTCATGATCTAGAGTTGGCAGCTGTTGTCTTCGCACTAAAGATTTGGAGGCATTACTTGTATGGGGAGAAAGTGGAGATCTTTACGGATCATAAAAGCCTCAAATATTTCTTCACTCAAAAGGAACTCAACATGAGACAACGACGTTGGCTTGAACTGTTGAAAAATTATGATCATACTATCCAATACCATCCTGAAAAAGCGAACGTGGTAGTGACGCATTGAGTAAAGATCGATCACGCGCACGAGTCTGCAATATTGTCAACGCAAAGCCCATTTTGTATGACTTGTAAAGGATGGAGATAGAGATAAAGACTTAGGACCCACGTGATGATGGCAAATATCTGAGTAGAACCGACTTTAATTGATAAAATTAAAATCGCTCAAATTACTGATCCGGAGTCGATGCGTATGAGGAAGAAAGTGCAAGAAGATACGATCTTGCCAAGCAAGAATCGATGAAGAAGGAATACTTGAATCAACTCCGCACTTTGTGTTCTAACGACCTCGATCTAAAGTATAAAATCATGATGGAGGCGCACAACACACCGCTTGTAATCCATCTCAGAGTACCAAAATGTATCATGATCTTCGACATACATTTTGGTGGGGCAATATGAAGAGAGAGATAGCGTTGTTTATCTCAAGGTGTCTAATATGTCAACGAGTCAAGGCGTAGCATCAAGTACCAAAAAGTCCATTGCAACCACTTGAAATTTCAGAATGGAAGTGGGAGCACATTACCATGGATTTCGTTACTGGTCTTCCCAAAGTTTCTCAAGGCATAGATGCGATTTGGGTCATTGTTGATAGATTGACCAAGTCTGCTCATTTCTTACCTATACGAGAAACTTATACACTTGAACGTCTTGCTCGTATGTACATAAACGAGGTTGTAAGATTGTATGGTATGCCAGTATTCCATAATTTCGATCGAGACCCAAGATTCACTTCACAATTTTGGGTTAGTTTGTAAAAAGCTATGGGCACAGATTTATGATTTAGTTCGGCATATCATCCTCAAATGGACGGACAATCAGAGAGGACTATTCAAACTCTTGAAGATTTATTAAGACTATGTGTCCTTGACTTCAAGGGAAGTTGGGACAAGTTCTTACCATTTGTGGAGTTTTTCTACAACAACAGTTATCAAACAAACATTGGCATGACTCCATTCGAAGTGTTGTATGGTAGAAAGTGTCGTTCTCCAGTATGCTAGGATGAGGTGGGTGAAGCAATGTTATTGGGACCGGAGTTAGTATGTATGACTACGGAAAAGATACAAATGATCCCAAGAACGTATAAAAACCTCACAAGGCCGAATGAAAAGAGTTATATTGATCTTCATCGAAAGGACGTGGAATTCGATATTGAGATTATGTGTTGTTGCGTGTTGCTCCATGGAAAGGAGTTACTGAGATTTGGAAAGAGAGAAAGCTCAATCCTCGATTCATTGGCCCATTTTTAATCCTCGATCGAGTAGGGATCGTAGCCTATAGACTCGCTTTTACCGCCAAGTATGTCTCGTGTTCATAATGTTTTTCATATATCCATGTTACGTAAATATGTGAAAGACCAACCACATTATTGAAGTTAGAATCCGAATCTAAATAATGGAAGATTTAACGTATGAAGAGGTTCTGTTCAAATCTTGGATAAAAAAGAACATATTCTGCGTCCAAGGTTATACCTCGAGTGTAAGACCCTTTAAATTTTTAAATAAAAAGGAATTTCCTTTATTTATTATTTTGAAATAAGTAAGGGTGGATTTGATTAATGTGGTTAGTTATGGGTAAAATGCATAAATATTTCAAAATAAGCAAGTGGTTATAAAATATTCATTGTTGTAGGGGAATATTCGTTTGGTCATGGAATATTCGTGATTGTCTGGGAATATTCGCATTTACGCAGCAAATGACCATGTGTGGGCCCCATAACTTGAAGTTTATTGGATGAAGAAAACGACAAATATAAGTTGGTTAAAAATAACTACAGAAGTAGTTATTCTACTGATTAAGACCATTGGAATACCCAATGGTTAAAATACAATGTACGCACGGTCGTTGCAAAGAAGATACCCAGGTATTGCATGTATTGTTGAATTATTGATCCTTACGTAAGAAGGCACTACTCAATAATTTTCACAGAAGTTCTTGCTCAATATTATATTTTATTGATTCAATAATTGTTTGCGTTGATATTTTATATTATTGTTGTTCAATAATTGTCACTACTACGATATTTCCCATTATCGGATCAATAATTCATATTATTTGAATAATATTATTAGATAACATTATTGGCAATGTCTAGAAAGTTACGTGCCTAAGGAGAGGTTTGGTCACCTAATTGCGCTTGCCAAGAAGAGAGATCCTTATCTGAAAGCCCCTCTTTCACAGGACTACCTTCATTATAATAATTGTGATTCGTAATATTATTTGTGAATAATTAATTATTGATTCATATGATAAAGAAATATTTATTTTATGTGGATATAAATGATGGATTTATTTATGTGGTTATAAATGAAGAAATTAATGTTGAGGTGTTTTATCGAGATTTTATCTAATGGAGGTATTAAAAATCAAATCAATATTTTTTGATATATTGCGTGAGTTATAATTTTTAATCCGACCGTTGGATCGTTGTAATTTTGGATATGTTATACATACATAAGTTGAGTATATGTCCACAAATTTTGAACCGTTAAAATGAACGAATGATTTGTTATGAATTTTAAGAGGTGATTGATTCTTAAATTAGGTTTATAATTGATTTTGGTGGAAAATTCTAGAATTGAGTGGGCCCCACTTGTGGTTGGTGAAGAAATGTGCTGAATTTTATTTCAAATATGGTGGGTGGCAATAAGAAGGTAAAAGCTATCGGTGGAGAAGTCAAGTCTGCTTTTACGGCTAACATTTTCCTATAAATAGAGGACTAAGTTAGAATTGAAAATCACACCAGAAACATAAGCTTTCTCTCTTTCTCTCTCTAGATTATTGAGCGTATTTTTGTGAGTATTTTGATATTTTGAGAGTTGCTATTCATTGCAAGTTTCTGTCAGCACTATATCCGAAATTCAGTCAGAAGTACGGTTATTTTGAGGTAAGGGATGTTATTTTCTTCTTAAATGATATTATTTCTTCAATATCATTATGCTGAAATATTGGTTGGAACTTTTATCAAATTTGGAACTTTTTCATGTCGGGGGTTACTATTTATGAGTTACTTATTCACGAAGTTACTATTCATGAGTTACTTATTCACGAGTTACTATTCACGAGTACTATTCATGAAGCGTGAAGATGTTTTTTGTGGAATTTCTATCTTTTGGTGTCTGAGTTTCTTATTCACGTATACTTCAAGACTATTCACGAATCATCTGAGACTATTCAATCGAAAAATGAAAATTTTTCTTTTCGCTCTAAAATATCTATTCGGATACTAGCTTTGATTGTATCCATGTTTTGATCATTCTTGAATTTTACACCACTATGATTATTTTTGGAGGTATTTTTGACGTGGATAAAACCAAGTACGAATCCTTAATCTTTGTCATTTTGTTTCACCGGATTCGCTTTCTTTAAAAATATTTTTCATCATCCTCGCCTTAAATGATGATATTATTGAATATCTTTGGCACCCAGTAGGTCAAAAAGATGAATGATTTCAAGAATATCTCTTTGGCTGTAAAGTGCAAAGATGAGCAGTGTTTAGATGAACACGATCGATCGATGAATATCTTTGGCTGTAGTGCAAAGATGAATATTTGATTTGAGATGAATATTGATTGATGTTACAGGATAAAATATTGATGATGGATTGTTAAATTCATAGATTATAGTAGATTTCATTCTCTACGTAACTCTTCTATGAATTATTATTTCAATGCGAATATTGATCCGAAACTTGTTGTTTATCAGATTCTATCGTATTTTTCCTCGTGAAGACTAACGATAATTTGTTCTATATTATCTTAGTCATAACATTCTTTATTGGGCTAGTTGAGCTCACCCTTTCCTTTTGTTCCATTTTTTCTTTTCGAGAAGTTTAGATTATAGCGAGGAACTAGTCGAGGTGTGGAGTGATGGTTCTAGATAGTGCATTTTTTAGTAGTCCTCACTATTTTGTAAAATAATGTATCAATAATTATGATGGGGATTTATTTGCGTGTGGATATTGTCTAGATGGCAATATCTCAGATTTAAACTCACAGCTTTACCGTTGTAATAATAAAGTTGTAGTTGTTTACTCGCATCTACGATTTGGCGACTCGAGAATGGGTTGGATGGAATGGACCTATTTTGGGGTCGTCACATCAAGTCAAAGTTTTATGGAGGAACCACGATATTGAGAAAATGACCTGGGAGTTAGAATTTGAAATGAAATCAAGGTATCCTTACCTCTTCGATATACCAGGTACGTACCCTAATTTCGAGGGCAAAATTTCATAAGAAGTGGAGATTGTAAGACCCCAACTTTTATGAATAAAGATGAATTTTCTATCATTATCATTTTTGAATAAATTTGATATAATGTTATAGTTGTGGGTAATATTTATAAATTTTGCAAAGTACGCAAGTTGTTATATAATATTCGATTGGTCGGGGAATATTCGTTTTAACAGGGAATATTCGCATGCGACGATACAATCATTAATGGACCCCACAACTGGAATTATTGTTTCGGATTAAGAAAATGACAAAAAATATTTTATGAAAATAACGGCGGAAGTTTTACAGTTAACTGTTGAAACACCCAAAGTTAAAAGAATGCAGAATACGCGTGGTTGCATTGAAGCACACGGTATTGATTATTGATGCTTACGTGAGAAGTCATTCAGTTTTATTTAATTATTGTCGATATTTTATATATTATTAAATCAATGATTGAGATGACAGAGTTATTAATATTATTATTTGTATTATTAACGATGTCTGAAGTTCTGCAAGAAGAACTTTGGTCACCTAATCAACGCCAATAGGAGAAATCCTTATTGAAAGCTCCCTTTCCTAGGAACGACCTGGTTAATTAATAGTGTGAATAATAATAATGATGATGAAGTTTTGTTTTATTAGTATTATTAATGTAATAAAACAGAAACATTTTTTATATAAAATGTAATACTTTTATAAAGTTATTCGCTTTATTAAAGCTAATAAGAAAATCTTTTTATACAAAAATGTAATACTTTTATAAAGTTATTCGTTTTATTAGACAATAATTAGAATATATTATATTTTATTATGCATAGTACCTACATAGTGTTTGCATAGTAAAATCTTTTTAAAAGTTATTCGTTTTATTAGATTATAAATAGAATATATTATATTTTATTGTAAACTAATCTGACCCGTCTGTTTAAAGTAAATCGATCTGACCGTTCATGGATTAGTTACTATTCACCCATTCTTCTATAAATAGAAGCTCATTTTTTCATTATTTCTTACGAATTCACCAAACTCTGAAAACGTAGAGAATTATTCTTCTATCTTGGCGTTTATTTAGCATTTAAGAAAGCTTTGAAGCGTGAAGTCAAGTTTTCTTCAAGTATATCCCCACCCTACCGCTTCTGAAAGTACTCTTCTTTATAAAGTAAGGGGTATTTTTTTTCATATTCATGAAGAGAACTTCATTATTCCATTCTTTATTATTCATTGGAATAACTTGTATCACGCTATCTCACTCTATACTTGGTGATTTCATTGTTATTCCATTCGTTATTATTCTCATTGGAACATCCTTGCTCACATGCATTTTACGTTCTGACTGGTTCCGCCTTTTATTATTCTCGTTGGAATATCCGCTCATGCATTTTCTACATGGGACCTAGTTCCGCTTTTATTATTACATTGGAACATCCTGCTTGCAATGCGATTTTGCCTTAACTTCGTTTCGTTATTTATTATTCCGTTGAATAACATATACATCAAGTCTGGCATGCATAATGATTTCTTTTGTTATTCCATTCTTTATTATACTTAGTTGGTTAAAGTTTTGACTTCTATACTCCATGAAATTAGTGGAATAACCTTGATATTTGCGTTTCATCTAGTTTCTTTTCGTGGAAATATTCTTCTGAGCATTCTTAAATTTTACTCTACAAAGAAGTATCATGTTGACAATTTGGACATTATTAGTTCCTGATTAAATTAATTCTTGAACTTGTTTTATCAATTCTTATATCATTGTCATCATCCTCATATTTATATTTTGTTGAAAGTTATCTGTGGCACAGAGTGCGTAGATGGACTTGGTATGATTATGACGAAGGATTATTCTTGTAATCATTAATAGTAATGTTACAAATGATTTGGTAAAAGTCATCATTGGCACAGAATGCATTGATGGACGATTGTTGGCATGATCATGACCATTGATGAATACACGAATATCCTCGGCAGTAGTGCATGGATAATTTGTGGTTGTGATACTTATAAATATCATTGTCAGTAGTCTGCGGGGATGAGGTGGATTATTTATTAAAATTTGAGTCCCAAATGATAAAAGTAATGAAAAACCTTTTAAATCATAAAAGATAGTAGATTTTATTCTCTACTTGACTCTTTTAATGGATTGATGTTCTCATTGCAGCTTAAACTTGATGTCTATTATATTTTATCGGTTTTAACATCACAAAGACTAATGATAATTTATTCTCGCATTATCTTAGTCATAATATTTCTTACTGGGCTAGTTGAGCTCACCCTTTCTTTCACTGTTCTCTTCAGAAAATGAGAACGTAGTCGGGATTAGTCGGAGAACGGAGTGACGGTTCAGATGATAGTATTAGTAGTCCTCACTATTATATTAAATAGTGTGACAATAAATATAATGAAGACTTATTCTGAGAGTGGATATTGTCTAAAAGATAATAGTTGTATTAAAACTCACAGTTCTCTTGTTGTATTAAAGATTGTATTTGTATTATGTATCATGTATTTGACGACTCAAAATAGGTGATGTATATCTATTTTGGAGGCTTCACAGAATACATATAACACAATTTTACATTTCATGCATTTAATTTCAGTAAAATAGTATTTCTAGCATTAGAAATATAATTCTAGATTAGGATCCTCCATTACACATTTTCCCTCAATAGTGATTTAGGTAGCGTTTGTTTGGCGTCAATGTAGTAGTTCTGTATTTATAATATGTTATATATATATATATATAACATATTATAATACATTTAATTAGAACGGTCCTCTTCTCTAGCAAATTAAAAATTAACCGATTATAAAGAATGCTTTTTTTCGTCATTATAACATACAAAAAGTCGATTTACATAAATTTACGACGATTTATTCAACCATCGTTATAGTTCAAAAAATTATCGCTATAGCCGATTCGCTTTTGATTATACTTAAAGTTCACCGACGACCCATATACTCCAATTAGATTAGACCTTACAAAATAGTTATAGTTGATTTTGAGTGATACTGATTATGGGTCAATTGAAAATCAAAACCATATAGACCACTTAAAATATGGTTTAAATGATTTCAACCCATATAGTTATAGGTTGAAATTAGTTAACCATTTTTTATATATCCATTTGAATTGTGAATTAGAGGAACATCCTGACTCAGTCCAAACTCCAAAATGGCAAGCATGCATGTTTGCAAATGATAATTAAGATTTTTTGGGTTAATTTTCAGTTTTTTAGGGTATTGAGATTTTGATTTTTTAATAATAAAAAATTATGTCAAAATGTAAAATTTAATATTTGAAAAATCTAATTAGTAAAAAGTATATGACTTCTTTTTATTCATAAAATGAATATTTTAATGTATGACATTTATACTGTTTAATACACAAGTTTATAATTTAATTAATTGCATCAAGTTAAATAAAATAAAATAAAATAAAATAAAAAATATTTATTATTTTATAATAAATAGAACTTTTTGTGAAATGAAAAGAATATTACTGTATTTGTGTATGACATAAAAAATTCTCTCATTATGTGATAAAACTGATGGGCAAAGCGTTCATATAAAATGATAAAATAATTCTCTTAAAGTTTAATTTTATTTTAAATTCTTTAGAATTTGATTCTAAAAATCAAAATTAGAGTTGAAGTGATGGAATAGTATTGTACTTTGTTCTTTCCAAAAAGAGGATTAAGTTGATTTTCAAAGTTAAATTGAAATATTTTTAAATTTAAAATTTAATTTAATGATCAATTAACTTTTAAAAATGAGAAATTGTATAATTAGTAGTACTATTTAAATAATTGACAATTTTTATAATTGTATTTTCTAAAATTAAATTAATTCATATTAATTTTTCATATAAAATATTTTAAATTAAATACTCCATATTATTTATGTGTGATAAATATAAATAATATGAAACTAACCCAATTAAATCAAAACTAAACCAACTATGATATAAAAATCAGTTAACCAACCCAATTAAATTCAAATAATTTTAATTAACTAAATGGTTATTGTTAGGTCTAACACCAATCTTCAATTTTGTAGCATAGGTTTCTTGACACCTAGCCTGTAGCCATATTTTTAATTTCTGTCAACATAAACTGATCAGTGTTACTTTTATGACTGCACGTATTGATCGTCAACATAATTATACGAGTGATCACGCTATGAAATAATCATGAGAAGTACTCGGTACTTTTAATGACTCAATTGTTTGAAACTATAGTTTTCTTTTTCTTCTTTTCTTAAGAAAATTACTTTGTATCCTATTTAATTTATCGAGTATAAAATAAGGTTTGATTGAGACTCGTTTAACTACCGAGTCGTGCACGATCTCGAATCAAGTCCGAGCAATTTGAATTTTTCGAACGAATATGATTCTAGTATCGATAGAAAAATATAATTTAAGGAGGTTCGAGTAATTTATTGAACTTTAAAATTTACTCATATTTAAATCATTTATATTTCGAGTCGAGCTCGAATCGAACTTTTAGCCGAATAAGTATGAATTAAGTTCGAACTGTTTGTTCATTTTACAACCTTAATCTTGTTATACGGAAAAGGTAGTAAAGGTTGCATTTTGCAGTTGGTGATCGAGACAATGTCGACCATATTTTTCAGATGGAAAAGATTGTACCAGAAAAAACACAAAAACAAGTGGGAAAATGAAATAAAAAAGAATGAGGAAAAATTAAAGGAAAAAAAAAAAGAGAAAAGAAGAAAATTATAAGCTAGCTATCCAAGAGTTTAAGTCGAGAGGCAAGCCAGTTTTTTGGTGAAGTTATTAATGCAAGCTTACAAAAATTGGTGGTTTGTTTTTTTATATAGAGTCCCTTATATATATATATATATGTATGTATTAAAATAAAATTCTGCCAAATTATAATTATAATGCAGATTAATATATGAGATTGGGTAAAATTATAAAATCGAATTGCTACACATCATATATATCGTTTAAATATTATTCACGTAATTCATTATATATATATATATATATATATATATATATATATATATATATATATATATCCTGATCGATCGTCCTGACTCCCACATTTTAATAAAATTTGGACCTTTTTTTTTTTTTTTTTTTTAAAAAACTACTAAAAAAATAAAAAATTATGGAACTTGAATTTTTACATATCTGACAAGCAAAGGTGTGATTTGGATATATATCAAAATATGTCTGCATGCGATGTCTGCAGATCGTAAATACATTTTTTGGTATAGATATCCAAATCACGCCCAAAACATTATATTATGGGAAAATTTTAGTTCCATAATTTTATTTTATTTTTAGTTGTTCTACAAATTTTTTTTTTGCAAGATCCGGATTTTGGATCTGTCCGTACTCCCGGACAGGATCCATTGTATATATATATATATATATATATATATATATATATGTATGTATTTTTCTTGTAGCTAGCTAGGTCTAGGTTATAATATTCATATTACTAATATTTGTCGGCTTCTGAAAAAGAAAGATTAGATTTAATGGTTTGCATTTCGTTCACTCAATTATAATCTTGACTAACTAGCTATATTGTGTTAATATTTGGTTAAAAGACATTGAACAAATTAACTACCGATCTACCAAGAAATTAAACAAACAAATTACAGATGATCAATTACTAGCTTGACAAGTAGATATCAACATCAACGACTCTGATCTCCCTCACTGGTTATATATACTCCTCCATCCCAAAATAAATACATATCCTAATTTTATTTTTATGGTTAAATTAATTATTTTTTAGAATTAAAATATAATTAAGCATATATATATATTTATGCAGTTTTTAATGGTCATATTCCTCCGAAAAATAGTATAATTTAATTTATAAATGATCGGGTTGACCTTTAAAAGCGACCAAACACAATTAAGGCTGTTTAAAAATACCTAAAAAAAATAATCAAGTGGAATTGAAATTTAATTTAATTATTTAATTTGAGTGCAAATTAACTTACATTAATATTTGACCCATCTCTATCTGGCCACATTAATTACATGATTAAATGAAAAAGACCATTGCCAACGAGAAACTACATATACATATCCACGTGCATGGATGGAAATCTAATATGCAAGCTTGACCAATTGCTAATATGCAAGCTTGATTAATTATAAATTTTATTATGAAATCTTTTATGCTTTTGTTGTTTTAGTCATTGAGGTCAATTTTTAGTTCTTAATTTGGAAGAACTGAAAAAAGAAATTGTACTTGTTTATCACTTTGCATTTAATTAAGAAGACAAAAGTTAGATTAAGACTGTATATATATATAGCTTGATTGATTATGTGGCCCTAAAGGCAATTAATAAATGTATTAATCAATTAAAAATTAATTAATGTTTATTGGTGCATGCATATGTATAATGTTTATGGCTTTAATAAATGCAAATATTTATTAGTAGTATACTTTAGGAAGGCACATCACATGCAATACTCCTCCCTCTCTAAATTACACCTACTTGGGCGGTCTCTGGTCCTTCATCTTCTTGAAGAGTGAAGACATATTTATGTTGTTACAAATAATAATCAAGCATTTATGGTGTACTAACCAATAAATTAATATTTGGTGAAAGCATTTGATTTTTTGATTAAATATTTGATAGTAGTAGTATATAATATGGACCACGTTCATTGTGATATTGCAATAATATTGATTGTCAATTAATCAGGGAGGAGACACACGTTTTTATAGGTTTATAAGTACAGATCTTATTTACGTTAAACAAATTTATTTAGATATTATTGTTCTATTTTTTATCAGAGTTTTACGTTAATTGTAATTTAATTTGGCCATGAGATTTGTCGACATGTACATCATTTTCCAAAATTAAATATTTTATTTCTAAAAATGAAAATTTGAATCCAGAAAATAGGGATCCAATTTTAGATTTTTACAGACAAAAATAAATAAAGAACTAAATTCCCAGCTAAAATTTTACAAATTAATTACAAAAAATTAATATGATATTCATCAACATTTTTGAGAGTTCAAATTGGGCCAAAGTGGCGGCGGCATTTGGCAAGAAGCCGAGAACAGATAAAACAAAATGGGCCTTCTTTGAAGGGTAGGTTACAAGCCCATCACAATAAAGCATTTGCCCGTTTGCCTATTTGCCATAGTCCAGTGGACAATTTCTTTCTTTTGAACCTCCTCTAAGTTCTAACACATTACTTGCGAAAACCTCTGACGAATTACATTTCTGCCCCTCTATATTTTTAAAAAAAAAAAAACTCTCTACACTCAAATCAATACTTCTTACGTCCCATGATATACCGCGTTTTAAATGATTTTATTTTTTTTTTAAATTATTTATCGTTTTATATAATTTAAAAGAAAGAGATGGTAGGATGGTAGCTATCAAGCAATGAATAACAATGTCGATATTAGATATTATCCTCTCGAGATTCCCATTCCGTTCCCTTTTGCTATTCAAATGTTTCTGTAAACAATTTCGTGCTCTCATTAATTCGATCCCCTTCAAAACTTCTCTCCGCCACACATTCAAAATCAAGCCCCAACTCACAATCCGTATCAAAAAGTAAACATAAATATGGAGTATATTCTAACTTTCAATTTTGAACTTGTTTTCATCGGATTTCTGGGCCTTGCTAGGGAGAGGTGAGTGTTTTCTGGTGTATGTGGCGGTTGTTATGGAGGTATGGGCGGAGAAGGACGACCATTACGCCGCCTTCATCTACGAAGCATGTCGCAAAGTCTTTCACCAACTATTTGGTATGGTTCTTCTGTATAACTCAATTTCCTTTATATATTCTCCATCTATTTCGTGCTTCTTACTTCTAATATGAATTGCACAACTTCCAATTACAGGCAAGATGAAACCCTAGGAAAACCCCCAATTTCTTTTGGCTAAATTACCTTTAAATTTGAGAGGATGGAGGTCGGATGTGTCCTTCATAATTGGATTTGGTCTAAAAAGTAAAGTTATATGATTTTTTTTTTGTTTCTGCCCAGTTAGATTTGCCAAGCCTTTATTTCATTGTTTTTCTTTTTCTTTTTCATGCCACATATGGAAAAGAATTGAATCAATTTAATGGCGATTTATTTTTTAGTTTAGTTAGGTAATTGCACAAATTAAAAGTTCAATAGTGTAATAAGCGAAACATGCCAAGTATAATAGGGAAATCATTAGTTTTGCCCATTAAAATTTAAATGCATGGACGAATTTAATATTTTAATATAATTTTCTGCTTATGACATTTTTTTATATCCTGCTCTGTGTTTTAATATTTTATTAGGAGGATTTTTTTTTAAAAAATTGTAGTTGCTTTGTAGGTAATGTGATTAAATCTATCGAATTATAGTTTGTATGGAAATTTTTAGCTCTAAGATGTTGCAATTTACTATTCACTTGTCCTTTTTCGGCGATAGTAATTATTTCACCCTTAAAATTGCTTTCTAATTGTCTATGTTCTTGTAGCCTGCTTCATTTTGTTGTATTTAACGTATTACAAAAACAATGATAAGAAATTAATAATCTTTTTGGGTTTTCTTGAGTTGTGTAGGTTACTGACGGGTCATGATTAGTTTACTATTTCTGACACTTATAGAGGGTTTACATTTGTCAATTCGAAAATCATGACAGAATATTATTGGCATTGACCGATCGAGCACATTGCTTAAGGTTATATTAAAGGTTAGTGTCTTTCATGTCTTGGTATTTGTGAAATTTTATTGTCATCATTTCAAAGTTCCATTGCATGTAATCAAAAGAAAAATAGGTTTATCTAGCTGTGTAAGTTGGGATTCTGTGGGAAGAGCGCAAAGGAGGAGACCAATTTGGTGCCTCATTGTCTATACTATAGTGGGTTATTTAGAGGGAAAGTAACAGTTCCTGCCTCAAGAATGAAGTGAATTGTAATTGTTCCTTTGTTCAGTTCTTGTTTTTGAGTTTATTTGTTCTTCGTTGGGTCTGTAGATGCCTTTGTTGATTCCTTAGAGGAGTGAACATGATGTGGGTATGTTTTAAGGTATTCCTTGGTCAGGAGTTTTTTAGGCGTTTATGTTTGTGATTAATCATTCTGCCTTTTAGTATTCTTGTGTGTACTTGAGAGGCATTCCCTTTTGTATCTTTTGAATATACTACTCTCTTCCAAAATACAAGATTAATATTGACCTTTTAAAATCAATTTGAAAAAATTTCAAATTCAAAATTCATAATAATTCATTTAATTTTTGTCAATACAATTATGAATATTATAAATTATTTAAATTTATTGTTTTCAAATGTAAATGAATCATTTAAAATTTGAATTTGAAAAACGTCTCAAATTGATTTTTGAAAAGTCAATATTGATCTTATATTGGGGAACAGAGGGAGTATAACTTATTAAAAATAAAAAGGGATTCAGGAAAGAAATTATCCTCTTTCCTTTTCTTATTATTTTCAAAGTGCAAATATTAGCTTTGACGTTTTCATGTTGAAGGGAAATTATATTGTATGAGAACTCTATTTTCTCTTCTTCTTGAGAGAAGAGAATAGATTATATATTCTAAATTGTTTTAGTACTTGGTTCTCACATTATGGTAGGTAATTTAGGAACCAAGTTTGGGTGCAAATTGTTATCCATCATCCTCTATTATCTTATGACTCTAAGAATGCTTATTTATTTTGTAGTTACACCTACCTTAATTATCGGGATAAGTGATATAAACAATGAGATTAAATTTAGAATTGTGAGGGGTGTGATAATATGAATAGAAAATCTGCCAATAAGGTAAAATGACGGTTGACATACTAAGGTAAAATATTACTCCCTCCGTATAAAAGTCCTTATTACTATTTTGGGTAGTCCCATGTTAAATGTCCATTTTCCTTTAATAACCAAACTTTTACACATTTTCCTATTATACCCGTAACATTAAATATCTCATACTTTTCTTATTTTAATTCTCTCTCCATATTTAATGACATTATTATAGGCAATTTTGTCATTTTATTCATTTTCTTAATATGCGTGAAAAGTCCACCAGGACTTTTATCCTGGACGGAGGGAGTAATATAAAAGATGAATTTCATAATTTAGTATGTGAGTAACTACTTTTAATGCACAATTTGTTGAGAAAGATAAAAGGAGAAAATTATAATATACTAGGATAGTAACTACTTTAAAGGAAATGTTTAACAAATATATATATTATAAAAAAACATAAAAGTGTTTAAACAGGAGCATTGCACGTGGCACAAATCTAGTAAATGCTTAGATCAAAACATAACCTAGGGTTTTTACCACCGATTCTTCGGCAGACTGCTATATCTCTCTTCCTCTCCGTCAATCCTCTTATGTGATCGTACAGGGACGGGATCTTTATCTACACTTCTGAAGCACCCCATAAAATTAAATTCTCAGGTTCTCTCTCTCACATTATTTTCAGTACTATTCCATTAATCTATTAGAGTCGATAATGGTTTTCTACATAACATTTCATTCCTTCTCCTTAATAAAACCCGAAGTTTTTAATCTCTCTCATTGTCCATGCTCTTAGGTAGCAATTCAAATCTTTAAATATCTTTATATGAGTTTATTACATAATTCTTGTTCTAGATTTTGTGTCAATTGAGGTTTGCAGATACATAAGAAGTTGGCGGTGATTACAAAGTTTTGTTAATCTACGTTCAATTTTAGCTTTTTGGTCTCTCTCTCTAACGATCCCAAATTCCGACTAGAATATTACTATTTTATCGTTACTTATAATACATAAGAATGAAACTTGTTTGTAGAATTTGAATACTATCTTTTCTCCCATTTTTCTAATTTTAGTCTTTCAGTAAACATCCAAGCAAACTGGAAAAAATATACTTTCTCTCCTTTCTCTTCTGAGATTGATTCAGTCAAAGCCTTTGATCTTCTCAATTAAGCAAGTCCGTGGCTTCTCGTGGCTTTCTTTTTTTAATCCTCTTTTTCCTGTCTTCTTCTTTTTCTATCTAGTTCTTCCATTTGATTGGGAGAAAACATAGTTGTGGCATTCAGACTTCAGAATTTGTTAAGGTACTTGTTACTTCAATTTCATCATTGTGGGGTAAGAAAACAATGAGGGAGTTGCGCTTCTCTGCAAGGGAGGCGACCATATCAATATCTGAAGTACCCGTAGAGATTCTCAGTAATATCCTTTCAAGACTGTCAGTGAGATCACTGTTGAGTTGCCAATGCGTGTGCAAGCGCTTTCTCGCACTGATCAGACACCCTAAATTCATAGCCAGCCATCTCAATAGCTCGACCCACACCACCACCTTTTGTTCTGTTTACCTTCGTATCCTCGACGAGAATCACAGAAACCGTATAGATCACATCCTGGTAGAGGACAGTTCTGTATGTTCTGTTTCATATGTGAGACAAAGTAATCCCATCACGAGCCACATATCTATAATAGGTAGCTGCAATGGTCTATTTTGTGCTGATCTTAGGACCCCTGGCGAACAGCACGGATCTTTCATTTTGTTGTGGAATCCTGTTACCAGACAAAATAGGTATCTCCCCAAACCCCAAATTGACGCTTCAGGTAGAGCACTGCAGCATGTTCTTGCATTTGGTTTCGTCCCTGAAACTAATGATTACAAAATTGTGAGAATTGTTGACTATTATAGTTCTGGAAATTCCTTTCCCTCACCAGATGATGTTTATGGAATGCAAATGGAGGTGTACAAGATGAGTACTGATTCTTGGACCACCTTTGAGACAGCAACTTTGCCATGTTATGGGCCTAACAATGTATCCTTGGAGATCAATTCCTTTTCGCCCCTTCATATTTATGACAACTATAATACTGTGTCTTTAAAGGGAGCATTTCATTGGGTTGCAGATAATCCAAGAAATGTAGATGAAACTAATATAGCGATTGTGTCGTTTGACCTTAAAGATGAGAAGTTGAAAGTGTTCACTGTGTTGGATTCTCATAGAATTCCGTTCGTAGAGAAGGGGAAGCTTCTGATATTAAATGAATCACTTTCTCTGATTGTTACTCACAGAAGCGAAATTGACTCAGGATTCGATATATGGGTTATGAATGATTATGGGATTCAGGAGTCTTGGACTAAGCAGTTTAGTGTTGAACAGATTCCAGGACTTGCATGGCCATTGGGATACTGGAAAGATGATCTCTTGCTTATGTTTGAATTTATACATAACAAGAGAAGGTTGTTTTTCTATAACCTCAGTACCCAAGATAGGAAGAACCTTCCAGATCTGGGGTGTTTATATTTTTTTACGTTTTGTACTTATGTTGAAACGCTTGTTCCAGTCACCCTAGGGAATGCAGTTGCAGAAGATGATGATCAGTGAGGTACAATCCCAACTCATATCCGTTGACACCACATAGTCGATACTCTTAAACGCTTTTCTGAATAATATAATATGGTTTGATACTTGAAAAAAAGAAAGAAAAAAAAGATGGTTTTTATTGTCATTTCTAAATGCTATTTTTATTTGTCAAACAACAAAAATCAAAGTTCTTTTGCTGATTGAGTTCATTACTTATTTTTTTGACTTCTTTAAAGGATCATATCTTTTTTTATATATATAGTTGCTTTGAAGGAAATGTAATTAAATCTTTTGATTGGAATTTAATTTGAGAAGTTTTATGAATATGGAATTAGGAAAAAGTAATGATGATAATGAATCTCTTCTGAAATTT
This sequence comes from Panax quinquefolius, assembly GCA_020205615.1. Taxonomy (NCBI): domain Eukaryota; kingdom Viridiplantae; phylum Streptophyta; class Magnoliopsida; order Apiales; family Araliaceae; genus Panax; species Panax quinquefolius. The sequence goes on from CM035160.1 coordinate 148,603,235, forward strand.
GAAGTGCAAGATCAGATTTAACATTTTCATAGTTAGGGGCATTGGTGTTTCTAATCAATGATAACCATGTTTTTCATACTATATAATGATGAAGGAGAATAGCTTTAAAGATTCAAAAGTTGCAGACTGATTCCGACTCTAGAGTAAAAACATGAATTATTTTTTCCTTTAGCCTCTTATCGGCATTTTTTAAGTTCAGAATTTGAAGACTTATGTTTTTTGTTCTTAATAAACCTTACGAACAAGTGAGAAGCATTGCCAGTAACTAGATTGGCGGCAACTATGGCTTTGTTTAGCCCTCGTAAAAAATTAGTCTATTTAGATGCCCAATTAGTTCTTATGACATTGTGGCAGAATGTGATTTTTATGTGGTACAAATTATTATTCTTCACACTTGCAGGTTTTGGTTTTAAATTCTGCTGTTGCTATGCATTTTCTGTAGATCTAAATTACGAAAACTTAAGAAGACCTTTCCCCTTCATTATTAACTGAAGTTCTCTTAAAACAGATTCTCTCATTGTTGAGATAGAACCGAAAAATGTTGGCTATCAGTCTACATGATTCTTTTTTAATAAATGAGCTGTCTCTCAAATTATTAAGGTTGATGAGAGTGCCAATTTCTGTGGTATTTTTGTATATAATTTTACTTAAGAGGGTTGGGCTTCCCATGTTTGTAGGTGTGTTTTGTTTTTCTTGTTATGAGCTGTTTATTATTTGGGTTTTTGTTCTCTTTTACCCTTGTTACCTTTGTTCCATATGCATTTACAATTGGGGTTACAATTTTTTAAACACCAGTGTTGCTTTTGGATGTTTGGAACGTTTGACTTGAAAGTGTGAATTTAACAGAAGTCACAAGCTTATGTCATTTCAATTGACTTCATTTTGGTGCATTATGAAAAGCCATGAGGCAGTGACTTGTACAAGTGTCCTGAGTTCTTTAAGGATTACTGTTTTCATTACCCTTTCAAGATAATTTGCTTCTTTCTAGAAATGATCTCTTTTGTTTACTACTTTCATGATCTAGAGGATTTACATTTGGCAGTATAAATTGTTAGGTTTGTATATAGCGTAATTATACAATCAAATCACATAAAAGTAGCGGAATCGCGATAAAACGGGATTTAAAATTTTTTATACAAACCATCTCCATGATCATATTTTGTGCTCAATTATCAATCTAAACGAAGAAGAAGGAGAATCAGATTTATACCCTTGTAGAATCGTGCTTCCCCAGTTACGAGTTTGACTCCAAGTCCTTAGTGCTCTCCTTGAATTCACCGTGTTTGATTATTTCCTTTGATCAACGTTAGTCACCCAAACGTTTGACCTCTGGAGGTGATCCACCAAGGATGAACAAGTATTCAAGAATACGAGTGTTTGACAAAACTCTAGATTTTATCTCTATAGAATATACACACTCCCAACTCTTGGAATTAAGTGTGTAACTTGTGTAACCTAATCCATAATAAAACTTTCTTATTTATAAATGTAGACAACTCTCCTAAACCATTTAGGAATAGAGTTTTATTTTAATTAATTAAACTCCTTTAATTAATTGGACTCTTAATCCAATTAAGAATATATGAGAGTGCTTTTATTAATAAATTTTCAAACTCTTTTAGGAATTAAACTAATAATAATAGCAATAATAATAATAAGACTTCCCTTATTAATTTATATTTAATATTTCCTAAATATTAAATCTAAATATTAAATAATAAATATTAAGCTATTTAATTTATTCTATCATCATAGATTAAATTAAAGAGTAAAGTTCAGATCACCCCCTGAGGTTTGGGGTCTTTCTCACTTAACCACCTATAGTCAGTAAAACTACATTTAAACTCTCGACTTTTTGAGTTGAAATGAATAAATGCTTTCCGTCTTAACTCCGTTACTTGAGTTGACTAAAGACTTAATTACCCTATATATATATATTGAATTACCTGGCTAAAGACTTAGTTCTCCGGTAACATCGCCCGAAACTTCCGATTCTCCGATCGGAGCATGGCAGCCTCAGAATTCCTGTTTCCAAATAAACCCACGGCAAATTTTGCTGTTATAGAGAACCCTTTTGGGGAATTTGTAGTTCCAATTACCTGGTGAGAAGATTTGATGGATAAAGAAAAGGGGCGTCTTCCTGCCGGAGATTACCTGAGAAGGTAATTTCTGGCGTGGCGAGACGAGTACTAGAAGGACTGCACTATCTGCATGGTATACAGATAGTGCATAGAGATATTAAGCCATCAAATTTATTGATTAACAGAAGAGAGAGAGTTAAAGATTGAGGATTTTGGAGCGAGTCGAGTCGTGGCAGGAAGGCCGGAAGAGTGCGAGTTGTATGTGGGAACCTGGGCTTATATGAGTCGATCCGGAGAGGTGGAATGGGGAATGTTGTAATGGGTTTGCCGGAGATGTGTGGTCACTTGGAGTGGTGGTGCTGGAATGTCTTGTGGTCACTCGAAGCAGTTTCTAAAGCATTGCCCCCAACTTTCCAGTTGATGCATCAACATTCATGGTCATAAACACTGCTACTAAAAGGTACTGGAGGCTCAAGTTTATTATTTGAAACCAATTAATCAAAACTGCAGCAAGAAGTGGAGAGCTGATTTCTTATGATCCCAGAATCCAACAAGGTATGAATCTTGGAATTATTGGCACTAGATATTCATTTTATGTTGATATGTATGCAGAGAGCCTTGCTTTATTCCTTGAAGGGGAAAAAGTAAGTGCATGACTTGAATTAAGCAGCGAATCTGATTCAAGTGAAGAGGAGGAAGATGATGATAATGATGGAGTAGAGAAGAATGAGTTGTTTGGCTATCTACATTATTCAAGTGCATTAGGCTCATTTGCATAGGGTAATGAATTGTTTGGCTATCTATATTATTGGTTCAATGTTGTAGAAGCTGCGAAAGTAATGGAAAATTGATTGTGCTATATACTGTTGGATTGCCCACAAGTGTTATGCTGGTGCATCTGTGCGCCATGATAAATAAATTCTAGTCCAAGACTCCAAGGTTGTGATGATCACTGGTTAAAACATCCATCTACATCAGCAGTGAACAGTTTACTCCAAGACTCAACCACACCATATTCTTTCATCACCCAAATGGAACAATACTCGCTCCACCTTAGCCTATCACATTCAAACAAAGCCAGTGACTCCCCAATTTTTGCTGTAAACATATTCATAGGAGATTTGTGCACCAATTCTTCTGGTAACATCTCATTAAACACCTCATCACGCATATCAAACGACATAATCAAACAGTTCAACTTGCTACCAAGCCCTTCACTCCAATGATACACAACCCAATGCACAACCCCATTGATAAAAGCCTGTGACTAATAGTACTCCACGATACGATACCTAGGAGGAGGACCACCATTGCTTCTCCACGCCCTACCCTTAACCATATAAACGTCAACTTTATGAGTCACATTATCTCCTTGAAAATACCCAATTCTAACAACCTTGTAATCATCATTCTTACAATCAAACCCAAAACCAAGAACAACCATATTCATTGACACTTGCTCTAACATAAAGCTGGGAATTGGAAGAGTCAATTTTCGTTTAATTGCAGGGTTCCATAAAATTACAGTATTTGTGTACCCAAATAAATCATCAGACAAACAAAGCAAACCATTGCAAGAACCCACAATTCTGAAGTAAAATCTAGGCATACCCCAAATGGGAACTTGATTTTAACATCAGAATCTAAGTCGAACGAGTCGGTATCAAAATGTACCGCATAAAATTCTTTGTTTTGAATTGGGGAGTAGCTTTTAACGAGTCTGCGAGGTTTGTAGTTGTGATTGAAAAGGGCGAGGTGGTGGTGAGTGTGCATTGTGATGAAATTGGGGCATGTAATTAGAGAGCACCATAATTTGGATACGCACCTGAATCGTAGCAGAGATTTTGGGGATAGCCATGAGATAATTTGTACCACCACTTCTCTCTTCTTTTCAGTTTGGGTGTTTAATGTTTTGATAAATAATGGATGAGGAGGGGGTACTCTGGTTCACCTTCTTTCCATTTAAATATGACTGTCTTCAGAAATTAATTTCATCCGTTGGAAGAGAAGGGGGTATTTCGGACATTTATCATACTTTTTTGACCGTTACAGCCATTTTCACGCTTTTGGCATCTGACATTGACGCACAGTTAAGTTGGATGGAAAAGGTGACGTTTTCACTTCAACTCAAAAAGTCGGGAGTTTACATGTAGCTTTACTGACTACAGGTGGTTAAGTGAGAAAAACCCCAAACCTCAGTTGGTGATGTGAACTTTACTCTAAATTAAATACACTTAACTTATTATTATGATCATGCTATTTACTTCTTAAATAAATATTTTTTCTTTCATGGTGCGCTTATAGGTTCTCTATATTAAACCAGTTGTGAATAAATCAATTAGAACAATTTTAATCTTATTTAAATAAATAAATTAAACTAATTAATTCATTTAAATAAATAACATTTATTCTACAATTACGGTTAGTCCCCTTAGCAATTAACAATTTTCCAGATAATATAAATTTCAACATTAATCATTAAAGAACCTTTCAATGTTCTAAAAGATGGGAGGCCGGGGGCCTGGGCGGGATTTTATTTTTTAAGTCAATTTTAATATTTTATCTTACATTTATCTAAACAAAACAATAATATAAAGCAAAACAATCTATAATAAAGATAATAAAGGCTTTTGCTTAAAGTTTAAACACATATCTTTAACGTATTAGTTTTATTCATAAATAAGATTGTTATTAAATAATAAAATTTAAAATTTTAAGAATTCAATTTAATATTAAAACTTAAGAAACTAAACATAAATTTAAGAATTATATTGATTTAAACTAAATATTACAAATGTATCATCATTTATATAATTTGAAGTTGGTACAAGTTTAAAAAATTACAACTATAACTAAATTATCCATTTTTACATGATCTTGTTAACTTTTTGTTGTGATTTGATATGCTACAACATGCATTATGAATATGATAAATCATTAGAATAATAAATATATCAAGATCTGGTTTGGGTAGTTATTAAAAAAAAAAAAACTCCGCGTAGGCCCTGTCTAGCCCGCCCGCCTAGACCCCACCTAATTTTCTGAAGGGATTTTTTTGGCCTAGGCGAGGCGGTAGAGAGGGGCCTAGTGCCTAGGCGCCTTTAAGTAAATAGTTACTGTACAATTCAATCATTCTATCATACAATGTCCCAATTAAATATAAGACATGGAATCGTAGAGTTGAGCGTTGAGTGTTCTTCAGTGTTCAAATTAAGCAATTAACGTTCATCAAATTAGCAGATGAAAGAAATTAAGCAAGTATTGAACAAAATGCTGAAGAACACTCAAACGCTCAACTCTACAATCTGAAAAGGAAAGCTTGCTCAGCTATTCAGTTCTTTCGAACACAAGCTTAACGACAACTGAGTAGCACCATTCAAGAACTCAATTATTATCAAGTGAGGAAGAAGTTCCAAGTCAGAAGGACTTGAAGAGTTCTAAGTGAACTGAGAAGTACCAAGTGCTGGACTTGAAGAGTTCAATAGTGAACTAAGAAGTTCCAAAACTGCTGGTCTTGAAGGAATCTGTGAGATTCAGAAGTTTTAAAGATATCCTTAATGGATTTCCTACTCGAGGAGTAGAAGAGTGGATTAGGAGTTTTGAATACTCTGAACCACTTAAAATCACCGTCTCTTATATTCTTGCCATAACTGCTATAACTGTCATAACTGCTTTACTCTTATTAATTCATTATATTTTGAAGAGAAAACAAACAAATCTTAATTCCACTATGCTTAAATCATTATTAAAACTAACAAGTATTTTGAAAAGAAAGAATTTAAAATATCTATTCAACCCCCCCTTCTAGATAACTATTGTGCCTCTAGAAACTAACAATTGATATCAAAGCAGGTTCTATTAAATAGCTTACAAAGCTTAAGTAGATCCAATGGTATATCTGATAAGCGAATCAAAGACTGGAGGAGAAAACAAGCCACCTATGGGTAACAAAGATAAGTTCGCCAACTGGAAAGTTCGTATGCAACCCTACATGGATTCAATAGATGAAGATCTATTTGAAACTGTTCAAAATGGGCCCTACATTCCTACCAAGCTTGTTCTCACTGTAGACGACCCAAATGAATTGGATCAAGGTCGAAGAAGAATGGATTGACAACGAAAGGAAAGTCATCCAACTCGGCTAAAAAGGCCAAGAACATCTTATTCCAATCTTTAGAAGACGACACTGTTTGAGAATGTGGTCAATAGCAAAACAAAGAAAGGAAAGTATGGGAAGCATTGTTCATCATGCGTGAAGGAACAGAAGAAGTCGGAGAAAACAAACAATCTCTCCCGACTCGACAATATGAAATGTTTGACATCGTTCGAGGAGAAATGTCACTTCCACCTACGAAAGATTCATGTCTTCGCTTCGACTTTATTCGAGCCTTCGGAAAATCTATCCAAATAAATATCTAATCATAAAGTTCATGAGAGCTTTACCTATCAAGTGGGATGTCAAACCCTTTGCGCAATCGAGAAGTCGAAAGAATATCCATGAAATGACCGCTCAGCAGTTATATGGCAACCTTCTCACATATGAACTGGAGCTGACTTAACGAACAGAAACTCTATCTGAAGGAAGAAAGAAAGTCAAAGGAGTTACTCTCAAAGCAACAGATAACATTTCCAAAGCTAACATTGAGAATGACTCTGACTATGATGAAGATGATGAGGATTTTGCAATGTTGGTGAAAAGACTCGAGAAGGTTTATGCGTCAAAAGCAAAGAAACCTAAGAAGTTCAACAACTACAATGACGGCCGGGAACAAATAAACGACTTATGCTCAACCGCAAAAGCTTTAGCCATTTCGGTGCAAACTGCAATGAAGCCTCTCGAGAGAAGAACTTCGAGAAAAGATCAAATTCAAAGAAAGAATTCAAAGGCAACAAGAGGCTCCGAAGAAGAAAGATAAAGGTCTTGTGGTAGGAGGATCGGTGGAGTGACTCAAACAATGACTCAACTCCGAATCTGGAGACGATGAAGATCCTCAGTGGCAAATCTTTGTCGATGGCCAAACATCTGAAAGGATAAGAAGAAATATGACATACATGAAGTATAGATGAGGTATTTGACTTTAACTCTCTGATGTGAGACATTGATGACTTAAGAACCTTCTCTACATGGCATAACATCCGATCTGCATCAATACATGATCAATACATGAAATGGTTTAATTTTGTCCAAAGATTATTCTTTTTTCAAAAGAAAGAAGTTGTGAGAAGAAGTAAGCCAACTCGCATACGACCACTAAGAGTTCCAGACTGCCTCATCTCAACTTCAAAAGTACGCCTAAACTGGCCCTCAAAAGATCTTAGTCACAGTTTACCTGCTCACCACAAAGAAAGGCCTCAATGCCCGCTGCCTCGAAAGCAGTTAGAAGCTCATTTAAAGCAAAACCGGCTAACCTAATCGATGTTCTCATTGCTTCATTGATCTATTCGGGGCAATTCCAATCTACTACTCTCGAGGAAGATATACTCATCCTCCTAGAAATCATGCAGAGAATTGATTTCTCTCAGATCTTGATCCGCTAGAATTCTTACGGGCGAGTCCAATTCACATCATCTAAAAACAGTAGATTCAAGACGCCAACGACACTTAACGACAGGTCTTAGAACACCACGATAATGCCAACAAACCTCCAATGACATTGAATCGACTTATCGTGAGAGAAATGCAGTTACATCAAGAAGAGTGGAATTTGAAAGTCAAGAAGGTATTGTGGAACATATGATCACACCAAGCATTTAAGTAATGGAGACCCAAATTCAAAAAGTCAAAACAAGAGTCGCCACCAAAAATGCTGAAAGTCTTTATATTCGACGTCGTGAACAAATGGGAAGGATTTCAAATTTCTTCTTATCCTTTCAGTATGTTTGGCCATCGCATTAAAAGAGACACTTCTAGTTCGACAAGTACACAAGGAAATCAGTTCTTGAACGATCCTCATCATTCTATACATTCCTAAGACAAGATCAGTTCAGTTATCTTTCTTCTGAGCCTCTCACGCTCAGATTGAAATTGGCTTTCGAACATCAAACTCACGAGGAATCTTGAAAAGAAGGTCAAATTCGAGTACGCATCTTTAATTCTGGAAAGAAGAGAAAACATACATTCATGCAAGAGATCGCAGAAGTCTGAGAGACCAGATCGACACCACCTCAAGAAGATGAGTTTTCTTCAGTCGATAAACCATTCAGAGTCGTCCTCAAGAAAGTTATTAACCGAGGAGCGCTCCTCTTCAGTAACTTCTTCCCGACATAGGACTTCCATGATGCTCCCCTCCGCTAGATCATTTATTCGTTAGCCAGAGCATTCTGTGAGAAGAACTTCAAAAGTGCAGCCCCTCAACTTGTCCGATGCTATTTCGAGATAGTCCCTTCCTAATTTTCGAGCAATCCTTTCTCAGCAGCCTATCTTACGCCTTCTTCTTTTAGTATTCCTTCATCGACAAGGATGTACTTCGAAATCTTCGGCTTCATATTTCTTCAAATTTCACTTGGTTGGGACGTCGAAGATCTTCTTCAGAGTGGTGTCCATGTTACGATCGACGAGAGATGGTTTCTTCGACTTCTTGTGGTTTTCTTCTTTGCTAGCTCGAGATGGTGAAGCTTCGTTTTCATCATGTTGTTCTTCCTTTCAAGTTTCAAAGTGCTGCAACACTCCTGGAGGCTTCAAGAATTAAACATTTTCTTTTTACCCTTGTTTTTCCGATTAAAGCAATGGGTTTTTTCCTCGATTTCTTCTTCTTCACCGCTTAACTTAGTATGTTTCCCTGAATCCTTGGGATTTTTCATCACCGGGCCTTCCAATCGGGAAGACATCATCCTTACATTTTCTCTCGCTAGATTTCTTTTCCAGCTCCTGGGTTTCTTCCGTTTGATCGACATAGATTCTCCTTCATCATCCCCAATCTTATCTCTCAATGTCACCGAGATGATGCTTATAAATCTCCCGTAGAAAGCATCTTTCCGCAGTTTTCGATTTTTCGAATCACAGTATCCATTTCCCAACCCAAATTCAAAATAATCCCACAACCGATTGGTCACGCTATTAAGATGCACTTTCGTCCATGTAGGTCAGACGCCTGCAGTTCTCGAACATATTTTCCCAACAAACGCCACCCAAAAATCATTTTCTTTTTCACCTTCCGATAGCTTCCTTTTCAGGAATCTTTTAATCCTTCCATGAAAATCGATGCCTCAGATGAATGGAAATTTTCGATTAAAAACCTAGGACTAGGTTTATATCCTCAGCTGAAGTTTAATTTCGCCCTCGAATTATGACATCGCTTCAATCTTTTTATCGCCTTTCGGGGTGATCCACAAAAACAGACTTCAAAGCTTCTTCAAGACCCCGTACAATCGTTTTCATCTCGAATTGCTGGATTAGTCAGAGTCGCCTATTGATTTCTTTCAAATGATCGAGCGAGTTCTTTTGTTCTTTCGTCAGAGAGAAAAGAAGTTTTTTGAATTTCTGAAAGTTTTCAAAAAGGCATTTTTATACTATACTTTGTAACCCTCCACTGATCAGTGTTTGTTGGTTGAAGTTCGCTTCGCTCTAACGATTTTAACTCGTCAGTGAAAATATCGATTTACCCTTAGCTCCTCCCGAGCTAGTGTAGTTTTCGGGAGGACTACAATCGCCGAGGAAAAGACTATGGTCGCTGAGGTCGTCATTATATCAGGAAAGTCCACTATCAACTCCTCCGCTTCGACTTAGTTTCTTTCGAGTTAAGGAAGCTTAAGAAGGTCAACCTCAGAGAATTGTATTAGGTTTGTCCAAGAGGCGCCGACAGAGATTGCTCGATTTGTCGGAACTTTTGTCATCACAAGACGTTCTTTGCTTGTCGAGGAGGCTCTGAGTTTTCAATCCCTTCTTTCGACCTCGCTTCACGATTTTGAACATAGCTTCGGGTTAGCATGCATCAGAGCATAGATTTTTCGTCAGAGATTTGCAGCATGCCCACTAGCTCGCTTATTAATTTATTAAACTGGATTCATAAGGCTTTGTAAAGACATCAACAAGTTGATTTTCAAAGAGAATGTATCAGAAAGATATGGTTTCATTTTCGAACATGATCCCTAATAAAACGAGCATTCCTAGAACGCATTTATTGTGATCAGGTAAGTTATTGCTACGGCACTTCAGGTCATCATTAATGAATGTGTATAGCATTTGAAATCAAACCAATAATTTGCTAGTCGATTTTCATCCATAAGATTGAAAACAAATACGCCAGCCAAAGAATATATATATTCATATGTTGTCGGCGTAGATAATCGAGTTTTGCTTTTTGCTAAACCGTGACACAAGTCCGCTTCCCAGCAAATCGATGTGTCTTCACGGGTACTTTTTCCGGCCTATTTTGGTAACGCAACGTGCAAAGTCGCGAGATAATGACATCCTCGTTAGTTCAAAGGAGGACCTCATCGGGGATACCAAAGTCCCATGGAGGTGTACTCTTTAGATACCGAATTTTTTTACCGCAATTATGCGACTTCAGATTAGCTTCAAATCTAGCACATATGCACGCTAGTAAACATTATGTCCGGTTCACCGGGCCGCTCTTCATACCTCCGTATCGAGTTATATCAATACTTTATCTTTTCGACTTTCAGTACAAGCTTCATGCTGGAGAGTCTGCATTCCATGTCACATACTTTTAAGTAAGTCTTGGTATACTTGGTCACGTTTTATGAAGATTCCTTCATCACCGCTTTTACTTGTAGTCCGCTGAAAAATTCACTTTCACCCATCATGCTTATTTCAAACTTGCTCGCATAAGCTTAAGAAATCTCTTACATAATTTTTCATCAAGAGCCAAAGATAATGTCATCAACATATATTTAAACTAATAAGATTTTGTCTTTATGCTTTCTAAGAAATAATGTGGTGTCTATTCACTCTAAAGTGAACCCATGTTGGTAACAGTAGTGTACAAGAGATCTATTTCGGAGTGTAACGAGGTATATCATCAAGTATGTCATCCTCTTCGGTTTCACGTAGCCATTGCCCGAGCGATCGATAACCTTCCTTCTCATGTAATTGCGGGCGGCTTTGCTCCTTGTCGTTGAGATCAGTCTGTGACATCGTGTCGTGATCGTGAGTTTTGGTCCCGGTGGTAATATTAAATCCTTTTCAGCATTGGCATCTATACTCAATGGGTCCTACTTTTGTTGGGTGACTCCTCGGGAACCCGTGATTTGCTTTTTAATCATGGTTTGGTACGCATAGAATTATGGTAGCATATTTACGTTCTTACGACCAGCTTTTAATACATACAAAAACATTTTTTTGTCGAGTTTATTTTATTTCGACTTGGTCACCCTTCTCGGCTTTTTTCTCTTGCCTCCTCAATTTTAGAGGCTCGACTACGGTCTTTGATTAGCTTGAACTCGGATGTGCCATTTCTCATTGTCTACTGGATCTACTTAAGCTTTGTAGGCTATTTGATAGTCAACACATCTATACTTACTCACGATTCCAATTGTTAGTTTCCACTTCGAGATTCGCACAATAGTTATCTCGAGAAAGGGGAAATGGCCGTTGAATAGATATTTTAAATTCTTTCTTTTCAAAATACTTGTTAGTTTTGATAATGATTTAAGAACAATGAATTAAGATTTGTTTGTTTTCCTTCAAGATATAATGAATTAATAGGAATAAAGTTGAGTGACATTGATCTTTCGTAGTTATGCAAACGAAATGACAATAATATAAACGACTAAGTGGTTCGAGGAAAATAGATTCAAAGCTCCTAGTCCACTCTTCTACTCCTCGGTAGGAAATCCACTAAGAATATCTTTACAACTTCTTTCTTTTCAATCTCACAGATTCCTTCAAGACCAAAAGTGCTTTAATATAAACGAACTTCTTAGTTCACTATTGAACTCTTCAAGTCCAAAGAGAACTTCTTACAAAGCTTACCCTTTGATATACCTTAAGAGTCTTAAGAGACATGTCAAATTATAACTTATCATGCACAAGATACTATTATGATTTCAAATATAAGGATCACTTGTACTACTATCACTAGAGGAATTCCTAGTGACATACAAGTAAAATTCCATTAGGTATTTCTTAGCGAGCCACGTTCAGTGAACTTATTCTCTAATAAGCACCTACATACTTGCTTTACTGTCTCCATAAATGATTATTAGATCAATCATCCTCTTTCTAAGAGCAAGCAACGCATGTACCATTTATCCGGATTCACTAATCCACTTTTTAGTAATACATTGATTGTGAACTATTTTAGTTTTAAGATATCTATGAATTTAGATTTCATTAGCATCATCATGATCATGATTCTAAAAAGTATTGCTTAAACTTATGGATTTATCACATATAATATAACTGCACCATGTAGATAAATTAAATGCCTTTTAATAAACAATTATTTTATTAATAAATGAATAAGATTGTTACAAAGTATATTTTTTATTATATCAAATATGATTGGTTTGTCTGCATACCACTTTCATAAATGTCTGTGGATCTTGACTATTCTAAGAATGACACGAGTACTCAAAATTAGGGTTTTCCAAATGAGTCTTTTATTATATTTGGGAAAATGAGAATTTCACCATCTGCCTTGTGTTAGATCTAGCCAAGTATTATCTTGATCATGTTACTTTATCCTGTAAATCAGTGTAGTTTACCTAGTGAACTGAAAGTTATATATTTTAATACGACTGTAGTCTTGTATGAAATTAGCAGTGTCATTTGAAGGTCATGGTTAAGCTTTTTGTGTAGAAGTTAAAATATATGTATGAAATATGAGTGCTTTCTATTTAAAGCGGAATGTACTCCAGTAGATTTTAAGCTCTGCATTGGTTTTAGTTACACTACCTTTGTAGATTTACCCTTCTGGTAGTTAATCTAAAGACTAGAACACATCCTCTATTCACTCATTTTTACACTATGCACTTGTTTTTTTTTGAAGTTATATTTTGTTGATTGATGGCTGCTATAAACACGCTTGTTTAGAATCTTAGGCTAAGTATGAGGTGGATTATAATAAACTCTCTTTAAGACTGATTGTAAAAGTGAAAACTTTTGTTGAACTACTTTTAGATAAGCTTACCAATCTGAAAGGTTGTACCTCTAAGCTATAATCAGTAGATACAAAGTTGAACTGTGATCTGAAAACAGTAATTTTATCTACATAACATTTTAAAGAGTAGCAGCACGGGCGATGGAACTCAAAAGCTCTGAAATCTGCTGTTTGGTTATATTATTATTAATGTCTTGCTTTTGTCTGGATGCTTATTCCACATTCAGGTATAGAATCTGAAAGGCTGGTGGAACTTTCCTGGGCGATATAATCCTAGTTCACATGGATTATAGTTGAATACTCAAAATTGCTTTCATTTTGATGCTTGAAGAGGACGAATAGGAGGAGCTAGATCTTGACCACAAGCTTGTGAATTGGCATACCTTTTAGTCTCTCTTGTTACATCCTTTTGTAGCTCTTACTGCTAAAAGTTTGGACAATTTTGGTGTTTGATTATTGTAATTCCCTGGCACTGATGAATGGCGGATTTTGTTGACCTAAAGCAAATTTATGGGAAATGTTTCCTTTGAACTGAATTAATCGATTATTGGGATCACATTTGTCAAATTGTAAATTCACGAGGTTGTAAATTAAATTTTTAATTTTAACAATTTATAAGCAAAATATGGGTAGAGCATGAACAAATTGAAATTTAAGATCTCTTTATATTTGAGGATTAAATTTTAATGGATAGTAAGAAAGTAAGTTGGCGACGGAGGTAGTGCGACTAAAATTGATTTCTTTCTTAGAGATCAGTGAGGTACATTCTGACCCTAAACTCCATTGGCACCTTGTATAATTTATGAACTTAAAGTTATATACAACTTGCTTGTATATAGACATATATAGTATTAAATTTAATAGTGTTGTTTTCATACTCGGATCAAATCATTTTTGAACTATAAATAGATAAAAATATATTATTAATAATTAATAAAATTTTAACATGTTTTGTTTTTGATAAACTAAAATATAATGAATGTATATTACAATAGTATTAGACGGGTTAACTTTAATTTTAAAAAAGTTTTGGTATTAAAAATCAAGTTACTAGGTCAATTAAACTGATTTTATCGGTTCGAACCAACGATCAATCGGTTCGATTCGAATTTTGACCAAATTGATCCAATCGGACCAAGTCAGACCAGATATACAACTGGTTTCCTATTTAACTGGTTGAATTGGTCCGATCAATCTAAGTTTCAAATGATTAATAGTACAAAAAAGAAAAAAAATAACTGAAGAGGTATTTATTGTTACTTAAAATTAGAGAATTATGAGTCTTATTATTCTTACTAGTTTTGGTGGCACACGTGTTACGTGTGCAATTATCATAAAAGAAATAATAAAAAATTTATCAAATTTTGAGGATAAAATTGTAAAACAAAAAAATTTAGAAGGACGAAGTTGATAAAATCAAAGTTGTAGGTGCAAAATAAAAAAGAAATTTGTGACGGCGAGAGCGGTTATTTTCCTGTGCCCCTATTTCTTCCTTCTTCACAAACAGTGTGCCTATCGTTTTCCTCCCAATTTGGCAGGGTTTAACAGATATGAAGAAGTCAGTAAAATTGACATCGATATCTGATATACCGGCAGAGATTCTCAGCGATATCTTCTCAAGATTGCCGGCCAGATCAGTGTTGAGTTGCCAATGCGTGTGTAAAGCCTTTGATTCACTTATTAAAACCCCTGATTTCATAGCCAGCCACGTTCATAACACAACTTCCGCCGCCGTCGCCGCCGCTACCACCTTCCCCACCACCACCACTGCGCTTTGTTCTATTCACTATCGTACCGATGACAGTACCACCGATCACATCCTCGCAGACAACACAAAAGGAGACAATTCTGTATTCTCGCTAAAATCTAGGAATCCCATTGTCATAGCCAATGGGGGCATGGTGCGTTTAATAGGTAGCTCCAATGGTCTGTTTTGTGCTCATGTTTGCCAAGAAGAAGAAGAAGGGTATTCTATTTTGTTGTGGAATCCTGTCACCAAACAGAACAGATTTCTCCCCAAACCCCAAATTAACAATTCCTCGGAAGTAGTTCTAGCATTTGGTTTCGTTCCTGAAACCAAAGATTACAAGGTTGTACAAATTGCCTCATATCCTCTTAAACCCCCCAAGATTCAGGTTTACAAGATGAGTACTGATTCTTGGACCATCATAGACAATACTACACCTACTTTGTCAGGGTCTGTTCCTAACCATGTGGAGTTTGAAGTGTACAGCTTGAGCTGTGGTAAATGGACCGTTATGGAGACTTCTTTGAATGATGTATACATGGACGTGAATCCTATTTCGCGCATTCATATTCGCGGTCCTTGGTATTCTTCTCCTGTGCCTTTGAAGGGAGCATTTCATTTCCTTGCAGTAGTTCCACTTCCAATATATCCAAATTATGAGGATCAATCTTTTATAGCAGTCGTGTCGTTTGACCTTAAAGATGAGCAGTTGAGACTAATTGATGTGTTGGGTTTTGATATGGTTCCACACTCTTTGAAAGGGATTACATTTGGGTTATTAAATGAATCGCTTATGCTTGTTTGTACGAAACGCCATACCTGCGACATATGGGTGATGAATGAATATGGTATTCACGAGTCTTGGACTAAGCAGTTTAGTTTTACAGATTTTCCAAAATTTTTATGGCCTATGGAATACTGGAAAGACAATATTTTGCTTATGGCTGAGACTTTACATGACCAAGGAAGGCTATCTATTTTACATGACTTTTTCAGGCCACCTACTTTACATGATAAGAGAAGGCTATATTTGTATAACCTTTGTACCCAGGAAAGGAAGAGCCTTGCAGTTCAGGGTTGTTTCGATTGCCTTACTTTGTCTAGCTACATTGAAACCTTTGTTCAGGTCAGCCAAGGGAATTCAATTGCAGAAGAAGCTGATCGGTGAGGTATACTCTAACCATAAACTCCATTGACACCTTTTGTAATTGCATATATAATAGCAGGTTCTTAAATGCTTTTTTGAAACTACATATATAATAGCCGATTGTTAAATGCTTTTATGTACATCAAAGATGGTTTATATACTTATCCAAGAAAACCAAAAAAAGAAAAAAAAGAGGAAAATGAAGCAAGAAGAAGAACATGGTTTGTTATTGTCATTTCTATGTGCTAATTTTTCTGATTGAATTATGCAATTCAGATTGTATATTTCAACTTCTTTAATGGATCATATCTGTCTTATATATATAGTTGCTTCAAAGAAAATGTGAATAAGTTTTGTGACCCGATATATGACAAAATTCTATAAATAGGAAATCACGAAAAAAGAGAGTAGAATATATTAGATGTGATGCCCCCGGATCCAAATCCCGGTCTATCATCAAACCCGGGTCCAGTGCTACTCATTCCATACACATCCATATATTCTTAAGATATAATCAAATCCTCAAAATATTACAATATATTCCTTATAATCCCAGATTCTAATACCTTAAAATCTTCAAAACATATAAATAATGAACATTACATCATTTATTTACTTCTTTTATCCGCCACAATAGATACATATAAAGTTTAACAAGTACTCTTCAAGTCGAGAACTTGATCTTTTCCTTAATCTTCACCGGATTCTTCAGTTCTTTCTAGCTTCGCTGAAAACATTTTTATTTTAAGCAAGTGTGAACATTCAATTGCCCAGCAAGTCATAGCAGTTGAATAACAACAAAATCAAGAATCATATACTTTCTTTATTAAAAAAAAACTTCAATAACTGAACAATAGTTATGAAGCAGCTTGAATAACAAGAATAATTATGATTCTTATCATTTTAAAACATCCATCTTCTCATATTTATTAACAACATTTCTTATAACACCTCTAGGACTCAACTCATCCTACACAATTACATATGTGAAAAGAATCACATTTTCGACATATTTACCAAAAACACCACAACACAAACCGAGTTCTCAACAGTTATCAATACAGTAAACTGAGTGAATCCCCCCTAAAACTAATGAATTAGTTTCCTGTCTCATCTACATTGTCTTGACAATGAGTTAGATCTCTGCCCATACAAAGGAGTCGTTTAACTCAGTTACTACACATCAACGATTATAAAACACGATTGTACATAAATTTAAACTCACTTACCATCTTAACATTTGTCCAGCCGAAACAATCAACACAGACTCATTCTTAATGCAAAACAGTTCATCTCAAAAGCACATAAGTGCATAAAATTGGCATAACACAATTCATGATAAACATCTTGTACAATATAACACATTTGCACATAAATAGAAACTTGTTGAGTTACAACATTTGAGTAATTTAAATAAACTTGCACAGAATAATATCATGTACAGGTTAGGAAACTTGCATTAAGCGTCCTTAACTGCTTACGTTATATCACCTTTTGAAAGCCCTATATATCACATAAGGACCACATACCAATTAGTCATATATTGACCCTCATATTGGTTTATTTTTAACTTACTTTAACTCATTTCATAATTTACGATGCTCGGATTTTATAACTCGAAGCAACATATCCAACCTTATATACCTCAGTATATTCTTCTCTTAACTTCGTTCATAGATGAGACGGTAATTTCAATATCCCTTTTATGATTTTACTATCTTCATTTCATTTTATATGGTTCACATTTTATAAATTAAGTAATGCGACCAAGCTGTAAAATCGTCTTTCGGCGTCGCAACGTACATAGACTCGCCTAACCTTCCTTCACGATTATCTTATCATCATTTTAATCAATTTCCGTAAACATTCCCTTTTTATCCAGAACATAACATTAGACTTAACCTTCAAGTCTTTGCTTTGCGTCATTACATTTGTCCCGGCGTTTCTACATCCACATGTTATACGCCCAATCTTGAGTGCTCGAACGCCTTAGCGGCACGCATTAGCATAGGCTTAACACGCTTTGAACACTCCTATAAAACTCCTTATTAAGCTTTTACATTTCATAACCTGTCTTTTAGGGTTTAAAACTGTTCTTGTTTATCGCTATAAACATTACATGTCACGAATGCTAATGCCCGACACTCGAACATGCAAACGTTGTGCACTGCAGAGCAGCACCGATGTCAGAATACAAATTTCTAGCTATGGCATACTATCGCATCTAAGATACAGGATTTAATAGTTGCGGCACTTCAACTTCAATGGCTTAGCGTTGCGACGCTCAACATACATGGATTTCATATCTTATAATGTCCATTTTATTTGAATCGGAACACTTTTCTAGTTCATTAACACTTGACACGGCGTTTCGACGTTCATACGTCGTACGCTCGACTTGTCTAACCCGAACACCCAAACGACATGCCCTTGCGTACGCTTGCCATTCCTTGGTTTACATTCTCCTAAATCATATTTCCAAAGTCCAATGATTAGAACTCGGAAATACTCGACAAATATGGCTTGACGTCACGGCGTTCCGAAGAAACCTCCACGCCTTGTGCCCGATTGCACAACAACCCTAAAAATTCCAAATTTTGAAATTGATCCCGATCTCAAATTTCAAAACTTAAAAAATGAAAGTTGTAGGTCTACTTCTTATCTTTCTGGATCATCTTGAATCACCTAATCGGAATTCATACGAAAGAGTTATGTCAATTTTACTAAAGGACGTCCAAACTGTCTCATGGACTACCAAAGGTGGCACGGCAGGTTCTAAATAACCTTGTGGGGGCGTACATGCGCCCACCATACATACTTTATCCTGTCCATGAATATTTCCAGCTTTTGCTATAAAAAAATTCGCACTTCGCCGCTCCCTAACTTCATCATCTGATATTGGAATGAGTCCATTACTACACTCTACACCATTCCCAGAAAACCATACTTTTTCGGAATCGTTAACTACACACTAAATTCTTCCGGAAGTCGTACTAAACTAAGTTTTTCGACTTTTAACGTCTTTTACTAAAATTTTCGCCTTAACTTCGTTATAACTTATTTTCATTCCGTTTCACTTGGAATATTTCCGTAACTCATACGAGTACGTTTCTTCCTTCTTGGACTTCATCTATTAGTTTACGAACTATGACATCAACTAATCCGATAAACAACCATTTACATAATAATTTCTTAACTTAGTTCATTACTTTCATTTCATTTTCTCTTTTCATACATATTACTGGTGATTTAAGTTCTCATCCTTATTACTCCGGGTTCTTCATGATCCATCTCACAACAACAACCACCAACAAAGCACTTCATAAACTATATGAAAAGTTTTTAAAAGAAATGAATGAAGTTAAGGTTCATAGGTTTACCTTTTCTTGGTTCTCTTCTATACTTGTCTTAGACTTAACAAGGCTTGTTAGTTTTTCTCTCTCTTTTCCCTTCAATTTCCGGGCTCCCTCCCTTCCTCTCTCAAATTCTAGAGTTTCTTCTCTTGGATTTGTGAATTGGTAGAAAATGAAGAGAAATGGCTTGCTATTTATAAGCTTGGCAAGATTTGGGGTAAAATGGTCATTTAGCCACTAAATATCCATCAAGACTTAGCCCCTAAGTTTTTCCTTAGCTTCTTCCATAAGCTTCCTTCCTAGCTTCTCCTAAAAGCTTCGTATTCCTACCGTATAATTTTTGTATTATACTCCGTTAACTTCCAAGATTCGTTCCATGGGCTAAAAGCTGCGTTTTTTCATTTTCAAATGTTATTGGATATTCCGTTTGTCCTCGTCATATTAACATTAGCGCGTTCTTCGAAAAATCGAAAAAACGCAAATTCGTTTTTGGGTGAATAGTGTTTTTTACGTCTTTTTCTCAGAAATTTTTGTATTTTCTTATACAAAATCCTAATTCGTTTCTTCTAACACGTAAACACAAACTAGGTCATAATAAGACCTTTAAACACATAACACAAAATATTATCAATAAAAGCTCATTTTATTAAATAACTATTCTTAAGTCTAATTACAAGACTATCCGATTTTTCGGGTCGTCACATTAGAAATAGCTAATAGCCTAACACATCGGTTGAAATTCTCTTTTACCCTTGTTGCCTTAGTTCCATTGAAATTGTGACGGGGGTACATTTTAAATCCTTAGTGTTGCTTTGGATATTTGTTTTGAACATTGCCTTGAAAGTGTGATTTAACAGAACTCAAAATTTTAAACCACTGTAGTTCACTCTTCTTTGTTGTTGTTTCTCACTGTAAGTAGTTCACGTTATGTATCCTTTCAATTGGCTTCATTCCGGTGCATTTATGAAATGACATGAGCCATTGACCTATAAAAGTTTTCTTATTTGTTTGAGAATTAGTTTACTAGTTTTTTTTTGGATAAATATCGACTGTTCTAAGAATGAAACACTTTCAGGCCAAAACTTAATCTTGACCATTTTACTGTTGTCCTATTTATTAATGCAATTTACTTGAAGTTATATACAACTTTCTTTTATATAGATAGGGAATCAATTTATTCTATTTCTGTAGTCTCTTACGGAATTAGCAAACTGATTTAGAGTAGTCAAGCTTTTTGTGTAGAAGGTAAATCGTTTCAATGATTGCTTTCTAATAGAGATTAATTACAGGATTCATGTTGATTCTTAGGGCTTAATATTCCTGATATTCAGCCATTGTTTATATTTCTTATGTCATTCAATACCTTGTGTAGTCGTTGTTTTAGTATTAATACCATAATATATTACTTGTAATCTCTTTGTAAATGTTATATATTGGAACGATATACTACCAGTCTACCACACATATTAAGTGGTTCTCTTCAATTTTCTTTGTTCCTGTTCATGGTATCAGAGCTGTAAAGATTCCTCTTATGGCCAACATGAGTTCATCTTCTAGTTTTTCTCTTCCCACATATTCTTTTTCTAGTTCTTTTCTTACCACTTCCTTCAACATTTCGAATCTTTTCCGCACTCCTATAGAACACAACTTATATTTGTTGGCGTTCTCAATTTGAGGATATTCTTGAAATACATGATCTGCAAGTTCTGCATTGATGTTAAGTACACTACAATTGTAAATTTCCTTGTGTTGGTAGGTATCTAAGACTAGCAGGCATTTTCTGTTCTCTTGTATTTTGCACCATAGTACATTAATTGTTTGTTTATTTTAGAAGTTACGGCTCACTTGTTTATTCGATGACTACTAATCAACATGCTAGTTTAGAGTTTAAGACCAAGTATGACGTGGGTCATAAGATGAAGTTGAAAAAACTGTTTATTAAACGGAAAACCAGTGATAAAATATTTTCAGATTAGCTTAAACTGAAATTGAAGGTTGTACCTCACATCTATATATTCAGTAATCCAAGGTTAAATTGTGGTCTGAAAACAACATTTTTTAGGACTGCATACAAACTATGAAAATCTCAAAACTCTGAAATAACTGCTGTTTGGTTGTGTGTTATTATTGATGTCTTGTTTTTTATTGATGCGTATTTCATATTCAGGTAGACCTGCAAACGAGCGAACCTAACTTTGTGGGGAAGCTGCTAATTGCCTTGCCCCAAAAGCTGCTGATCAGGAGGATGTTTTAGCTGTTTCTAATTGTCCTTCTCCTATCTTTTGATGCTAAAGGGAGAGCCACCCCTAGATGTGTGGTTCTAAACTCAATAGACCTTTTGTTTGTTGATGTGAATACAAGTGGTTTGATGATATCATATTGATAACGTTTTGGACATGAAATACTCAACTTATTTACGCACTTGTATACATTGTATTATATATTCTCATACAAGTTCTCAAAACATGAAGCAAAATCCAAATAATCAAAAGCAGAATAGTGCTAGGCAGGCCTGGCGGTTGGTACTAACAAGTTTTATGTATTTAGCAGTTGATCATGTTGTGTAGGCCATGTCTATTTCTTTCAAAGTTGTTGTTAAAGAGAATAATTAGGGGTTTATTTAAGGGTTGGGGGGCGGTCCGGTGCAGTTATGACCGGTACCGTCCGGTGCACCCCTTTTTCTTTTTCTTTTTTTACCACAATTATGAGAATAATAAATAAAAAATAATAGAGCAAGTTTGAATAAAAAACTATAAAAGAAAGTATATTTTTATTGAAAAAACACTATAAAATATTTTCAATAAAAATATACTTTCTTTTATAATTTTTTGTTCAAACTTGCTCTATTATTTTTTATTTATTATTCTCATAATTGTGGTATAACTGCACCGGACCGCCCCCCAATTATTTAAAGAGACGTGAACCTCATGTTAGTTAAAAACATAATCAGGACAATAATTTTCCATTCAAGATTGGAATCCTAGGCATCGACTGACTAACATTTGTCCATTACTACTTTTAAATTTATTCAAACCAAACATGTACACTAAGTAGTAGCTACGTAATTTGATTCAAAGCTGAGATTTAATTTCCTAGGTAGACAGAAAGTTTTTACTACTCCCACTCGCAACAATTAGAGCTTTAAAAACGTAGTGCAAACTTCAAACCAAATACCTAACCAACCTGCTCTATAGCAACTAAAATAATAGCACAAGCATATTTTTCTTTAAGCGTGCAGCTTTAACATACAAAATCTGAGAAAATCTTGCTCAAATTTTCTTAACTCTAACATGTCCCACATGCACAAAATTTTCAATTTCATATTGGAGGAAAAATATGAAATGGGACGAGTGTAACAATCCAAATACACACGTAACATGTGGGATACTTAGATCTGTATATATATATATATATATATATATATATATGGATTCTAACCGTTATCATTAATACTTTCAGTTATGATCTTTTAGGTGAGATGAGACTCTGATGAATTAAGATGATTAAAAAAAATATTATTTAGACAACGCACTAGATCTTGATATGCTATTATTTAATTCAAATTCGGAATTTGACCCAACTTATTACATTTGTTACCTGAGCCGACTCAAGCTGTTTCTGACTAGTACGTATGATTTAATTCAGACTCGAAATTTGATCAAGGTTATTACAAGGAATCCGCATGAGTCTGTTTTCAAGCGAGTGAGAGATGGGGAGATTGGGCAGCTAGCTGTCTTGTGTCTGAGGAGGAGGGAGCACGTGACATGCACGAGGGACCCTCTCGAATGTCTGTCTTCGATGCTTCCAATATAAAAGCTCAAATCCATTCATCTCCTATAATTATCAGAAGTCACTAGGTCACCATTAATGCCTGACAATTCACGAAATACCCTAGGGACAAATTTACCCCTATACAGACAAACATTTACCTACTAGTTCTTTAATTTGTTAGCAATGAATAGGTTCCAAGGTTATTTTTGTAAGTTGACCAGTAGAAATGGGTCCTAATTGTGAAGAGTGGGCTAGCCCTAACACTGGCCCATCACAGCTAATCCAAGACCACACAGTCGAGTACCGAAGCTTGTAGGGTTAAGAAGCATTTAATTAAAAATGGTCCTTACCTTCCCAATCCATCCAAAATGGGTCCCTATTGAGTGGCCCCACCCTTAATTTCCTATCATTCATGAAAGCCATAACTTTGACAAAGAGACCCCTTCATTCTTTGATCACAAATATCCAAATTGGGCTCTGAAATAAATACCCAGATGATGTTTAGCACAATAATGGTAGTATGTTGTATTTGAGCAGATCCACTTTCCCCAAATTTCATGTTCTTTTGTGTCCCTCCACTTAAATTTTGACACCTAGCCTCTTACTTAACACTAATTAATTCTAAAATTAAATAAAAAAACATGTATCAAAATTTAAGTGAGGGGACAGGAAATTTGGGGACAGAGGATCTGCTCTCGTTGTATTTTACTAATGTAATTTGAGAAGTTAGGGTGAATTATTATAGTGTGTGTGAACATTAGACAACTAAGACTAGCCAAGTTGGTGAATCTAAGTATATTGCGTATTCATACTTTTTCGTCTTTCATATAATATCTGTGTGATTGTAATATTATTCGTTCTTAAATTCTAACATAGTCTAAAACACCTTCACATTGTATGTCTTAAAATAAAATTCATTTTCAAAGTCTAATTTTCTTTAAGGTAAAGAAAATGATTTTAATTCTTAAATAAGATCAATATCACAATTTATTAATACGTAATGAAATGAACCAACCAAAAAATTTGACATAATAGACGTTCTAAAATGATAAGTGTATACTACGTTTAGATTGGAGTAATAAATATGAGAATGTAATGACTTATTCTGTTTGAATGAAAAAAATTGTGTTTAGTTGCGATTGGAATGGATTGAACCATTCTTATTCCTCCAAAATTTATGAATTTTATTCATTGGGGGAGGGAGAATGTGGAATAACTCATTCTAACTAAAACGAAATGAATCATTCCACTCTTCATTCCATTCTTTCAATTCAAACGTAACATATTATTATGAATGGAATACACACATCGCATTGTATTAATCGTGACCAGAAGAATCCAAAGAATTTAAAAGGGGTTCTAAAAGTTCTTCCATCAGGAAACAAGGTAATTGTAGCAGATACAAACATTGAAAAGATAGATGAGAACTTTAGATATGTAAATTGTATCTGGAGAGATCTGGAGAGATCTAGAGAGAGAGAGAGAGAGAGAGAGAGAGAGAGAGAGACATATTTAGCTTAATTCCAACGGTGATTAATTTTCATATTATACTTTTATGGAAAGTGATGTGCAATGAATGAATAGCGACTGGTGCTAGCGATCGGGTCTCTCTTTTTTTATTTTTTCTTTTTTACTTCAAAAATATTTATAATATTTATTTGAACTCAAATTTTAGGTTTTTGGGTTTAGGGTTTAGGGTTTAGAGAGTCAAAAGAAAAAATTGGATCAATTTTTTATAAAATTTAGTGATTTAGGTATAATTTGGATACATATAAAAAAATAAAATTTAAGATTTAAGGTTTAATATTTTAGGATTTAGAATTTAGAATTTCGGACTAGGAAAAAAAGAGAGGAGAAGGACTTGCAAGTTGCAATGAATATTCGTTTAAGCAGACAGGTGAGAGACATGCCCTGTTGCAATTTCAAATATAAATTTGTAGACTATCCATTTGCGTAATATCTGGCACTACCCCAACTTGTTACTAAGGTACGTATACTTCTTGTAGGGACTTTCTGTTTGATAAGATTCCAATTTCGGGCTTCATTTGTGTCAACACAATTCAATTTCTTTTTGTTTCGGTTAAACTTCATAAAACAAGATATGAAAAAAATAAAAATAAATGGAAATTAAGTTAGGAGATATATCTTCTATTGATGTTTGACAATCTTACACATTCTTGGTTCATACTCTGATCATTTTCGAAAATTAAGTGGGTAAATGAATCGAGTTGAACCGAGTATTGAGTTGTTTAAATTTGGTTCACAAAATTTATCGAGTATGAAATAAGATTTGATTGATGCTCGTTTAGCTACCAAGTCAAACACGATCTCGAATCGAGCCCGATAAGTTTAAATTTTTCGAACGAATATGATCCAAGTATCAATAGAAAATTTTAATTTGAAGATGTTCGAATAGTTTATCGAATTTTTAAAATTTATTCATATTTGAATCATTCATATTTCGAGTCGAATACGAATCAAGCCGAAACTCTTTGGTTCATTTTACAGTCTTATTGAAAATATAGGTTCATATTCTATTCAAAGATATTAGGAATGAATATTCATGAACTGAATGATATATATATATATATATATATATATATATATATATATATATATAATAAATAATACTAATAAATGCAAATTATGCAGAACATTGTATATAAAAAAAAAAAATCCAAACCGGCACAACCTCTTCCGGCTTAAATAAAAAAAAAAATCCAAACCGGGACAAGCTCTTACGTCTTGTAAAAAAAAAAAAAAAATACCAACCGGGACAAGCTCTTACGGCTTGTAAAGAAAGAAAAAAAAAAATCTACTAAGTAAGACGACCTCTTACGAACATGTATAAAAAATCAAATATAGTGGCAAGTTCTTTATTTGCTATTTTTAATAACAATATTTATTATTTTATAAAAACAAATATTTTATAAAAACAAATATTTTATAAGAGCAAATAAAGAATATAAAATATTTTTATAAAAATAGCAATTAAAGAATTATAAAAATATTTGTTAATTCTTTATATAACAAATATATGCTATTGTTATATAAAATAGGATATAAAATATCATAAAGAATTAATATTTTAAATTAAAGTGGGAAGAAATTAATATATTTGTTATATAAAGAATTATAAAATATTTTTATATCCTATTTTATATCCTATTATAAAATAACAAATATTTTATAATTCTTTATTTGCTATTTTATAAAATATTTTATATTCTTTATTTGTTATTATAAAATATTTGTTTTATAAAATAACAAATATTATTATAAAAAATAGCAAATAAAGAACTTGTGCCACTATTTGATTTTTATACAAGTCGTAAGAGGTTGTGGCTTCGGCTTAGTAGATTTTTTTTTTTTTTTATATTGGTTTTATGTTGCATTCTTATTAAAGATTATTTAATATTAAAATTCGCTTTTAGTTAAACAAACCGACAACACGTTGACTATGGTGGGGTCCTCATATTAAAATAAAAGTTCTGTACAAGTTATTTACGACTTGGTATATTTATGTTTCAATCTCAAATTTTTCCAATAAATTTATCAATCTATTCAAAAAGGGGGTGTTGCAGACAAGACTCTTACAAAGAACCTATCAAGGCTGGAAGAAATTCCCTATATATATATGAACTCATACATAACTAACGATACTTAATGTTATCCTTACAACACATTATAACCTTCAATCTGAAAATCGAACGGTTAAATAGAGATCACGTCTGCAGTTTAATACTACAGACGGGACAGAAAACCAAAATATTCCTCCTTTATAAGTCCCATGTCCCCAATTTTATACTGCAAACTCTAAGAGTGTGTGTGTGTGTGTGTGTGTATATATATATATATATATATATATATATATATATATATATATATCGGTGCCAATTCAACTTCGTATAAGGAGATGCTCAAGTAACAATGTAATCGTACTAAACCTTGACTAATAAATTCATGCATGCATGTTAGTCACATAATTATATATCTTAGCAAATTACTATATGATAATTAATATCAATTATGTTAAAATTATTGTTGAGCATGCATGCATGACAAGTCTAGCTAGCTATACTTAACTAGCTCATCATTAGACTACAAATAATTAATTAATTATGCTTATATTGTATCACCAAATTGATTACCTGAAATAAAGCATCCCAAGTTTGATAGCTAGCAAGCAAGCAAGCTAGGCTAATTAATAAAGGAATGAAATATAAGCTAAGTAACCCCAAGTCATCGCAAATGGACAAAATTGCATTCAGATGTACGCACCTTTTCACTCTAGAAATGAATCCAATCACCTTTTCCATTAATATTGTAGCCATAAAGCCAGCCACCTCACAGCTCAATCTCTATATTAATCCAAAATCACATCACATATATATTCACACCCTCTTCATTATTATTATTATTATTATTATTATTATTATTATTATTATTATTATATTATTATATACTCCTGGTTTTACTTGGTCAAATTTTGAATATTAATTTTAAATGAGATATTTTTATTTAAAAATTAACTTGATTAATTTAAATTTTAAAATTAATGTATAACTTTTAATTAATAGTATAATTTTTAAAAGTATACATACTGTCTTAACTAAATAAATTTCTATTCATTTTAAATCTAACAATATTTCAAATTAGTTTTTAAAAAAATTTAAACTTAATATTATAAATTATATAAAAAATATAATACAAATATGGTCAATACTCAATGGAGTACTTATTTTAAGTAAACGTAAAATCTTCTTCAACCAGCTACTAGCGTTAAAATTAAGGGAACTTACGCTAGTGACTAATCGTATTTCTGTCAGGGAAAGTATAATTCAACTAATTTACTTATTGATGTACTATTCTACAAAATAGTGAGGACTACTAAAACAGCTATCTTGAATCATCATTTCAAACCCCGGCTAGTTCCTGTTAAATTCTTACCTCCTGAGAAGAAAAATGGAACAAAAAGGAAAAAGATGAACTCAACTAAATTTCAAAGAATATATTATGACTAAGATAATATACAAAAATTATCTTTAGTCTTCAATGAAAAATATGATAGAATCACAATAGACAATGACAAGTTTTAGATCAAAGAATCGCAGTGATAAAACAACAATTCATTAGAAGAAGTAAGTAGAGAATGAAATCTACTATCATCTATGAATTTAAAAGTCCATCATTAATATTTTATTCATGTAACATCAATCAATATACATCTTTGCATCAAATATTCATCTTTGCATCTATGGCCAAAGATATTCATTTCAGATAACCAATGGGTCATGTATTCATTTCAACACTGCTCATCTTTGCACTACTGGTAAAGATATTCATCGAGTAATCATTCATCTTTGCACTACTGTGCCAAAGATATTCATCAAGATCACCATCAAGATGAGGATGATGAAAATATTTTAGAAAACGAATCCAGGTGGTAGATGGAATGACAAATATTAGGATTCAGTATTTCGATTTATCCAAATTCAATAATACTACATAATAACCAAGTGTGAAGTAGAATTCAAAAATAAAGATCAAAACATGGATACAATTAAAGATAGTAACCATAAAAGACATCTGGGACGAAAAAGAGAAAATTTTATTTTTCAGTGAATAGTGCCGTATTTGTGAATAGTGCCATATACGTGAATAATAACCCCGACACAAAAAGGTAGAAATTCTACAATAAAATTCATAACAATATCTCAACATAATGATATTGAAGAAAATAATATCATTTAAGAAGAAAATAATATCCCTTACCTCAAAGAATCAGTACTTCGGAAGGAAAGGTCAGAAGTGATGCTGAATGAAACTTGTACTGAACAACAACTCTCAAAGTATCTAAATACTCACAAAATACGCTCAATAATATAGAGAGAGAAAGAGAAAAAGCTTATGTGTAAGACCCCAACTTTTATGAATAAAAATAAATTTTTTATAAATATCATTTTTGAATATTATAGAATAAATTTGATATAATGTTATAGTTGTGGGTAATATTTATAAATTTTGTAAAGTACGCAAGTTGTTATATAATATTTGATTGGTCTGGGAATATTCGCTTTTAGCGGGGAATATTCGTGACGACGACACAATCATTAGTGGATCCCACAATGTAATTATTGTCGATCGAGAAAACGACAAAAAATATTTTATTGAAAATAATCATGCGGAAGTTTACCGTTAATACCGTTGAACTACTCGGTAGTAAAAATACGAAGAATGTCGCGTGGTTGCATAGTAACAATACCAGTATTGATTATCGATGCTTACGTGAGAAGTCATTCAGGTTTTATTCAATTATCATTTATATTTTATATATTATTAAATCAATAATTGGGATAACAAAGTTATTGATATTATTATTTGCAATATTAACGATGTCTGTAAGTTCTTGCTAAGAGAGAGGTTTGGTCACCTAATCATGCGCCGATAATAGGAAAAATCCTTATTGAAAGCCCCTTTTTCTTAACGCGACACGGTCGATTAATATTGTGAATTATAATAAAGGTGATAAATGTTGTTAAAATTATTAAGGTGATTTTAATGAAGTTTTACTTATTTTATGGACCCCCATTTATCCAATTTTTTTTTCAAAGTAATCGGCAGAAAGTTTTTTTTGGTATATATATATATATATATATATATTTGGTTGGGGTCACTAGTGGAGGATTTTGGTGGAGGAAATTTTCAACCGTGAATGTGGGTGAGTGGGTTGTGGTGTGTGTGAAGCAATACGTAACACTACATGATCCCCAATACCAAATTCTATGTCCTTTCGATGAAGATCCACATAACTCTTTTGTCGATCCTGTGCCATTTGTATATGTTGTCGAATCGTTTGGATCTTTTCCGTAGTCATACATACCAACTCTGGTCCCAACAATGTTGCTTCTCCTACCTCGTCCCAGCATACTGGAGAACGACACTTTCGTCCATACAACGCCTCGAATGGAGCCATGCCTATACTTGCTTGATAACTGTTGTTGTAAGAGAATTCTACCAATGGTAAGTACTTATCCCAACTTCCTTTGAAATCAAGGACACAGAGTCTTAATAGATCTTCAAGAGTTTGAATAGTCCTCTCTGATTGTTCGTCTGTTTGAGGATGGTATGCCGAACTGAATCATAAATCTATGCCCATAGCTTTCTGCAAGCTAACCCAAAATCATGAAGTGAATCTTGGGTCACGATCTGAAACTATGGATACTGGTATGTCATGCAATCTCACAATCTCATTCACATACATATGAGCAAGACGTTCAAGGGAATAAGTCTCATGTATAGGCAAGAAATGAGTAGACTTGGTTAATCTATCAACAATAACCCAAATCGCATCTATAGCTTGAGAAACCTTGGGAAGACCCGTAACAAAATCCATAGTAATGTGTTCCCACTTCCATTTTGGAATCTCAAGTGGTTGCAATGAACCCTTTGGCATTTGATGCTCCTCCTTTACACGTTGACAGGTTAAACACCTCGAGATAAACTCCGCGATCTCTCTCTTCATATTGTTCCACCAAAATGTATGTCGAAGATCATGGTACATTTTGGTACTCCCAGGATGGATTGCAAATGGTGTGTAGTGTGCCTCCATCATGATTTTATGCTTCAAGTCGAAATCGTTAGAACGCAAAGTCCGAGTTGACTCAAGTATTCCTTCTTCATCGATTCCCGCTCGAATAACACCTTCTTGTACTTTCTTCTTCATACGCATCAGCCCCAGGTCCGTAGCTTGAGCAGCTTTAACTTTATCGATTAAAGTCGGTTCTACTCGTATGTTTGATATCATCACGTGGGTACTTGGAGCCTTTAACTCTATCTCCATCCTTTGTAAGTCATACAAAATGGGCCTTTGTGTTACCAATATTGCACTCGTACCCGCATATGATCTTCTACTCAATGTGTCAGCTACAACGTTTGCTTTTCCAGGATGATATTGAATGCTATGGTCGTAATCCTTCAACAGCTCGAGCCAACGTCGTTGCCGCATAATGAGTTCCTTTTGGGTAAAGAAATATTTGAGGCTTTAATGATCCGTATAAATCTCCACTTTCTCTCCATACAGGTAGTGTCTCCAGATTTTTAACGCAAAAACGACTGCTGCCAACTCCAAATCATGAGTAGGATAATTCCTCTCATATTCTTTGAGTTGTCGCGAGGCATAGGCTATGACTTTTCCATGTTGCATGAGAACACATCCTAACCTTTTTGCACAAGCATCGGCAGAAATAACAAATCCATCAGAACCAGATGGTATTGTCAAAACAGGTGCCGAAATAAGTCTCCTCTTGAGCTCTTGGAAACTCTTCTTGCATTCCTCGCTCTATACAAATTTTGCATCTTTCCGAGTCAGCTGAGTTAATGGAGTAGCGATTCGAGAAAATTCTTCCACGAATCTCCGATAATAACCAGCTTAGCCCAAAAAGCTAGGCACTTCAGTCACCGACTTTGGTTGCTCCCAACTTTGTATTGCTTCAATCTTCGCCGGGTCAACAGATACTCCATGTTTTGATACCACATGCCCAAGGAATGCTACTTCCTTAAGCTTTAACTGCATTTCTTCACTTGCATATAGCTTGTTGTCACGAAGTCTTTGAAGTACTAGCTTCAAATGATGCTCATGATCTTCACGGCTTTTGGAATAGATGAGGATGTCATCAATAAAGACAACAACGAACTGATCTAAATATTCCTTGAATACACGGTTCATCATATCCATGAAAGTAGCAGGAGCATTAGTCAATCCAAAAGACATGACTAAGAATTCATAATGCCCGTACCGAGTTCTGAAGGTAGTCTTCGGAATATCCTCAGTTTTAATCTTCAGTTGATGATATTCAGAACGAATATCGATCTTTGAAAAGTATTGTGCTCCTTGCAACTGGTCAAATAGGTCATCAATACGAGGTAGCGGATACCTATTCTTGATGGTGACATGGTTTAATTCCCGGTAGTCAATACAAAGTCGCATACTCCCGTCTTTCTTCTTTACAAATAAAACAGGAGCACCCCAAGGAGTGTTCATAACTTTTTTCATATATCTATGTTACGTAAATATGTGAAATACTTGAACCACATTATTGAGTTAGAACCGAACGAAATAGCGGAAGATTTAACGTATGAAGAGGTTCCTGTTCAAATCTTGGATAAGAAGGAACATATTCTACGCTCCAAGATTATACCTCAAGTAAAAGTTTTATGGAGGAACCATGATGTTGAGGAAATGACCTGGGAGTTAGAATCTGAAATGAAATCAAGGTATCCTTACCTCTTCAACATACCGTGTAATGCACTTAATTTCGAGGGCAAAATTTCATAAGAAGGGGAGATTGTAAGACCCCAACTTTTATGAATAAAAATTAATTTTCTATAAATATCATTTTTGAATATTATGGGATAAATTTGATATAATGTTATAGTTATGGGTAATATTTATAAATTTTGCAAAGTACGCAAGTTGTTATATAATATTCGATTGGTCGGAGAATATTCGTTTTAGTAGGGAATATTCGTACGACGGCACAATCATTGGTGGACCCCACAACAGAATTATTATCGGATTGAGAAAATGATAAAAATATTTTATTGAAAATAACGGCAGAAGTTTACCGTTAATACTGTTGAACTACTCGATAGTAAAAGTACATTAATACGCGTGGTTGCATAGTAGCACACGGTATTGATTATTGATGCTTACGTGAGAAGTCATTCAGTTTTATTTAATTATTGTCAATATTTTATATATTATTAAATCAATAATTGAGATAACAAAGTTATTGATATTATTATTTGCAATATTAACGATGTCTGTAAGTTCGCGAAGAGAGGTTTGGTCACCTAATCATACGCCTATAGGAGAAAATCCTTGTTGAAAAGCCCTCTTCACGGGAACGACACAGTCGATTAATATTGTGAATTATAATAAAGGTGATAAATGTTGTTAAAATTATTAAGGTAATTTTTATGAAGTTTTGCTTATTTTATGGACCCCCATTTACCCATTTTTTTTCAAAGTAATCGGTAGAAAGTTTTTTTGGTATATATTTATATATATATATATATATATATATATATATATATATATATATTTAGTTGGGGCCACTAGTGGAGGATTTTGGTGGAGGAAATTTACAACCGTGAATGTGGGTGAGTGGGTTGTGGTGTGTGTGAATAATAGGTTTATATATATTAAATGTGGGTGAGTGGGTTGTGGTGGAGGATGAAGTTTGGCATGATATATGATATGATTTTCAAGCTTGCACCTTATTGGTTGAACAAACCAATAATGCTATCAAACATGTGCATAAAGCCATTTTCTTAAACTTGGTGTGTACTAGTTTTTTTTCTCTTTCTTCTAATTGGCCAACACCTTTACAAATGATGCATGGGTGGTAGAATTTTTCTAATATAGCATGTGTTATATTATATATATATATATATATATATATATATATTATAAAAATTTGATTTTGAAAAATCTAGCGTATGATTTCGGCTAGTGAATTACACAGTGTTTTTTCATTCTCCTATAAATAGAAGCTCATTCCTTCATTATTTCTTACGAATTCAATTTGAACTCTAGAGAGAGAAAATTATAGAGAGAAGAAGAAAAGTATTCTCGCTACTTCCCTACTCTTATATTTCAGCTTTTACGGTGAGGGGTATTATTTTTTCATATTCATGAAGAGAACTTCATTATTCCATTCTTTATTATTACATTGGAATAACTTCGTATACGCCATGATACACCCTATACTTGGTGATTTCTGTTGTTATTCCATTCGTTATTATTCTGTTGGAACATCCTGTCTGTTCGTTTTACACCGGACCTGGTTCCGTCTTTATTATTCTGTTCGAATATCCTGTTTGTGCGTTTTACACTGGACCTGGTTCCGTCTTTATTATTTTGTTGGAATATCCTGTCTGTGCATTTTACGCCAGACCTGATTCCGTTATTTATTATTCTGTTAGAATAACCTGTCTATGCGAAGTACCGCATGCATGGTGATTTCTTTTGTTATTCTATTCTTTATTATACTCAGTTGGTTAAAGTTTTGACTTCTATACTCCATGAAATTGGTGGAATATCCTTGATATTTATGCTTTATCCAGTATCTTTTCGTGGAAATATTCTTCTGAGCATTCTTAAATTTTACTCTACAAAGAAGTATCATGTTGACAATTTGGACGTTATTAGTTCCTGAATAAATTAATTTTTGAACTTGTTTTTATTGAATTCTTATATCATTGTCATCATCCTCATATTTATATTTTGTTGAAAGTCATCTGTGGCCTGTAGTGCATAGATGGACTTGGTATGATTATGATGTAAGACCCCAAATTATTAATAAATGAAATTTATTTTCCTCTATTTATTATTTTGAAATAGTAAGGGTTGATTTGATTAATGTGGATAGTTATGGGTAAAATACGCAAATATTTCGAATAAACAAGTGGTTATAAAATATTCATTATTGTTTGAATATTCGTTTGGTCGTGGAATATTCGATCTTTGTCGAGGAATATTCGCATGCGACAAGCCAAAAACCATTTGTGGGCCCCATAACGAAAGCGATTGGATGAAGAAAACGACAAATATAAGTTGTTTATAAATAACGACGTAGTTATTACCAATTATCTTGTTGGAATACCCTGGTTAAAAAAACACACTAATACGCGTTGTTGAACAAGAAGACACCGGTATTGCACTAATTATTGATTTTTACGTAAAGAAGGCACTACTCAATAATTGTTACGGTAATTATTGCTCAAATTTTATTTTATTGATTCAATAATTACACGCATTGATATTTTATATTACCGTTGTTTTCAATAAATTGTCTTTACACACTATTTTCCATTATCGAAGCAATAATTCATATTATCTCGAATAATATTATTAGAAAACATTATTGGCAATGTCTAGAAAGTTCGCTCTAAGGAGAGGTTTGGTCACCTAATTGCTACCAAGAAGGAGAAATCTTTATTGAAAGCCCCTCTTTCACAGGAACTACCGGTTGCAAGATCTTATGATTCTGTAATATTATTTGTGAATAATTAATTATTGATTTATATGAGGAGGAAAATATTGATTTTATGTGGATATAGATGGAGAAAATTTTTAATGTGACAATTGTTGAAAATTAATATTTTATCTTTTTCTGATAAAATAATTCATTTAAATATATTATTTTAATAATATATTAATGGTGATATTTTTATAATGAATGTGGGATATATGAGTATATGAGGAGGAAGAGTATTTTTGTTGCATTAAATGTTTAACACATATTTTGTGTGTTGGTGGACACAATTATTGACCGAAATTTGATTATAGCCTGTAAAATTGCCCGTTTAAAGATTTCGGTCAATTTCTGTTTGGAATTTAGAAAAACTTTCTTCTCGCAAAGTTGTAGAGAATTGAATTTCCTATATTAAGTCTTGAGATTCGAATTTTCTGATAAAAGGGCTATTTATTATGAAGTTTTGCTTATTTTATGGACCCCCATTTACCCATTTTTTTCAAAAGTAATCGGTAAAAGTTTTTTTTATATTATATATTTATATATATATATATATATATATATATATATATATATATATATATATATATATATTTGGTTGGGGCCACTAGTGGAGGATTTTGGTGGAGGAAATTTTCAACCGCGTGAATGTGGGTGAGTGGGTTGTGGTGTGTGTGAATAATAGTTTTATATATATTAAATGTGGGTGAGTGGGTTGTGGTGGAGGATGAAGTTTGGCATGATATATGATATGATTTTCAAGCTTGCACCTTATTGGTTGAACAAACCAATAATGCTATCAAACATGTGCATAAAGCCATTTTCTCAAACTTGGTGTGTACTAGTTTTTTTTCTCTTTCTTCTAATTGGCCAACACCTTGACAAATGATGCATGGGTGGTAGAATTTTTCTAATATAGCATGTGTTATATTATATATATATATATATATATATATATATATATATATAAAAATTTGATTTTGAAAAATCTAAGCGTATGATTTCTACTTAGTGAATTACACAAAGTGTTTTTCATTCTCCTATAAATAAAGCTCATTCCTTCATTATTTCTTACTTAATTCAATTTAAACTCTCAGAGAGAAAAAATTATAGAGAGAAAGAAGAAAAGTATTCTGCTACTTCCCTACTCTTATATCCAGCTTTCTTTTTACGGTAAGGGTATTATTTTTTCATATATTCATGAAGAGAACTTCATTATTCCATTCTTTATTATTCTCATTGAATAACTCAGATATCGTGGTCTACCCTATACTTGGTGATTTCTATTGTTATTCCATTCGTTATTATTTTGTTGGAACATCCTGTTCATGCGCTTTTACGCGGACCGGTTCCGCCTTTTTATTATTCTGTTAGAATATCCTGCTCATGCATTTTACGCCGGACTGATTCCGCCTTTATATTATTCTTTGAATTTCCCATCATGCGTTTTTGTACGACTGATTCGATTATTTATTATTCTGTTGGAATAACTTTCCTATGCACACTCGCATGCATGGTAATTTCTTTTGTTATTCCATTCTTTATTATACTCAGTTGGTTAAAGTTTTGACTTCTATACTCCATGAAATTGGTGGAATATCCTTGATATTTGCGCTTTATCCAGTATCTTTTCGTGGAAACATTCTTCTGAGCATTCTTAAATTTTACTCTACAAAGAAGTATAATGTTGACAATTTGGACGTTATTAGTTCCTGAATAAATTAATTCTTGAACTTGTTTTTTTGAATTCTTATATCATTGTCATCATCCTCATATTTATATTTTGTTGAAAGTCATCTGTGGCCTGTAGTGCATAGATGGACTTGGTATGATTATGACCAGAGATTATTCGGTGTAA
Source organism: Panax quinquefolius (assembly GCA_020205615.1). Classification (NCBI taxonomy): domain Eukaryota; kingdom Viridiplantae; phylum Streptophyta; class Magnoliopsida; order Apiales; family Araliaceae; genus Panax; species Panax quinquefolius. The sequence continues at coordinate 148,640,296 of CM035160.1, forward strand.
TCATGACCGCAATGTTACAAATGATGTGGTAAAAATCCTCATTGGCCCGTAGTGCATTGATGGACAGTTGTTGGCATGATCATGACGAGTGATGAATACACGAATATCCTTGGCCCGTAGTGCATGGATAATTTGTGGTTGTGATACTTATGAATATCTTTGGTCGTAGTGCAGGGATGAGGTGAATTATTTATTGTCGAGTCCCAAATGATAAAAGTGATGAAAACCTTTTAAATCATAAAAGATAGTAGATTTTATTCTCTACTTGACTCTTTTAATGGATTGCATGTTCACGCAGCTTAAACTTGATGTCTATTGTATTTTATCGCTTTAACATTGTTAAAGACTAATGATAATTTATTCTGCATTATCTTAGTCATAATATTTCTTCTTGGACTAGTTGAGCTCACCCTTTCTTTCACCGTTCTCTCTTGAGAAATGAGAACGTAATGGGACTAGTCGGGGAATGGAGTTACTGGTCCGGATGATAGTATTAGTAGTCCTCACTATTCTGTTAAATAGTGTGTTAATAAATGTAATGAGGACTTATTCTGAGAGTGGATATTGTCTAGAAGACAATGTTTGTATTAAAACTCACAGCTCTCTTATTATATATTAAAGATTGTATTTGAATTTTGTACCATGTATTTGGCGTCTCAAGATGGGTGATGTATACTTATTTTGGGGGCGTCACAGTTGGTATCAAAGCTTAGGGATATGATCCCTGGCTGAGATGTGAGACAAGAACTAGGAGGGGAGAGACGGGGAATTCCTTCGCTAGTATGACATGCCTAAGTTTATTTGATATTTAATTGGTTGGTCAGAGTACAGGGATTATATGTTATATGTTAATTAACCCTTGTTTTGTGGAAGTATTTGAAAATGGGATCCGAGAATATTGAGAACATCAATGGAGCACAGGAGACCGTTGAGTCTCCACAGATCAATAATCAGGATATTGTGCATCAGGAAGGCGACAATTCTAATGCAAACAACAACACTGACCAAATGATGAACGATGGAATGTTCCGAGGCTTCAAGCAATTCAGGCAACATCAGGCGAGAGCGGCTCCTGTCCAAAATGCAGGTGGAAACACTAACAACTCTCGGACGGTCACCGCCAAACAGTTCAAGGAGCTGGGACCATCGGAGTTTTTTGGAGAGCAAAAACCACTTAAGGCGGAGACGTGGATAAAACAGATCAACAAGATATTTGATGTCTTGGGTTGCTCCGAGGAGCAAAAGGTTCCTTTGCCACCTTCATGTCATGCGGCGGCAGGCAGATTCATCGGTGGGAATCAGAAAGCGCACTCAACCTACCGCATCAAGATGTCTTGGGAAAAGTTTCAAGAATCGTTCAACGACAAGTACTTTCCGAAAGTATTCGGCTCACATGAAAGAGGTAGAGTTCATTAAATTGGAACAAAACAACATGACCGTATCGCAATGACGAAGCCAAGTTTGCCGAGTTGTCCGGGTTTATTCCCATTTGGTTGATAATGAGGAGAGAATGACGCAAATATTTCTAAGAGGTTTGAAACCCGAGATACGTCAATATCTTATCTCTCATAAACTGTGTTTGTATTCAGATGTTGTTAATAGAGCTCAGTTATTGGAACGTGATAATAAGTCAACCCAACCAAAAGAGAGCAGCAGATAAAATGAAAATATTAGTGATAACAGTCATCGAAGCGGTGACAATAAGCGTGGAGGGAATCAACATGCTAGAAATGGTAACCACTTCGGTGGTAATCATGGCCAAAATAATAAGAATGGACATTTCAAGAAGAGGAGATTTAACAATGATGGAAAGACGTCAGCACCAGCACCCGTGGTTAAGGAAGGAGAACGACCACCTATCATATGCTTCAAATGCGGAGGGGAAGGACACATCACCCAAACCGCGATGATGTCGTCCAAAACATATTATAATTGTGGAAGAGAAGGTCACCTAGCCCGATTTTGTCGCTCACCAAAGACAAGTTCAAATTAGGATGGAGGCACCAAAGACGCCCCAGAAAAAGTCAAAGCCAAGAGTGCAAGGGAGAGCGTTTGTCGTGACCTCCCGTAAAGCAAGGAGCCCGAATGAGGTCGTCACGGTAAGCTTATCATAAACTCTAGTGAAGTATATACCTTATTTGATACCGGTTCTACCCATTCCTTTATTTCTCCTACTATACTCAACGCTTAAATTTGACTCGGAGAAATTGGACTTTGACTTATCTGTTAAAACTCTTTTGGGAGAAACCTTCATTACATCCACTGTTTATAAGTCTTGTTTGGTTCAAATCGGTACCCTCACATTACCTGTCGATCTTATTTCATTGAAAATACTTGCATTTAACGTAATTCTAGGGATTGATTGGTTAACTACTCATCATGCAAAAATTGATTGTTTTCGTAAGGTTGTTAGCTTTCATATTCCTAATCAACCTGTTATGCGAATTCAAACAACCAAATGATTAAAATCAATCACTGTCATCTCAAGCCATAAAGCTATTCATTTATTGAAAAACGGATGTAAAACTTTCTTAGCTCATGTCACGGATCTAAACAAAAATACGTCAGTTTTGAATAATATTTCTATTGTTAATGAATCTTCTGACGTATTCCCTGAAGAACTTCCTGGCCTACCCCCAGAACGTGAAATTGAATTTTGTATCGACCTTGAACCCGGTACAAAACCCATTTCCAAAGCCCCATATCGAATGGCTCCTATTGAACTTCGTGAGTTAAAGACCCAACCGCAGGAATTGTTAGACATCGGTTTCATTCGTCCTAAGACGCGTCTCCATGGGGTGCTCTGCTCTATTCGTGAAGAAGAAGATGGGAGTATGCGACTTTGTATTGATTATCGGGAGTCAATCATGTCACCATCAAAAATAGGTACCCATTGCCACGTATTGATGACCTGTTTGACCAAATTGCAAAGGCGCCAAATTCTTTTCAAAATTGATCTTCGCTCGGATATCACCAATTGAAGATTAGAACCGATGACATTCCAAAGACGGCTTTTAACTTCGAGACGGGCATTATGAATTCCTAGTCATGTCTTTTGATCGACTAATGCTCCTCGCCGCCTTTCATGGATATGATGAACCAAGTATTCAAGGAATATTTGGATCACTTTGTGGTTGTCTTTATTGATGACATCCTTATTTATTCCAGAAGTCATGAAGATCATGAGCAACACTTGAGGCTGATACTTCAAAAGCTTCGTGAATATAAGTTTTATGCCAAGTTGAAGAAATGCGAGTTCTGGCTTGAGGAAGTAGCATTCCTTGGGCACGTGGTATCAAGTCATGGAATATCTGTTGACCCAGCAAAGATTGAAGCTATTCAAAGGTGGGAGCAACCTAAATTAGTGACCGAAGTACGTAGCTTTCTCAGCTTAACTGGTTATTATCAGAGATTCGTAGAAGGGTTTTCTCGAATCGCTACTCCCTTAACTCAGCTGACTCGGAAAGATGAAAAATTCGGTTGGAGTGAGGAATGCGAAAAGAGTTTTCAAGAACTCAAGAGGAGACTCATTTCAGCACCTATTCTGACAATACCATCTGGCTTGGAGGGATTTGTCATCTACAGTGATGCTTCGGGCAAAGGGTTAAGATGTGTTCTCATGCAACATGGGAAAGTCATAGCCTATGCCTCTCGACAACTCAAAGAATATGAGAGGAATTATCTTACTCATGATCTAGAGTTAGCAGCTGTTGTCTTCGCACTTAAAATTTGGAGGCATTACTTGTATGGGGAGAAAGTTGAGATCTTTACGGATCATAAAAACCTCAAATATTTCTTCACTCAAAAGGAACTCAACATGCGACAGCGATGTTTTCTTGAACTGTTGAAAGATTATGATCATACCATTCAATACCATCCTGGAAAAGCGAATGAGGTAGCTGACGCATTGAGTAGAAGATCATATGCGGGTATGAGTGCGATATTGTCAATGCAAAGGCCCATTTTGTATGACTTGCAAAGGATGGAGATAGAGATAAAGACTCCAGGGACCCAAGTGATGATGGCGAATATACGAGTGGAACCGACTTTAATCGATAAAATTAAAGCTGCTCAAGCTACAGACCTGGAGCAGATGCGTATGAGGAAGAAAGTACAAGAAGGTGTTATGCCAGAAGCAAGAATTGATGAAGAAGGAATACTTTGAGTCAACTCCAGACTTTGTGTTCCTAACGATCCTGATTTAAAGTATAAAATCATGATGGAGGCGCACAACACACCATTTGTAATCCATCCTGGGAGTACCAAAATGTATCATGATCTTCGACATACATTTTGGTGGGACAATATGAAGAGAGAGATAGCGCTGTTTATCTCAAGGTGTCTAACTTGTCAATGAGTCAAGGCGGAGCATCAAATACCAAAAGGTCCATTGCAACCACTTGAAATTCTAGAATGGAAGTGGGATCACATTACCATGGATTTCGTTACTAGTCTTCCCAAGGTTTCTCAAGGCATAGATGCAATTTGGGTTATTGTTGATAGATTGACCAAGTCTGCTCATTTTTTACCAATACGAGAAACTTATACACTTTAACGTATTGCTCGTATGTACATAAACGAGGTTGTAAGATTGCATGATATGCCAGTATCCATAGTTTCTGATCGAGACCCAAGATTCATTTCACGATTTTGGGTTAGTTTGCAAAAAGCTATGGGCACGGATTTACGATTTAGTTCGGCATATCATCCTCAAACCAGACGGATAATCGAGAGGACTATTCAAACTCTTGAAGATTTATTAAGACTCGTGTCCTTGACTTCAATGGAAGTTGGGACAAGTTCTTACCATTGGTGGAGTTTTCCTACAACAACAGTTATCAAGCAAGTATTGGCATGGCTCCATTCAAAGCGTTGTATGGAAAAAAGTGTCGTTCTCCAGTATGCTGGGATGAGGTGGGTGAAGAAACGTTGTTGGGACTGGAGTTAGTACGTATGACTATGGAAAAGATTCAAACGATTCGGCAACATATAAAAACCTCACAAGATCGACAAAAGAGTTATGCTGATCTTCATCGAAAGGACGTGGAATTCGATATTGGAGATCATGTGTTGTTACGCGTTGCTCCATGGAAAGGAGTTACGAGATTTGGAAAGAAAGGAAAGCTCAATCCCCGATTCATTGGCCCATTTTTAATCCTCGACCGAGTAGGAAATGTAGCCTATAGACTTGCTTTACCGCCAAGTATGTCTCGTGTTCATAACATTTTTTATATATCCATGTTACGTAAATATGTGAAAGACCCGAACCACATTATTGAGTTAGAACCGGACGAAATATAGCGGAAGATTTAACGTATGAAGAGGTTCCTGCTCAAATCTTGGATAAAAAGGAACATATTCAACGCTCCAAGATTATACCTCAAGTCAAAGTTTTATGGAGGAACCACGATGTTGAGGAAATGACCTGGGAGTTAGAATCTGAAATGAAATCAAGGTATCCTTACCTCTTCAACATACCGTGCGTACGCACTTCCTAATTTCGAGGGTGAAATTTCATAAGAAGGAGAGATTGTAAGACCCCAACTTTTATGAATAAAAATGAATTTTCTATAAATATCATTTTTGAATATTATGGAATAAATTTGATATAATGTTATAGTTGTGGGTAATATTTATAAATTTTGCAAAGTACGCAAGTTGTTATATAATATTCGATTGGTCGGGAAATATTCATTTTAGTAGGGAATATTCGTACGACGGCACAATCATTGGTGGACCCCACAAATGTAATTATTGTTTGATTGAGAAAATGAAAAAATATTTTATTAAAAATAACGGCGGAAGTTTACCGTTATCTTCATTGTTGAACTACTTTCGGTAGTAAAAAATGTACGATGTACTGGCGTGGTTTGCGTAGTAGCACACCAGTATTGATTATTGATGCTTACGTGAGAAGTCATTCAGTTTATTCAATTCTTGTCGATATTTTATATATTATTAAATCAATAATTGAGATAACAAAGTTATTGATATTATTATTTGCAATATTAACGATGTCTAAAGTTCTACTTAATGAGAGGTTTGGTCACCTAATCAAGGCCATGATAGGGAGAAATCCTTATTGGAAAGCCCCCTCTTTCCTGGGAACGACCTGGTCAATTAATATTGTGAATTATAATAAAGGTGGTAAATGTTGTTAAAATTATTAAGGTGATTTTTATGAAGTTTTGCTTATTTTATGGACCCCCATTTACCCATTTTTTTTTCAAAGTAATCGGTAGAAAGTTTTTTTTGGGTATATATTTATATATATATATATATATATATTTGGTTGGGGCCACTAGTGGAGGATTTTGGTGGAGGAAATTTTTAACCGTGAATGTGGGTGAGTGGGTTGTGGTGTGTGTGAATAATAGTTTTATATATATTAAATGTGGGTGAGTGGGTTGTGGTGGAGGATGAAGTTTGGTATGATATATGATTTGATTTTCAAGCTTGCACCTTATTGGTTGAACAAACCAATAATGCTATCAAACATGTGCATAAAGCCATTTTCTCAAACTTGGTGTGTACTAGTTTTTTTTCTCTTTCTTCTAATTGGCCAACACCTTGACAAATGATGCATGGGTGGTAGAATTTTTCTAATATAGCATGTGTTATATTATATATATATATATATATATATTATAAAAATTTGATTTTGAAAAATCTAGCGTATGATTTCGGCTAGTGAATTACACAGTGTTTTTCCATTCTCCTATAAATAGAAGCTCATTCCTTCATTATTTCTTACGAATTCACTGAAACTCTAGAGAGAGAAAATTATAGAGAGAAAGAAGAAAAGTATTCTGCTACTTCCCTACTCTTATATTCAGTTTCTTTTACGGTAAGGGGTATTATTTTTTTTCATATTCATGAAGAGAACTTCTGTTATTCCATTCTTTATTATTCTCATTGGAATAACTCGTATCACGCCATTGATACCCTATACTTGGTGATTTCGTTGTTATTCCATTCGTTATTATTCTCATTGGAACATCCTGTCTGCATTTCGCTTTTACACCGACCGGTTCCGCCTTTTATTATTCTCGTTCGAATATCCTGTTTGTGCATTTTACAATCGGACTCGGTTCCGCCTTTATTATTTTGTTGGAATATCCTGTGCATGCATTTTACGCCGCACTGATTCCGTTATTTATTATTCTCATTAGAATAACTTTGCCTATGCGGCATCACCGCATGCATGGTGATTTCTTTTGTTATTCTATTCTTTATTATACTCAAATGGTTAAAGTTTTGACTTCTATACTCCATGAAATTGGTGGAATATCCTTGATATTTATGCTTTATCCAAAGATCTTTTAAATGGAAATATTCTTCCGAGCATTCTTAAATTTTACTCTACAAAGAAAGTATCATGTTGACAATTTGGACGTTATTAGTTCCCTGAATAAATTAATTTTTGAACTTGTTTTATTGAATTCTTATATCATTGTCATCATCCTCATATTTATATTTTGTTGAAAGTCATCTCATGGCTGTAGAGTGCATAGATGGACTTGGTATGATTATGATGTAAGACCCCAAATTATTAATAAATGAAATTTATTTTCCTCTATTTATTATTTTGAAATAGTAAGGGTTGATTTGATTAATGTGGATAGTTATGGGTAAAATACGCAAATATTTCGAATAAACAAGTGGTTATAAAATATTCATTATTGTTTTGGAATATTCGTTTGGTCGTGGAATATTCGTGACCGTCGAGGAATATTCGCATTTACCATAGCCCATGCCATTTGTGGGCCCCATAACTTGAAAGCGATTGGATGAAGAAAACGACAAATATAAGTTGTTTATAAATAACGACGAAGTTGTTATTCACAATTATCGTTGGAATACCCGGTGGTTAAAACACACTAATACGGCGTTGTTGAACAAGATAGACACGGTATTGCACTAATTATTAATTTTTACGTAAGAAGGCACTACTCAATAATTGTTACAGTAATTATCGCTCAAGATTTTATTTTATTGATTCAATAATTGCTGCATTGATATTTTATATTACTGTTGTTTCAATAAATTGTCTTTACACACTATTTTCCATTATCGAAGCAATAATTCATATTATCCTAATAATATTATTAGAAAATATTATTGGCAATGTCTAGAAAGTTCGCCTAAAGGAGAGGTTTGGTCACCTAATCAATGCTACCTGATAAGGAGAAATCTTTATTGAAAGCCACCTCTTTCCTGAACTACCGGGTTGCCAAGATTTATGATTCTGTAATATTATTTATGAATAATTAATTATTGATTTATATGAGGAGGAAAATATTGATTTTATGTGGATATAGATGGAGAAAATTTTTAATGTGACAATTGTTGAAAATTAATATTTTATCTTTTTCTGATAAAATAATTCATTTAAATATATTATTTTAATAATATATTAATGGTGATATTTTTATAATGAATGTGGGATATATGAGTATATGAGGAGGAAGAGTATTTTTGTTGCATTAAATGTTTAACACATATTTTGTGTGTTGGTGGACACAATTATTGACCGAAATTTGATTGTAGCCTGTAAAATTGCCCGTTTAAAGATTTCGGTCAATTTCTGTTTGGAATTTAGAAAAACTTTCTTCTGCAAAGTTGTAGAGAATTGAATTTCCTATATTAAGTAGTGAGATTCGAATTTTCTGATAAAAGGGCTATTAATTATGAATTATTGAAGTTCCGAAGTTCCGAAATAATTGATTTTTGAAAGTTTTAATTATTTTTATTTTCAAAAACGTTTTTTACATTTTTGGGACTCATTTAACATGTGTTAGGATGGCTGAGTTCAGATTCATGGATGCGTTGGAAGATGTGGAAAATAAATAATATTAATTTATTAAATTTTCTACTTTGGTGTTCTAAGCATTTTCCTATAAATAGGGTGCTTAGGTTAGAATTGAAAATCACACCAGAAACTGAAGTTTTCTCTCTCTATATTATCGAGCGTATTCTTGTGAGTATTTTGAGTATACTTTGAGTGTTGCTATATCGGTGCAAGTTCAAGTCATAGCCTATATCCTGTGTTTTAACTAAGAAATCTTGCCTTTCGAGGTAAGAGATGTTATTTTATTCAAAATGATATTATTTCTTCAATATCATTATGCCGAAATATTGGTTGGAAATTTTAATCAAATTTAAAACTTTTTCATGTCGGGGTTACTATTCACGAGTTACTATTCATGAGTACTATTCACGAAGCGTGAAGATATTTTTTATGAAATTTCTATCTTTTGGTGTCGGAGTTACTATTCACGATACCAAGACTATTCACGATATCTGACACTATTCACAAAAAAATGAAATTTCTTCTTTTTGTCCAAAATATCTATTATGGATACTAGGTTTGATTGTATCCATGTTTTGATCATTCTTGAATTTTACTCCACTCTGATTACTTAAGAAGTATTTTTGAACTTGGATTGTTTAAAATTCGAATCCTTAATATTTGTTCTTTTGTTTCACTGGATTCGTTTCCTTTAAAATATTTTTCATCATCCTCAGTCCTAAATGATGATATTACTGAATATCTTTGGCCTGTAGTGCAAAGTTGAATGATTTCTTGATGAATATCTTTGGCCCGTAGTGCAAAGATGAACAGTGTTGAGATGAACACGACTCTTCGATTAATATCTTTGGCCCAGATACAAAGATGAACAGTGTTTAGATGAACATGACCAATCGATGAATATCTTTGGCTCAGAGTGCAGATGAATATTTGATTTCGTATATATATTGATTGATGTTACAGGATAAAATATCGACGATGAACTTTTAAATTCATATATAGAAGATAGTAGTTTGCATTCTCTACTTAACTCTTCTAATGAATTATTATTTCTCAACTGAAGATTGATTTAAAACCGGTTGTCTATTGTATTCTATTAGATTTTTCTCTGTTGAAGACTAACGATAATTTGTTGTATATTATCTTAGTCATAATATTCTTTACTGGGCTAGTTGAGTTCACCCTTTTCCTTTTTGTTCCATTTTTCTTCTCAGGAGGCGAGAATGTAGCGAGTACTAGTTGGGGTATGGAATGAAGGTTCTAGAGAGAGTTGTTTAGTAGTCCTCACCATTTTTGTAAAATAATGTATCAATAATTGTGATGGGGATTTATTTGAGTATAGATATTGTCTAGAAGATAATATTTGTATTCAAACTCACAGTTTATATGTTGTAATAATAAAGTTGTAGTTATTTATGTACCATGTATTTGGCGACTTCGAATGGGTTGGATGGAATGGACCTATTTTGGGGCGCCACAAATTGGTATCGTAGCTTAGGATATGATCTCCAAGGAGATCGGGAATAGAACTAGGAGGGAGAGACGAGTAAATCCTTCTCTAGTGTGTCCTACCTAAGCTTATTTGTTAGTTGGTTAGTATATAGGGATATTATGTGATATATCGATTTCCTTAATTAACCCTTGTTTTATGACAAGATTTGAGAATGTCGACGAGAATATTAACAATGGAGTAAATGAGATCGTGGAGATGCTGTATTTACCAACGAGGAGAACGTAACAGTGTGGCAATGTACCTCCCATGAACAACACCATCGAAAGCGATGATGAACGAGGGATGTTTAGAAACTTTTTGCGAGCTCATGCAAAATCGACGAGGGAGAATCGTGTTCAAAATATAGGAGGAAATGATAGCAATTCACGGGTGGTCACAAAATGCAAGCGCTTCAAAGAGTTGGGACCACCGCAATTCGGGGAAAGCCGGATCCGATTAAGGCGAGACGTGGGTCAAACAAATTACCAAGATATTCGATGTCTTGGGATGCACATTGAGGAACGAAAAGTTCCATTCGCTACTTTTATGTTTCAGAATGAGGTAGATTATCGGTGGGAATCAGCGAAGGCGTACCCATCCAATTTGCACTCAAAGATGTCGTGGGAGACATTTCAGAATAGTTCAATGACAAGTACTTCCCTCGAAAGTATTCGTCATATGAAGGAAGTGGAGTTTATTAGACCGAATGTAATAACATGACGGTGTCCCAAAGACGAGGCGAAGTTCATGAGTTATCCAGTGTTTGCACCTCATTTGGTAGAGAATGAGGAACATATGACGCGATGTTTCGAGAGGTTTGAAACCCAAGATACGCCAAGATCTCATTTCTCATAAATTTTTTCTATTCGGATGTTGTCAACATGGGCTCAATTGTTATAGCGAGAGATAACGAATACGCTCAACCGAGGGACCATAACCAGGATCATACCAAAGATAGCGATCATCGTGATAACGATAACCAAATGGAGAAAGAAGAATACGGACAAAGCGAACCACTCCGGTGGTAATCGTGGCCATGAAAATAGAAGAAGCGAGTCGGGAGGAGATTTTAAAAGAGGAGATTCAACAACGACCATGTGAAGACGTCGGCGCCAATGTGAATCGGTTCCAAGGAGGAGAAAGACCACCCGGTCGTATGTTACAAAATGCGGAAAGAGGGACATATCATTAAACCGCCCACAACAGCTTTAAGGTATGCTATAATTGTGGAAAAAAAGGACATATCACTCGAGATTGTGACAAGATCGAAACCCAAATCCAATGAAATGGTGACTCAAAAGGATGTCCCAGAAAAGTCAAAGTCAACGATTCCTGGAAGAGCCGATCAAAATGCGAGGAACCCGAACGAAGTTATCACGGGTTAGTTAATTATAAATTCTTGCAAAGTTTATACCTTACTAGATACCTCGGTTCTACCCATTCTTTTATCTCTCTTTGCTTACGCTCAACGTTTGAACTTGACTACGGAGAAATTAGACTTTGACCTATTTATAGAGACTCCGCTAGAGAAACTTTCATTACATCCGTTGTTTAGAAATCTTGCTTGATTCAGTTGGCACTATCACATTACCGTTAACCTTATTTCTATAGAGATATTTGCTTTTGATGTGATTTTAAGGTTAACTACTCATCATGCCGAAATTGATTACTTTCGTAAGGTTGTTAGTTTTCATATTCCTAAGCAACTCATTATTCAATTCAAGCAATCAAACCATTGTAGTCAAACATTTTCATATCAAGCCATGAAGTCATTCGTTTATTACGGATGTCAAGTTTTCTTAGTCCATGTTATGGATTTGAATAAAGACACGCCGATTTGAATAATATTCTGTTGTTATTGATTTTTCCCGACGTATTTCAAAGAATTTCTTGCTTACTCCCAAAGCTCGATATTAAATTTTGTATCGACTTTGAACCCGTTACAAAACTCATTTCTAAAATCTCATATCGAATGGCTCTATTGAACTTCGTGAGTTAAAATTCAACTATAGAATTGGGTACCGAGCCTTTATCCGGTGACTTCCTTTGTGGAATGCATCGAAGCTGCAGACTCTCAGAGGGGACACCATATTCGCATGCGATAAGAAAGCGATAGGTGTCATTGTAACGTCTTATCCAAGGTTGGGATATGTGTCACAGCTTGAGAACAACCTAAGTCGGTAATCGAAATACGTAGCTTTCAGGCTTAGTTGGTTATTATCGAGATTCGTTGAAGGATATTCTCGAATCGCTATTCCATTTACGCAAATTGACTTCGTAGAGATACAAAATTCAAATGGAGCAAGGAATGTGGGAAGAGCTTCAAGAACTCAAGAGAGACCCATTTCAAAGACAAGTTCGACCATGCCATCCTCGAAAAGTGAACGTGGTAGGTACGCGTGTTGAGTAGAAAGATCGTATACAAGTACGAGTACGATATTGTCAAAGACTCGTTTTCAGATAATTTACAAATAATAGAGATGGGGATGAAAACTCTAGGTACCCACGTGATGATATACGAGTATAATCGACTTTAATCTATAAAGTTAAAGCTGTTTAAGCTACACACCGGAGCTGATGAATTTTAAGAAGGAGGTGCAAGAAGTTGTTATTTCAAAAGCAAGAATCGGTGAGGTGAGGAAAGCTCAAATGTGACGCCCCCAAAATTAGGTATACATCACCCATCTTGGGTAGTCAGATACATGGTACAGAATTTAAATACAACTTACTAATATAACTATCATGTACAATACGACATAAACTGTGAGTTTGAATACAAATATTGTCTACTAGAGATCATACAAACTCAAAAAGAGTCCTCATTACAATTATTATCACACTATTTCACAGAATAATGAGGACTACTAATGTTATCCTCTAGACCATTACTCCGTTCCCCGACTCATCCCAGCTATATTCTCATTTCCTGAAGAGAACAAAGAAAGAAAGGGTGAGCTCAACTAGCTCAAGAAGAAATATTATGACTAAGATAATGCGTAATAAATTATCATTTGCCTACAACAAAGTTTAAACGATAAAATATAATGAACATCAAGTTTAACTACAATGAACCAAAGAATCCATTAAAAGAGTCAAGTAGAAAATAAAATCTACTATCTTTTATGATTTAAAAGGTTTTTCATCATTTGTTATAGCCGAGACTCGACTTTAATAAATATTCCACATCATCGAATCACCCCGCACACTACTACCAAGGATATTCTTTAAGATCACGACCACAATTATTCATGCACTACGCCAAGAATATTTGTGTATTCATTAATGGTCATGATCATGCCAACAATCGTCCATCAATGCACTACTACTAATCGAGGATTTTTACCACATCATTTGTAACATTACTGGCCATGATTACACCGAATAGTCTCGGTCATAATCATACCAAGTCCATCTACGCACTACTGTGCCACGTATTTGACTTTCAACATAATATAAACATGAGGATGATGACAATAAGAATTCAATAAAACAAGTTCAAGAATTAATTTATCTAAGAACTAATAACATCCAAACTGTCAACATGATACTGCTTTGTAGAGTAAAATTCAAGAATATTTGAGAAGAATATTTCCATGAAAGATATCGGATGAAGCGCAAATATCAAGGATATTCCACTAATTTCATGGAGTATAGAAGTCAAAGTTTTAACCAACCGGGTATAATAAAGAATGGAATAACAATAGAAATCACCATGCATGCGATAGGCCATGCATGACAGCAAAGTTATTCCAATGTATGAATAATAAATAACGGAACCAAAGTCCGTAAAATGCATGCATGTGGATATTCCAATGTATAATAAAGAATGGAACCAGTTCGCGTAGAAACACACAGTATGTGATGTTCCAATGTATAATAATAAAAAGATTTTAACCAGTCCTGTGTAAAACACACACATGTGATGTTCCAATAGAATAATAATAAAGATTTTAACCAGTCCTGTAAAACACACGCATGTGATGTTCCAATAGAATAATAGAAGAATGTCACCAAGTATAGGGTAAATCGCGCATATACGTGTTATTCCAATGTAATAATAAGCAATGGAATAACAACAGCTTTTCTTCATGAATAAGAAAGAATAAGACCCTTTACTTTTGGTAGGAGATTGAATACTGCAGAAGTGTAGTAACAAAATACTCTTCTTCTTTCTCTTATTCTCTCTATACTTTCTCTCTATAGCTTGAATGAATTAAGTGAAAAATAATGAAGCACTAGGCCTCTATTTATAGAAGATTTCTAGCTTAAGACCGCCACGTGAAAAAAAGCAAGTGGCTCACGATCGGTGATGTGAAAAGAAAAGTGGTTTGATCACTGTAATGTGAAACGACAAGTGGTTCGACGCATCAGAATGTGAAACGACAAGTGGTTCGACGGGTACAGAATGTGAAACGACAAGTGGTTCGACGCTTGGTAAAGGTAATTACTATTGATGAAGGTAATTACTATTCACAAAGGTAATTACTATCGACGAAGGTAATTACTATCGACGAAGAGACTCTTAGATGATGACATATACGCCCCCCATAAAATAATCAAACTTACCACAAACGCCTCATAATGTACTCTTTATATACATCAAGGATTGAATAAATATTACCACAAATCATTTTATTTTTAATCAACACATATTTAATCTTTCAACAATTATTAATCATTTATAACTTGTCGTATCAATTATTGATTTAATACTATAACATATTATACGATGATAATCTTTGTGACAATAATTGAATCAATAATATAAGAGATATGATGCGCAATTATCAGTAAGCAATAATTGAGCATAATGAGTGACTTCTCACGTAAGCATCAATAATCAATATCGTATGTACTATATAACTACGCCAGACATCATTATTTTACTACTAAGGTAGTTCAACAGTTTATCTGCAGAACACCTCCGCCGTTATTTTTATAGAAAGATAATTTTGTCGCTTTTAGCTAATTCGACATACTTAGTTATTCGCCAGGGGTCCACTAATGATTGAGTAGTAAATACGAATATTCCTCAAACAAAAAGAATATTCCCAGACTCAAACGAATATTTTATAACAACTTGCTTACTTTGCAAAATTTATAAATATTACCCACAACTATAACATTATATCAAATTTATTCCATAATATTCAAAAATAATATTTATAGAAAATTCATCTTTATTTATAAAAGTCAGGGTCTTACAACCTCCCTTCTTATGAAATTTAAGCCCTCGAAATTAGGGTATATACCTGGTATGTCGAAGAGGTAAGGATACCTTGATTTCATTTCAGATTCTAACTCCCAAGTCATTTCCTCAACATCGTGGTTCCTCCACAAAACTTTGACTTGATGTAAGACCCCGAAATTTTTTAAATAAAAAGAAATTTCCTTTATTTATTATTTTGAAATAGTAAGGGTTGATTTGATTAATGTGGATAGTTAAGGGTTAAATACGCAAATATTTCAAAATAAGCAAGTGGTTATAAAATATTCATTATCGTTGGGAATATTCGTTGGTCGTGGAATATTCGTCTCGTGTCGAGAATATTCATGACAGCAGCACCATGTGTGGGCCCCATAACTAAAAGTGATTGGATGAAGAAAACGACAAATATAAGTTGTTTTTAAATAACTAGGCGTAGTTGTTACAAGTTATCATCGCTGAATACCCGGTGGTTAAAACACACTAATACGCCGCTTGTTGAACAATGAGCATAATACCAGTATTGCACCAATTATTGATTCTTATGTAAGAAGGCACTACTCAATAATGGTTACGATGAATTACTGCTCAAAGATTTTTATCGAGTTAATAATTCTTTGCGTTGATATTTTATATTGCTATTGTTTCAATAATTGTCATTACACAAAGATTTTTCTTTATCGAAGCAATAATTCATATTATCCTAATAATATTATTAGATAACATTATTGGCAATGTCTAGAAAGTTCTGCTTAAGGAGAGGTTTGGTCACCTAATCAAGCGCCAGAAGAAGAAATTCTTATCGAAAGCCCCTCTTCCTGAACCGCCTCAAGGTCATCAATATTGTGATTCTCGTAATATTATTTGTGAATAATTAATTATTGATTTATATGATGAGGAAAATATTGATTTTATGTGGATATAGATGGAGAAAATTTTAAAATGACAATTGTTGAAAATTAATATTTTATCTTTTTCGATAAAATAATTCATTTAAATATATTATTTTAATAATATATTAACGGTGATATTTTTTACAACGAATGTGGGATATATGAGTATACGAGGAGGAAGAGTATTTTTGTTGCAATAAATGTTTAAAACATGTTAAACATGTCATGGACCCTATTTATCGATCGAAATTTGATTATAAATTAAAATCGCCTGCTTTGTGGATTTCGGTCAATTTCTATTTGGAATTTGGAAAACTTTCTTCTGCAAAGTTGTAGAGAATTGAAATTCCTATAAAAACTCACGAGATTCGAATTTTCTGATGAAAGGGCTATTTATTATGAATTATTGAAGTTCCAAAGTTCAAAATAATTGATTTTGGGAGTTTAAAATATTTTTGTAAGAAAAAACGTTTTTTGTTGTAATTGAGTGGCTCACATGTGTTATAAATGATCTGAAATCAGATTTCTAAGGTGGGCTTGAATATTTTTAAGAAATATTATTATTTTATTAAATTTTCTCTTTTTGTGTTCTAAGCATTTTCCTATAAATAGGGTGCTTAGGTTAGAATTGAAAATCACACCGTAAATCAAGTTTTCTCTCTATATTATCGAGCGTATTCTTGTGAGTATTTTGAGTATACTTTGAGTATTGCTAGACGGTGCAAGTTTCCTTCAAAGACTATACCCTTATTCTAGCTAGTAAGATCTTGATCTTTCGAGGTAAGGGATATTATTTTTTTTCAATGATATTATTTCTTCAATATCATTATCTTTGAAATGTCGATCCAAGTTTTATCAAATTTGGAACTTTTTCATGCGGGTTACTATTCATGGGTTACTATTCATGAGTTACTATTCACGAGTTATTATTCATGAGTTACTATTCACGAGTTACTATTCACGAGTACTATTCATGTAAGCGTGAAGATGTTTTTTTGTGGAATTTCTATCTTTGGTGTATTCAGTTATTATTCACGATATCGACACTATTCACGATATACTGATACTATTCAATCGAAAAATAAAATTTCTTCTTTTCGTCTAAAATATCTATTCGGATACTAACTCGATCAGATCCATGTTTTGATCATTCTTGAATTTTACACCACTATGATTATTGTTGAGGTATTTTTGGACGTGGATAAAACCAAGTACGAATCCTTAATCCTTAATCCTTGTCATTTTGTTTCATCGGATTCGCTTTCTTTAAAAAAATATTTTTCATCATCCTCGCCTTAAATGATGATATTATGGAATATCTTCGCCCTAGAGTGCAAAGATTAATGATTTCTTAAGAATATCTTTGGCCCGTAGTGCAAAGATGAATGATTTCTGAAGAATATCTTTGGCCCGTAGTGCAAAGATGAACAGTGTTTTAAATGAACATGACCAATCGATGAATATCTTTGGCTCAGAGTAAAAAGATGAATATTTGATTCCGATGTATATCGATTGATGTTACAGGATAAAAGATAGATGATGAACTTTTAAATTCATACATAGAAGATAGTAGTTTGCATTCTCTACTTAACTCTTCTAATGAATTATTATTTCATTGCGAATATTGATTTAAAATTTGTTGTCTATCAGATTCTATTAGATTTTCCTCGTTGAAGACTAACGATAATTTGTTGTATATTATCTTAGTCATAATATTCTTTATCGAGCTAGTTGAGCTCACCCTTTTCCTTTTTGTTCCATTTTTCTCGTGAGGCGAGAATATAATGCGAGTACGAGCCTGGGGGTATGGAATGAAGGTTTTAGAAAGGATTGTTTAGTAGTCCTCACCATTTTGTAAAATAATGTATCAATAAATGTGATGAGGATTTATTTGAGTATAGATATTGTCTGAAGATAATATTGTATTCAAACTCACGCTTTATTGTTGTAATAATAAAGTTGTAGTTGTTTCGCACTATGTATTGACAACTCGTAATAGGTGATGTATACCTATTTTGGGGGCGCCACATTGGTATCGAAGCTTAGGGATATGATCTCCGGCGAGATCGGGAATAGAACTAGGAGGGAGAGACGAGTAAATCCTTCGCTAAAGGTGTCCTACCTAAGCTTATTTGTTAGTTGGTCAAGATATAGGGATATTATGTGATATATTGATTTCCTTAATTAACCCTTGTTTTATGACAAGATTTGAGAATGTCGATCGAGAATATTAACAATGGAAATGAGACCGTGGAGATGCCTCAGACTCACCAACGAGGAGAACGTGCAACAGTCGGCAATGTTCCTCCCATGAACAACACCATTGAAAGCGATGATGAACGAGGGATGTTTAGAAGTTTTTACGCTTCATGCAAAATCGAGCATTTAGGGAGACTCGTGTTCAAAATACTGAGAGGAAATGATAAGAATTCACGGGTTGTCACAAACGCAAGCAGCTTCAAAGAGTTGGGACCACCGAATTTAAGGAAAGCCAGATCCGATCATGCGCGGAAACATGGGTCAAACAAATTACCAAGATATTCGATGTCTTGGGATGCACGGAGGAACGAGAGGTTCCATTCGCCACCTTTATGTTCCGTGGCGAAAGGCGCACTCATCGGTGGGAGTCTCAGAAGCGCACTATCCACCCGCACTCAAAGTGTCTTGGGAGACGTTTCGAAAGCTATTTAATGACAAATACTTTCCCGAAGTGTTCGTCGTATACGAAGGAAGTGGAGTTCATCGATTGGAACAAAACAACACGACGGTGTCTCAAGACGAGGCAAAGTTTGCAGAGTTATCCAGATTTCAGACCTCATTTGGTGGAGAATGAGAAACGTATGACGCGGATGTTTCTTAGAGGTTTGAAACCCTATACGCC
This sequence comes from Panax quinquefolius, assembly GCA_020205615.1. NCBI lineage: Eukaryota > Viridiplantae > Streptophyta > Magnoliopsida > Apiales > Araliaceae > Panax > Panax quinquefolius. The sequence goes on from CM035160.1 coordinate 148,659,580, forward strand.
AATATCTCATTTCTCATAAATTTTCTTTTTATTCAGATGTTGTAAACAGGGATCAATTATTAGAGCGAGATAACGAGTACGGTCAACCGAGGGACCACAACCGGGATCGTGACGTAGATAAAGTCAGCCAAATAATGATAACTCATGAGAAAAGAAATGATTTGACAGAAATGGTAACCACTCGGTGGTAATCATGGCCATGAAAATAGAAGAAGCGAGTCGAAGAAATTTTAAAAGAGGAGATTTAACAACGACCATGTGAAGATGACAAAGGTTTCGGCAAAGAATCGGTTCTAAGGGAGGAGAACGACCACCCATTATATGCTACAAATGCGGAAAAGAGGGACATATCACCCAAACCGCCCACAACAAATTCCAAGGTATGCTATAATTGTGGAAAGGAAGGACATATCGCCGAGATTGTACAAGAGCGAAACCTAGTTCAATGGGGATTTGACTCAAAAGATCGTCTCGTAAAAGTCAAAGTCAACGATTCCGGAAGAGCGTTTGTTGTGATCGGTCATAATGCGAGAAACCCAAACGAGGTGATCACGGTAAGCTATTTATAAATTCTTGCGAAGTTTATACCTTACTTGATACCGGTCTACCCATTCATTTATCTCTCCGCATGTGCTCAACGCTTAAACTCGACTCGAGAAATTAGACTTTGACCTATCTCGTGGAAACTCCGTTAGAGAAACTTTCATCACATCCACTCGCTTATAAATCTTGTTTGATTCAAGTTGGCACCATTACCTTACCTGTTGACCTTATCTCTTTAAAGATACTTGCTTTTGATGTGATTTTAGGGATTGATTGGTTAACTACTCATCATACCAAAATTGATTGTTTTCGTAAGGTTGTTAGTTTTCATTCTCCTAACCAACCTGTTGTACGAATTCAAGCAACTACACCATTAAAATCGATCACTGTCATATCTAATCATAAAGCTATTCGTTTATTAAAAAACGGATGTCAAGCTTTCTTAGCCCATGTTATGGATTTGAATAAAGACACGTCAAATTTGAATAATATTCCTGTTGTTATTGACTTTCCGACGATTTCAAGAACTTCCCTGCCTACCCCGTAACGTGAAGTTGAATTCTTTATTGATCTTGAACCCGCACAAAGCCCATTTCTAAAACCCCATATCGAATGGCTCCTATTGAACTTCAGAGTTAAAGGTCCAACTACAGAAATTGTTGGACATCGGTTTCATTCGCCCTAAGACATCTCCTCGGGTGCTCCTGCTTTATTTGTAAAAAAGAAGAAGACGGAGTATGTGACTTTGTATTGACTATCTGAATCGAACCATGTCACCATCAAGAATAGGTATCCTCTACCTCGATTGATGACTTGTTTGACCAATTGCAGGGGCACAATTCTTTTCAAAATCGATCTTCGCTCGATATCATCACCAAGATTAGAATCGAGGATATTCCAAAGACCGCCTTCGTAACTCCCAGTATGGGCATTATGAATTCTTAGTCATGTCTTTCGGACTAACTAATGCTCCTCGGCTTTCTTTTATGGATATGATGAACCGAGTATTCAAGGAATATTTGGATCAATTCGTTGTTGTTTTATTGATGACATCCTCATATATTCCAAAAGCCGTGAAGATCATGAGCACCATTTGAAGTCGGTACTCCAAAGGCTTCGTGAAAACCAACTATATGCCAAATTGAAGAAATGCGAGTTTCGCTTGAGTAAGTAGCATTCCTTGGGCGCGTGGTGTCGAAAACATGGAGTATCTGCTTGATCCCAAGAAGATTGAAGCAATACAAAGTTGAGCAACCGGCCTGGTGATCAAGTACGAGCTTTTTGGGCTTAGTTGGTTATTATCGAGATTCGTGGAAGGGTTTTCGAATCGCTACTCCATTAACTCAGCCTAACTCCGAAGGATACAAAATTCGCTTTGGAGCGAAGAATGCGAGAAAAGTTTCCAAGAGCTTAAGAGGAGACTTATTTCTAAGACTGCTTCTAACAATACCATCCGGTTCGGATGGATTTGTTATCTACAAATGATGCTTCGTGCAAAGGGTTAGGATGTGTTCTCATGCAACGTGGGAAAGTCATAGCCTATGCCTCGCGACAACTTAAAGAGTATGAGAGGAATTATCCTACTCATGATCTAGAGTTATGCAAGCAATGCTGCGCTAAAAATATGGAGGCACTATCTATATGGGGAGAAAGTGGAGATATATTCGCACCATAAAAGCCTTTAAATATTTCTTCACTCAAAAGAACTCAACATGCGGCAATGACGTTGGCTCGAGCTATTGAAAGACTACGACCACACTATTCAATACCATCCCGGTAAAGTTTAACGTGGTAGCCGACGCATTGAGTAGAAGATCATATGCGAGAACGAAAAGCGATGATGTCAAGTATACGACAGAGCCAACTTTAATAGAAAAAGTTAAGGTCGCTTTCAAGCCACCGAATCTTGAGTATGATGCGTATGAAGAAGAAAGTACAAGAAGGAGCTATTCCAGAAGCGAGAATTGATGAAGAAGGAATACTTCGAGTCCACTCTAGACTTTGTGTTCCTAACGACTCTGATTTGAAGTACAAGATTATGATGGAGGCACACAATACGCCATTTGCAATCCATCCTGGAAGTACTAAAATGTATCGTGATCTTCGACATACATTTTGGTGGAACAATATGAAGAGAGAGATTGCAAAGTTTATCTCGATGTGTTTAACTTGCCAACGTGTAAAGGCGGAGCATCTTGTACCTAAGGGTCCGTTGCAACCACTTGAGATTCCTGAATGGAAGTGGGAACACATTACTATGGATTTCACATTGTCTTCCTACGGCTTTCTCAAGGCATCAATGCTATTTGGGTTATTGTTGATAGATTAACCAAGTCTCGCTCATTTCTTGCCGACACGGAGACTTATTCCTCTTGAACGCCTTGCTAGTAAGTATGTACGTGAATGAGATTGTGAGGTCAGATGGCATGCCCAGATCCATAGTTTCGGATCGCGACCCAAGATTCACTTCAAGATTTTGGGTTAGCTTGCAAAAAGCTATGGGCACGGATTTGCGACTTTAGTTAGGCATACCATCCCCAAACGGATTTGACAATCGAGAGAGGACTATTCAAACTCTTGAAGATCTATTAAGACTCGTGTCCCTGAGACTTCAAGGGTAGTTGGGATAAGTATTTACCATCAGGTGGAATTCTCCTACAACAACAAATTATCGTGCAAGTATAGGTGTGGCTCCATTTGAAGCATTATATGGACGAAAATGTCGCTCTCCAATATGTTGGGATGAGGTGGGGTGAAGCAACATTGTTGGGACCCGAGTTAAGACGTATGACTCACCGAAAAGATCCAAATGATTCGACAACGATACAAACCACAAGATCGACAAAAGAGTTATGCGGATCTTCATCGAAAGGACGTGGAATTTAATGTAGGGATCATGTATTGTTGCGAGTTGCTCCATGGAAGGGAGTTACAAGATTTGGGAAGAGAGGAAAGCTCAATCCACGATTTATCGGTCCATTTCAAATTCTCGACCGAGTAGGAAATGTAGCCTATAGACTCAAGCATTACCTCCGAGTATGTCTCGTGTTCATAATGTGTTTCACATATCTCGCATTTCAGAAATATGTGAAAGACCCGAACCACGTTATTGAAAGTTAGAACCCGACGAGATAGCCAAGACTTAACGTATGAGGAGGTACCGCCAAGATCTTGGATAGAAGGAGCATGTCCTACGCCAAGAAAGGTCATACCACAAGTTAAAGTTTTGTGGAGGAATCATGCTATAGAGGAAATGACCGGGAATTGAAACGGAAATGAAAGCGAGGTATCCTCACCTTTTCAAACACTGTACGACGCACGTCAATTTCGAGGATGAAATTTCATAAGAGGGAGGTCAGAAGACCTCAAATTTTTTAAATAAAAGAAATTTCCTTTATTTATTATTTTGAAATAGTAAGGGTTGATTTGATTAATGTGGATAGTTAAGGGTTAAATACGCAAATATTTCAAAATAAGCAAGTGGTTATAAAATATTCATTATCGCTTGAATATTCGTTTGGTCGTGGAATATTCGTATCGTCGGGGAATATTCGTACGACCGCCAAATGCCACCATGTGTGGGCCCCATAACTAAAAGCGATTGGATGAAGAAAACGACAAATATAAGTTGTTTTTAAATAACTGCGAAGTTGTTACCAAGTAATCATCGCTGAATACCCGGTGGTTAAAACACACTAATACGCTGCGTTGTCGAACAAGAAGATACACCGTATCGCACCAATTATTGATTCTTACGTAAGAAGGCACTACTCAATAATGGTTACAGAATTACTGCTCAAAGATTTTATCGAGTTAATAATTGTCGACTTGATATTTTATATTGTCATTGTTTCAATAATCATCATTACACAAGATTTTTTCTTTATCGAAGCAATAATTCATATTATCCTCAATAATATTATTAGATAACATTATTGGCAATGTCTAGAAAGTTCTGCTTAAGGAGAGGTTTGGTCACCTAATCATTGCGCCAAGAAGAAGAAATTTTATCGAAAGCCCCTCTTCCTGGAACCCGCCTCGTCATTAATATTGTGATTCAGAATATTATTTGTGAATAATTAATTATTGATTTATATGATGAGGAAAATATTGATTTTATGTGGATATAGATGGAGAAAATTTTAAAATGACAATTGTTGAAAATTAATATTTTATCTTTTTCTCGATAAAATAATTCATTTAAATATATTATTTTAATAATATATTAACTATGATATTTTTACAACGAATGTGGGATATATGAGTATACGAGGAGGAAGAGTATTTTGTTGCAATAAATGTTTAAAATATGTTAAACATGTCATGGACCCTATTTATCGACCGAAATTTGATTATACCAGAAAAATCCCGTTTGTGGATTTCGGTCAATTTCTATTTGGAATTTGGAAAAACTTTCTTCTGCAAAGTTGTAGAGAATTGAAATTCCTATAAAAACTCACGAGATTCAAATTTTCTGATGAAAGGGCTATTTATTATGAATTATTGAAGTTCCGAAGCTCCGAAATAATTGATTTTTGGGAGTTTAAAATATTTTTTGTAAGAAAAACGTTTTTTGTTGTAATTGAGTGGCTCACATGTGTTATAAATGATCTGAAATCAGATTTCTAAGGTGGGCTTGAATATTTTTAAGAAATATTATTATTTTATTAAATTTTCTGCTTTGGTGTTCTAAGCATTTTCCTATAAATAGGTGCTTAGGTTAAATTGAAAATCACACCGTAAATCAAGTTTTCTCTCTATATTATCGAGCGATTCTTGTGAGTATTTTGAGTATACTTTGAGTATTGCTAGATTTGCAAGTTCCTTCAAAGACTATACCCTTATTCTAGCTAAGTAATCGATCTTTCGAGGTAAGTGGATATTATTTTTTTTCAGAATGATATTATTTCTTCAATATCATTATGTCAAATGTTGATCTGAAGTTTTATCAAATTTGGAACTTTTTCATGCTCTGGGTACTATTCATGGGTTACTATTCATGAGTTACTATTCACGAGTTATTATTCATGAAGTTACTATTCATGAAGTTACTATTCACGAAGTACTATTCATGAAGCGTGAAGATGTTTTTTGTGGAATTTCTATCTTTTGGTGTCTGAGTTACTATTCATTCACGATACGATACTACTATTCACGATATCTGGTATTATTCAATCGAAAAATAAAATTTCTTCTTTTCGTCTAAAATATCTATTCGGATACTAACTCGATCAGATCCATGTTTTGATCATTCTTAAATTTACACCACTATGATTATTGTTGAGGTATTTTTGGACGTGGATAAAACCAAGTACGAATCCTTAATCCTTAATCCTTGTCATTTTGTTTCAATCGGATTCGCTTTTTTAAAAAATATTTTCATCATCCTCGCCTTAAATGATGATATTATGGAATATCTTTGGCCCGTAGTAAAAGATTAATGATTTCTTAAGAATATCTTTGGCCCAGAGTGCAAAGATGAATGATTTCGAGAATATCTTTGGCCCAGAAAGTGCAAAGATGAACAGTGTTTAAATGAACACGACCAATCGATGAATATCTTTCGCCCAGTAGTGCAAAGATGAATATTTGATTCCGTATGTATATTGATTGATGTTACAGGATAAAAGATAGACGATGAACTTTTAAATTCATACATGTAAGATAGTAGTTTGCATTTTCTACTTAACTCTTCTAATGAATTATTATTTCACGCTAAATATTGATTTAAAATTTGTTGTCTATCAGATTCTATTAGATTTTTCCTCTCGTTGAAGACTAACGATAATTTGTTGTATATTATCTTAGTCATAATATTCTTTACCGAGCTAGTTGAGCTCACCCTTTTCCTTTTTGTTCCATTTTTCTCGTGAGGCTAGAATATAGCGAGTACGAAGCCTGGGTATGGAATGAAGGTTTTAGAAAGGATTGTTTAGTAGTCCTCACCATTTTGTAAAATAATGTATCAATAAATGTGATGAGGATTTATTTGAGTATAGATATTGTCTAGAAGATAATATTTGTATTCAAACTCACGCTTTCTTGTTGTAATAATAAAGTTGTAGTTGTTTCGTATCCATGTATTGACAACTCGTAATAGGTGATGTATACCTATTTTGGGGCGCCACACTTGAGGTATAACCTTGTAGCGTAGAATATGTTCCTTCTTATCCAAGATTTGAACAGAAACTCTTCATACGTCAAATCTTCCGCTATTTCGTCCGGGTTCTAACTCAATAATGTGGTTCGGGTCTTTCACATATTTACGTAACATGGATATGTGAAAACGTTATGAACACGAGACATACTTGGCGGTAAAGCGAGTCTATAGGCCACGCTTCCTACTCGATCGAGGATTAAAATGGACCGATGAATCGAGGATCGAGTTTTCCTCTCTTTCCAAATCTTGTAACTCCTTTCCACGGAGAAACTCTTAACAACACACGATCTCCTATATCGAATTCCACGCCCTTTCGATGAAGATCAAAGATAACTCTTTTGTCGATTTTGTGAGGTTTTTATACGTTGTCGGATCATTTGAATCTTTTCCGTAGTCATACGCACTCAACTCCTATTCCCCAACAACGCTTTCTTCACCCACCTCATCCCAAAGATACCGGAGAAACGACACTTTTTCTATACAACGCTCGAATGGAGCCATGCCAATACTTGCTTGATAATCGCTTGTTGTAGGAAAACTCCACCAATGGTAAGAACTTGTCCCAACTTCCTTGAAATTAAGGACACAGAGTTTTAATAGATCTTCAAGAGTTTGAATAGTCCTCTCGATCGTCCGTCTGGTCTCTCGAGGATGATATGCCGAAGCTAAATCGTAAGTCTGTGCCCATAGCTTTTTGCAAAACTAACCCAAAATCGTGAAGTGAATCTTGGGTCTCGATCGTAAACTATGGATACCGGGATACCATGCGCCTTACAATCTCGCTTTATGTACATACGAAAGAAGACGTTCAAGTGTATAAGTTTCTCGTGATCGGTAAGAAATGAGCGGACTTGGTCAATCTATCAACAATGACCCAAATCGCATCTATGCCTTGAGAAACCTTAGGAAAACCGTGCGAAATCCATGGTAATGTGCTCCCACTTCCATTCCGGAATTTCAAGTGGTTGCAATGGACCTTTTGGTACTTGATGCTCTCGCTTTAACTCGCTGACAAGTTAGACACCTTGAGATAAACAAATACTATCTCTCTCTTCATATTTCTCCACCAAAATGTATGACGAATATCATGATACATTTTGGTACTCCTGAGATGGATTGCAAATGGTGTGTTGTGCGCCTCCATCAAGATATTATACTTTAAATCGTGGTCGTTAGAACACAAAGTCCGGAGTTGACTCGAATTATTCCTTCTTCATCGATTCTTGCTTCCTAAGATAAGCACCTTCTTGACTTTCTTCCTCATACGCATCGCCTCCAAAGTTCAGAAATACTTGAGCAGCTTTTAACTTTATCGATCAAAATAGGTCCATTCCATCCAACCCATTCTCGAGTCGCCAAATACATGTACGTGCCCCAAAATAAACAACTACAACTTTATTATTACAACATACAAAATATCGTGAGTTTAAATACAAATATTGTCTTCTAGACAATATCCACACGCAAATAAATCCCCATCATAATTATTGATACATTATTTTATAAAAATGGTGAGGACTACTAAACAACTCTCTCTAAAACCTTCATTCCATACCCCGACTAAGACTCGCTACATTCTCGCCTCCCGAGAAGAAAAATGGAACAAAAGGAAAAGGGTGAGCTCAACTAGCCCAAAGAAGAATGTTATGACTAAGATAATATATAACAAATTATCGTTAGTCTTCAACAGGAAAAATCGTATAATACAATAGACAACAAGTTTCGATCAATATTCGCAATGGAAATAATAATTCATGTAAGAGTTACGTAGAGAATGAAATCTACTATAATCTATGAATTTAATAAATTCATCATCAATATTTTATCCCCAGAACATCAATCAATATTCATCTCAAATCAAATATTCATCTTTGCACTACAGCCCAAAGATATTCATCACGGCCATGTTCATCTCAACACTGCTCATCTTTGCACTAAAGGCCAAAGATATTCATCACCTTCATGTGTCATTTAAACACTGCTCATCTTTGCACTAAAGGCCAAAGATATTCATCACATGTTAATTTAAACACTGCTCATCTTTGCACTACAGCCAAAGATATTCTTCAGAATCATTCATCTTCGCACTACTACAGCCAAAGATATTCTTCAGAATCATTCATCTTTTGCACTACAAAAAGATATTCAATAATATCATCATTTAAGACCGAGGATGATGAAAAATATTTTTAAAGAAACGAATCCAAAGGAAACAAAATGACAAGGATTAAGGATTAAGGATTCGTATTTGGTTTTATCCACGCCCAAAAAACCCTCAAAAATAATCATAAGTGGTGTAAAATTCAAGAATGATCAAAACATGGATACAATCAAAGCTAGTATCCGTAATAGATATTTTAGACTTAAAAGAAAAATTTTCATTTTTCTATGAATAAAGGCCGTATTCGTGAATAAAGGTCAGATACGTGAATAAAGTGCCGATACGTGAATAAGAATCTCGACACCAAAAGATAGAAATTCCACAAAAAAACATCTTCACGCTTCATTAATAATAAGAATCGTGAATAAGAATCGTGAATAAGAACTCATGAATAAGAACTCGTGAATAAGAACTCATGAATAGTAACCCCGACATGAAAAAGTTCCAAATTTGATAAAAAGTTCCAACCAATATTTCAAAGATAATGATATCAAGAAATAATATCATTCGAGAAGAAAATAACATCCCTTACCTCGAAAGACAAGATTTCTAAATAAAACACCTGATATAAGTGTCAAGGAACTTGCACCGCCTAACAATACTCAAAGTATACTCAAAATACTCACAAAATACGCCGATAATATAGAGAGAGAAAGAGAGAAAACTTGTTTCGTGTGATTTTCAATTCTAACTTAAATTTCTATTTATAGAAAATGTTAAGACGCCAAGGCATTTAACCTCAAGCAACCCCGATGGCTTTACCTCGCTACTATTCCCACCCACCACATTTGAAATAAAATTCAGCACATTTCTTCACCAACCACAAGTGGGGCCCACTCAATTCTAGAATTTTCCACCAAAATCAATTATAAACCTAATTTCCTAATCACCACCTCTTAAAATTCATAACAAATCATTCGCTCATTTTTAATCTGCTCAAAATTTGTGGACATATACTCAACTTATGTATGTATAATATATCCAAAATTACAACGATCCAACTATTTGATTAAAAATTATAACTCACGCAATATATCGTAAAAATATCGATTTGATTTTTAATACCTCCATCCGACAAAAATTACCGATAAAACACCTCAACATTAAATCATTCAATTATAACCACATAAAACAAATAAATCCATCATTTATAAATATTTTCTTATCATATAAATCAATAATTAATTATTCACAAATAATATTACGTAATCACAATTATGACAACCAAAGCCGCTCCTCAGTGAAAGAGGGGCTTTCCGATAAGGATTTCTCCTCATCGGCGCCGCAATTAGTGACCAAACCTCTCCTCGATGTAACTTTCTAGACATTGCCAATAATGCTATCTAATAATATTATTCAAATAATATGAATTATTGATCCGATAATGGAGATAATGTGCAAAGGACAATTATCGAACAACAATAATATAAAATATCAACGCAAAGAAATTATCGAATCAATAAAATAAAATATCGAATAAGAATTCACCGTGAAAATTATCGAGTAAAGGCCTTCTTACGTAAGGATCAATAATTCAACAATATCGCAATACCGCGCTATCATCGCAACCACGCCAGACATCGATTTTAACCACCGTATTCCAACAATTTTTATCTGTGAATAACTACGCCAAGTTATTTTTAACCAACTTATATTTGTCGCTTTTCATCCAATCGCTTTCACATGGGCTCCACACATGGTCACACCATGCATTTAATATTCCCCGACAAAGATTTAATATTCCACGACCAAACGAATATTCCCCGACAACAATGAATATTTTATAACCACTCATTTATTTTGAAATATTTATGATTTAACCCATAACTAACCACATTAATCAAATCCACCCTTACTATTTCAAAATAATAAATAAAGGAAATTCCTTTTATTTAAAAATTTTCGGGTCTTACAACCTCCCTCCTTATGAAATTTCGTCCTCGAAATCGACGACGATTCGGTGTTTTCAAAAGATGAGGATACCTCGCTTTCATTTCCGCTTCCAATTCCCCAGTCATTTCTCTATAAAGATGATTCCTCCACAAAACTTTAACTTGTGGTATGACCTTTCATGGTAGGACATGCTCCTTCCTATCCAAAATCTTGACAGTACCTCCTCATACGCTAAGTCTTCTGCTATCTCGTCCTGGCTCTAACTCAATGACATGGTTCGTCGTCCACATATTTACGTAACATCGACACGTGAAAAACGCTATGAACACGCCATACTACTTAAGCGTAAAACGAGTCTATAGGCCACAGCTCCTATTCGATCGAGAATTTCAATGGATTAATAAATCAAGGTTCGAGCTTTCTCACCTCCTCACCGATTCTCGCTTTTGAAATAACAACTTCTCGCACCTCCTTCTTCAAATTCATCACCTCTTAGTGTAGTAGCTTCGAATAACTTTTAACTTTATCGATTAAAGTCGATTATACTCAGATATCATCACGCATCAGATATCATCACGCGGGTACCTAGAGTTTTCATCTCCATCTCTATTATTTGTATATTATACTTAAATGAGTCTTTGATAATATCGTACTCAGATTGTGATACGATCTTCTACTCAACACGCCGCCTACCACGCTCGCTTTCCAGATGGCATGGTCGTAACATATGCTTAAATGAGTCTCCTCTCGAAGTCTTCAAGCTCTTACCACATTCCTTGCTCCATTTGAATTTTGTATCTCTACGAGTCACCACGTTAATGGAATAGCGATTCGAGAATATCCTTCAACGAATCTCCGATAATAACCAACTAAGCCTGTAAAAAGCTACGATTTCGACACCGACTTTAGGTTGTTCTCAATCGCGACTCATATCCCAACCTTGATAAGACGCTACAATGACACCTATCGCTTTACTATCGCATCTAATATGGTGTCCCTTACGGAGAGTCTCGCTTCTTAGTGAATTCCACAAAAGGAAGTCACAAGATAAAGGCTCAGTACCAAATTTATAGTTGAATTTTTAACCTCAAGTTCAATAGAGCCATTCGATATGAGATTTTAGAAATGAGTTTTGTACCGTTCAAAGTCGATACAAAATTTAATATCACTTTTGGGAGTAAGCCAAGAAATTCTTCAAAAATACGCCAGAAAAATCAATAACAACAAGAATATTATTCAAATCGACGTGTCTTTATTCAAATCCATAACACGGACTAAGAAAACTCGACATCCGTAATAAACGAATGACTTCATGGCTTGATATGAAAATGTTTGATTACAATGGTTTGATTGCTTGAATTCAATAACAAAGTTGCTTAGAATATGAAAACTAACAACCTTACGAAAAGCAATCAATTTTGCATGATGAGTAGTTAACCTTAAAATCACATCAAAAGCAAATATCTCTATAGAAATAAGGTTAACTGTAATGTGATAGTGCCAACTCAATCAAGCAAGATTTCTAAACAACTGATGTAATGAAAGTTTCTCCCAACTGAGTCTCCATAAATAGTCAAAGTCTAATTTCTCCGTAGTCAAGTTCAAACGCTGAGCGCAAGCAAGAGAGATAAAAGAATGGGTAGAACCCAGATTCAGTAAGGTATAAACTTCGCAAGAATTTATAATTAACTAACCTGCTAACTTCGCTCGAAGTTCCTCGATTTTGACCGGCCACGACAAAACGCCTTCCGTGAATCGCTGACTTTCGACTTTTCTCGGACATCCTTTTCGAGTCACCATTCCCTACCGATCGGGTTTCGATATCGCATAACTCGAGCGATATGTCCTTCTTTTCCACAATTATAGCATACCTTAAACTGCTAGGGATGCTTGAATGATATGTCCTCTTCCCAAGATTTATAATATACGACCCGGTGGTCGCTTCTCCTCCTTTAGAACTAGTTGCACATCAAGCGCCGACGCCTTCACATGGTCGCTGTTGAATCTCCTTTTTAAATCTCCTCCCGACTCGCTTCTTCTATTTTCATGGCCACGATTACCACCGTAGTGGTTACCGCTTTGTCCGTATTCTTCTTTCTCCACCGGTTATCGTTATTCTGTTGATCGCTATCTTCTAGATGATCCTCGTTATGGTCCCCTCATTGAACGTATTTCGTTATCTCGCCTAACAACCGAGCCCCGCTGACAACATCCGGTCAGAGAGAAAATTTATGAGAATGAGATACCGACGATGCCGTTTCAAACCTCTCGTAAACATCCGCCATACATGCTCCTCATTCTCCACCAAATGAGGTGCAACTCGATAACTCCGCTAACTTCGCCAGATCGATACCGCCATGTTATTCTCGCTTCAATCTAATAAACTCCACTTCCTTCATACGACGAATACTTTCGTGGAAGTACTTGTCATTGAATCTGCTTCAAACGCTCCCACGACACGCCGAAAAGGGATGGGTACGCTTCACGTATTCCCACCAAGAATCTGCCTCGCCACTTTAACATAAAAGTAGCGAATGGAACTTTTCGTTCTTCCGCATCCCAAGACATCGAATATCTTGTAATTTGTTTGACCCATGTTTCCGCCATGATCGGATCCGCTTTCCTGCACTCGTGGTCCCAACTTTTTGAATCGCTGGGTCAGGACCACCCGTGAATTACTATCATTTCCTCCTCATATTTTGAACACGAAGTCTCCTCGTCTCGATTTTGCATGAACCGCAAAAAGCTTCTAAACATCCCCTCGCTCATCATCTCGCTCAAATGGTGTTGTTCACAGAGGAACATTGCCACCACAGACGCTCTCCTCGCTGGTGAGTACAGTATCTCCACTGGCCTCATTTACTCCATCATTAATATTCTCATTCGACATTCTCAAATACCGCCATAAAATAAGGGTTAATTAAGGAAATCAATATATCACATAATATCCCTATATACCGACCAACTAACAAATAAGCTTAGTAGGACACACTAACAAGGATTTACTCTGCCTCTCCCTCCTAGTTCTATTCCCCGATCTCCGCCAGAGATCATATCCCTAAGCTCGATACCAACCGCGACGCCCCCAAAATAGGTCCATTCCATCCAACCCATTCTCGAGTCGCCAAAATACATGGTATGTAAACAACTACAACTTTATTATTACAACATAGAAACTGTGAGTTTAAATACAAATATTGTCTTCTGCATAATATCCACACGCAAATAAATCCCCATCATAATTATTGATACATTATTTTACAAAAATGGTGAGGACTACTAAACAACTCTCTCTAGAACCTTCATTCCATACCCCCGACTAGACTCGCTACATTCTCGCCCCCGAGAAAAAATGGAACAAAAAGGAAAAGGGTGAGCTCAACTAGCCCAAGAAGAATGTTACGACTAAGATAATATACAACAAATTATCGTTAGTCTTCAACAGGAAAAATCTGATAGAATACAATAGTATAACAAGTTTCGCATCAATATTCGCAATGAAATAATAATTCATGTAAGAGTTACGTAGAGAATGAAATCTACTATAATCTATGAATTTAATAAATTCATCATCAATATTTTATCCTCGTAACATCAATCAATCATTATTCATCTCAAATCAAATATTCATCTTTGCACTACAGTGCCAAAGATATTCATCACCATCATGTTCATCTCAACACTGCTCATCTTTGCACTAAAGGCCAAAGATATTCATCAAAGTTCATTTAAACACTGCTCATCTTTGCACTACAAGGCCAAAGATATTCATCACTTGGCCATGTTCATTTAAACACTGCTCATCTTTGCACTACGTGCCAAAGATATTCTTCAGAAATCATTCATCTTTGCACTACAGTGCCAAAGATATTCAATAATATCATCATTTAAGATATTCCATCAGGATGATGAAAAAAAATATTTTAAAGAAACGAATCCAAAGAAACAAAATGACAAGGATTAAGGATTAAGGATTCAGACTTTGTTTTATCCACGCAAAAAAATACCTCAAAAATAATCATAAGGTGTAAAATTCAAGAATGATCAAAACACGGATACAATCAAAGCTAGTATCCGTAATAGATATTTTGACTTAAAAGAAAAATTTTCATTTTTCTATGAATAGTGCCGATTCGTGAATAAAGTCAGATACGTGAATAAAGGTCGATACGTGAATAAGAATCTCCGACACCAAAAGATAGAAATTCCACAAAAACATCTTCACGCTTTCACGAATAGTACTCGTGAATAAGAATCTCGTGAATAAGAACTCATGAATAAGAACTCGTGAATAAGAACTCATGAATAGTAGTAACCCCGACATGAAAAGTTCCAAATTTGATAAAAAGTTCCAACTAATATTTCAAAGATAATGATATCAAGAAATAATATCATTCGAGAAGAAAATAACATCCCTTACCTCGAAAAGACAAGATTTCTAATTGAAACACCTGATATAAATAATAAGGAAACTTGCAGACCGCCTAACAATACTCAAAGTATACTCAAAATACTCACAAAATACGCCGATAATATAGAGAGAGAAAGAGAGAAAACTTGTTTCGTGTGATTTTCAATTCTAACTTAAATTTCTATTTATAGAAAATGTTAAGACGCCAAGGCATTTAACTCGCAACCCGATGGCTTTACTCGCTACTATTCCCACCCACCACATTTGAAATAAAATTCAGCACATTTCTTCACCAACCACAAGTGGGGCCCACTCAATTCTAGAATTTTCCACCAAAATCAATTATAAACCTAATTTCCTAATCACCACCTCTTAAAATTCATAACAAATCATTCGCTCATTTTTAATCGGCTCAAAATTTGTGGACATATACTCAACTTATGTATGTATAACATATCCAAAAATTACAACGATCCAACTATTTGATTAAAAATTATAACTCACGCAATATATCGTAAAAATATCGATTTGATTTTTAATACCTCCATTCCGATAAAATTACCGATAAAACACCTCAACATTAAATCATTCAATTATAACCACATAAAACAAATAAATCCATCATTTATAAATATTTTCTTATCATATAAATCAATAATTAATTATTCACAAATAATATTACGTAATCACAATTATGACAACCAGCCTCTCCTGTGAAAGAGGGGCTTTCCGATAAGGATTTCTCCTCATCGGCGCCGCAATTAGGTGACCAAACCTCTCCTCGATGTAACTTTCTAGACATCGCCAATAATGCTATCTAATAATATTATTCAAATAATATGAATTATTGATCCGATAATGGAGATAATGTGCAAAGACAATTATCGAACAACAATAATATAAAATATCAACGCAAAGAATTATCAATCAATAAAATAAAATATCGAATAAGAATTCACCGTGGAAAATTATCGAGTAAAGGCCTTCACGTAAGGATCAATAATTCAACAATACGCGCAATACCGCAAAGCATCGCGGCAACCACGCCAGACATCGTATTTTAACCACCGGGTATTCCAATAAATTTTAATTCAGAATAACTACGCCGCCGCTATTTTAACCAACTTATATTTGTCGCTTTCTTTCATCCAATCGCTCCAATGGGGCCCACATGGGTCGCTACCACATTTAATATTCCCCGACAAAGTCAATATTCCATTGCATTTAATATTCCCGACAAAAGATTTAATATTCCACCACCAAACAAATATTCCCCTACAACAATGAATATTTTTTTATAACCACTTGCTTATTTTGAAATATTCATGAATGATTTAACCCCTAACTATCCACATTAATCAAATCAACCTTACTATTTCAAAATAATAAATAAAGGAAATTCCTTTTTTCCATAAAAATTATAGGTTGGTTAGGAATATGAAAGCTAACAACCTTACGAAAATAATCAATTTTTGCATGATAAGTAGTTAACCAATCAATCCCTAAAATCACGCCAAATGCAAGTATTTTTAATGAAATAAGATCGACCCAGTAATGTGAGGGTACCGATTTGAACCAAATAAGACTTATAAATAAAGGATGTAATGAAGGTTTCTCCCAAAATCTGAGTTTCCACAGATAAGTCAAAGTCTAATTTCTCCGTAGTCAAATTTAATCGATGAAGCGCAAGTAGGAGAAATAAAAGAATGGGTAGAACCTAGATCAAATAAAGTATAGACTTCATTAGAGTTTATGATAAGCTTACCCGTGATAACCTCATTCGGTTCCTTGCTCTCTGAGGAGGTCACAACAAACGCCTCCATTCACTTCTGGGTTTTGAATTTTCCGGGAATGACCTTTGGTGCATCCATCCTAGTGAATTTGTCTTGATGGCAACGACAAAATCGAGCTAAGTGACCTTCTTTCCACAATTATAACATACTTTGACTGGCATGGCGCGATTTGGATGATGTGTCCTCTCCTCCGCAGATTTGAAGCATATGTGTGGCGCCCCCCCAAAAAGGTATACATCACCCATTTTGAGTTGTCAATACATGATGCGAAACAACTACAACTTTATTATTACAACAATGAAATCATTAGTTTGAATACAAATATTATCTTCAGACAATATCTATACTCAAATAAATCCTCATCACATTTATTGATACATTATTTTACAAAATGGTGAGGACTACTAAACAACCCTCTCTAGAACCTTCATTCCATACCCCACTTCGTCTATCGCTATATTCTCGCCTCCGAGAGAAGAAAAATGGAACAAAAAGGAAAGCGGTGAGCTCAACTAGCCCAATAGAAGAATATTATGACTAAGATAATATACAACAAATTATCATTAGTCTTCAACGGGGAAAAATCTAATAGAATACAATAGACAACAAGTTTTAAATCAATATTACATGAATAGAAATAATAATTCATTAGAAGAGTTAAGTAGAGAATGCAACTACTATCTTCTATGTATGAATTTAAAAGTTCATCGCTCATCTTTTATCCTATGAACATCAATCAATATACATCTGGAATCAAATATTCATCTTTGCATTTCTGAGGCCAAAGATATTTATCGATTAGTCATGTTCATCTAAACACTGCTCATCTTTGCGATGACGGGCCAAAGATATTCATCGAAATCATTCATCTTTGCACTACAAAGCCAAAGATATTCCATAATATCATCATTTAAGACCGAGGATGATGAAAAATATTTTTAAAGAAACGAATCCAAAGAAACAAAATGACAAGGATTAAGGATTAAGGATTCAGATTTTGTTTTATCCATGTCCAAAAATACCTCAAAAATAATCATAGTGGTGTAAAATTCAAGAATGATCAAAACATGGATACAATCAAAGCTAGTATCCACAATAGATATTTTAGACGAAAAAGGAAAATTTTTATTTTTCGATGAATAGTCAATATCGTGAATAAGAATAACTTTCAGACACAAAAAGTTCCAAATTTGATAAAAACTTGATCAATATTTCAAAGATAATGATATTGAAGAAATAATATCATTACGAAAAAATAATAATATCCCTACCTCACAAAGACAAAGATTTACAGTTGAAACACCTGATATTGACTATAACTTGAACTTGCAATCAGTATAACAATACTCAAAGTATACTCAAAATACTCACAAGAATACGCCGATAATATAGAGAGAGAAAACTTTAATTTCTGGTGTGATTTTCAATTCTAACCTAAGACCTATTTTATAGGAAAATGCTTTAGAACACCAAAGCGAAAATTTAATATAATATATTATTTATAATAAAATTTTCTACGCCTCTTAGAATTCAAATCTCTAGCATTTCCCACATGCTCACCTTCTAGAAAAAGTAATAAAACGTTTTTCCAATTTAAAATATTTTAAACTTCCAAAATCAATTATTTTGCCGCTTGAACTTCAATAATTCATAATAAATAGCCCTTTTATCGAAAAATTGAATCACACAGCGTTTTATATAGGAAATTCAATTCTCTACAACTTTACGTAAGAAAGTTTTTCCAAATTCCAAATGAAATTGGCGAAATCCACAAACTGGACGATTTTACAAAGCTATAATCAAATTTCATCAATAAATGGGGTCCACCGACATGTTTAACATGTTTTAAACATTTATTGCAACAAAAATACTCTTCCTCCTCGTATACTCATATATCCCACATTCGTTGTAAAAATATCACCATTATTATATTATTAAAATATAATAATATATTTAAATAATTATTTTATCGTAAAAAGATAAAATTTCAATTTTCAACAATTGTCACATTAAAATTTTCTCCATCTATATCCACATAAAATCAATATTTTTCTCATCATATGAATCAATAATTAATTATTCACAAATAATATTACGAGAATCACAATATTGACAACCGTGCGATTCTTAGGAAGAGGGCTTTCCAATAAGAATTTATCCTTCTTGGCGCCTTGATTAGGTGACCAAACCTCTCCTTAGACAGAACTTTCTAGACATTGCCAATAATGTTATCTAATAATATTATTCAGATAATATGAATTATTGCTTCGATAATGAAAAATACTGTGTAATGACAATTATTGAAACAACATCAATATAAAATATCAACGCATCAATTATTAAATCAATAAAATACTGAACAGTAATTACTGTAACCATTATTGAGTAGTGCCTTCTTACGTAAGAATCAATAATTGGTGCAATACTGGTAATCTTCTTGTGTTTTTTAACCAATTTAGTATTTTAACAAAGATAATTCTGAATAACAACTACGCCGTTATTTTTAAACAACTTATATTTGTCGTTTTCTTCATCCAATCGCTTTCCATTATGGGGCCCACACATGGTCATACTGTCGCATTTAATATTCCCACAACGATGCGAATATTCCACGACCAAACGAATATTCCCCGACAATAATGAATATTTTATAACCACTTGCTTATTTTGAAATATTTGCGTATTTTACCCATAACTATCCACATTAATCAAATCAACCCTTACTATTTCAAAATAATAAATAGAGAAAATTAAATTTCATTAATAATAAGTTGGGGTCTTATAATATGATTGGTGGTCTTTCTCCTTCCTTAACAACGGGTGCTGGTGTTGACGTCTTTCCATCATTGTTGAATCTCCTTTTCTTGAAATGTCCATTCTTATTGTTTTGGCCCTGATTACCACCGAAGTGGTTACCATATCTTTCCTGTTGATTCCCTCCACGCTTGTTGTCACCGCTTCGATGACTACTCTCATTTGGTATTATAATTTTGTCACCGCTTCTCTTTTAGTTGATTTGACTTGTTATCGCTACCAACTAATCGAGCCCTATTTACAACATCCGAATACAAATACGGTTTATGAGAAATAAGATGTTGGCGTATCTCCTAACTTCAAACCTCTTAAAAACATTCGCGCCATTCTCTCTTCATTATCCACCAGTGGGGACGCAAACCGTGATAACTCATGAAATTTTGCCTTGTATTGCGACACGGTCCATATTGTTTTGTTCCAACTTGATAAACTCCACCTCCTTCGTGTGGCGAATACTTTCGGAAAGTATTTGTCGTTGAAACGACTCCTGGAACTTCTCTCAAGATATCTTGATCAATGTCGAGTACGTTTCTGGAATTCCCACCAAGAATCGCCTCTCAAGCTGCAACATAAAAGCGGCAAGGGAACCTTTTGCTCCTCGGAGCATCCCAAGACATCAAATATCTTGGTAATCTGCTTTATCTATGCTTCCGCCGTAGTGGTTTTGGCTCTCCCTTAAACTCCGGTGGTCCCAATCCTTGAATCTGTTTAGCGGTGACCACGAGAGTTTTACGTGTTTCCACCTACATTTTGGGCGAGTCGCTCTACTTTCTTGTTGCATGAATTCGTAAAAGCCTCCGAACATTTGATCATTCATCATTTGGTCGGTGTTGTTGTTTGCATGAGGATTGTCGCCTTCGATGCACATTATCCTCGATTATTGATATGTGGTGAATCAACGATCGCTTTGTGCTCTCCATTCTTATTCTCAACATTCTCGGATGTCATTTTGAATCGCCACAAAACAAAAGGTTAATTGACATTTAACATATTATCCCTATATTCGACAATTCACCATGAAAATAATAGATATAAACTTAGGTAGGTCATACTAGCGAAAGGTATTCCCCGCTCTCCCTCCTAGTACTATTTTCACATCTTAGCCGGGGATCATATCCTAAGCTCGATACTAACCGTGGCGCCCCCAAAATTAGGTATACATCACCCATCTTGGGTACTTTCGAGATACATGGTATGTAATTTAAATACAACTTACTAATATAAGCGCTGTATGTACAATACTGACATAAATCGTGAGTTTGAATACAAATATTGTCTACTAGAGATCATACAAACTCAAAAGGAGTCCTTATTATAATTATTATCACACTATTTCACGAATAGTGAGGACTACTAATGCTATCCTCCGGACCATTACTCCGCTCCCCGACTCGTCTCCAACTATATTCACATTTCAAGAGAATAACGGTGAAAGAAAGGGTGAGCTCAACTAGCTCAAGAAGAAATATTATGACTAAGATAATGCGTAATAAATTATCATTAGCCTTCTGTGATGTTAAACCGATAAAATATAATGAACATCAAGTTTAACTACAATGGAACAAAGAATCCATTAAAAGAGTCAAGTAGAAAATAAAATCTACTATCTTTTATGATTTAAAAGGTTTTTCATCATCATTATAAATTTGAGACTCGAACTTTAATAAATATTCCACATCATCGAATCACCCCTTGACTACTGGCCAAGGATATTCTTTTTAGTATCACGACCACAATTATTCATGCACTACGGGCAAGAATATTTGTGTATTCATTAATGGTCATGATCATGCCAACAATCGTCCATCAATGCACTACTATGCCAACGAGGATTTTTACACATCATTTGTAACATTACTACCATGATTACACCGAATAGTCTCTGGTCATAATCATACCAAGTCCATCTATGCACTACAAAGCCACGAGATGACTTTCAACATAATATAAACATGAGGATGATGACAATGATATAAGAATTCAATAAAACAAGTTCAAGAATTAATTTATCTAGAACCAATAACATCCAAATCATCGACATGATATCTGCTTTGTAGAGTAAAATTCAAGAATACTAAGAAGAATATTTCCATGAAAGGATCTTTGGATGAAGCGCAAATATCAAGGATATTCCACTAATTTCATGGAGTATAGAAGTCAAAGTTTTAACCAACCGAGTATAATAAAGAATGGAATAACAAAAGAAATCACCATGCATGCGATAGGCGCACAGCGAGCGAGTTATTCCAATGTAATAATAAATAACGGAACCAGTCCCAAGTAAAAACGCGATGTAGACGTGATATTCCAACGAATAATAAAGAATGGAACCAGTCCCAGCATAAAATACACAGACATGATGTTCCAAAGAATAATAATAATAAAGATTTTAACCGGTCCTGTAAAACACATGAGCATGGATGTTCCAATAGAATAATAATAAAGAAGAAGCGGAACCAGTCCGTTGTAAAACACACACAGCATGTGATGTTCCAATGTAATAATAGAAGAATGTCACCAAGTATAGAATAAACAGCATATACAAAGTTATTCCAATGTAATAATAAGCGATGGAATAACAACAGTTCTCTTCATGAATAAGAAAGAATAACACCCTTACTTTTGGTAAGAGATTGAATCTGCGAGTAGTGTAGGAACAAAATACTCTTCTTCTTTCTCTTTATTCTCTATACTTTCTCTCTCTATAGCTTGAATGAATTTGTGAAAAATAATGAAGCACTAGGCCTCTATTTATAGAAGATTTCTAGCTTAGCACCTGCCATGTGAAAAGGCAAGTGGCTTGACGACTGGTGATGTGAAAAGAAAAGTGGTTTGACGCCTGTAATGTGAAACGACAAGTGGTTCGACGCCTGTAATGTGAAACGACAAGTGGTTCGACCTTAATGTAAAGGTAATTACTATCGACGAAAGGTAATTACTATTCAAAGGTAATTACTATTCACAAAGGTAATTACTATTGACGAAGGTAATTACTATTGACGAAGAGACTCTTAGATGATGACATATGGGCCCCCCATAAAATAATCAAACTTACCACAAACGCCTCATAATGACTCTTTATATACATCAAGTTGAATAAATATTACCACAAATCATTTTATTTTTAATCAACACATATTTAATCTTTCAACAATTATTAATCATTTATAACTTGTCGTATCAATTATTGATTTAATACTATAACATATTATACTGAGATGATCTTTGTGACAATAATTGAATCAATAATATAAGAGATATGATCGCAATTCTTCAGAGCAATAATTGAGCATAGTGAGTGACTTCTCACGTAAGCATCAATAATCAATATCGTGTGTCTTCTTATCTGACTCACGCCAGACATTCTTGTACTTTTTACTACTAGGGTAGTTCAACAGTTTTAACGGTAACACCTCCGTAGTTATTTTATAGAAAGATAATTTTGTCGTTTTCTAACTTTTACAATACTTCCGTTAATAGGGTCCACCAATGATTGAGTAGTCATACGAATATTCCCAACAAAAAAAGAATATTCCCACCAAACGAATATTTTATAACAACTTGCTTACTTTGCAAAAAATTTATAAATATTACCCACAACTATAACATTATATCAAATTTATTCCATAATATTCAAAAATAATATTTATAGAAAATTCATCTTTATTTATAAAAGTTGGGGTCTTACAACCTCCCTTCTTATGAAATTTAAGCCCTCGAAATTAGGGGTACGATGCACAGGTATGTCGAAGAGGTAAGGATACCTTGATTTCATTTCGCATTCTAACTCCCAAGTCATTTCCTCAACATCGTGGTTCCTCCACAAAACTTTGACTTGATGTAAGACCAAAATTTTTTAAATAAAAGAAATTTCCTTTATTTATTATTTTGAAATAGTAAGGGTTGATTTGATTAATGTGGATAGTTAAGGGTTAAATCTATGCAAATATTTCAAAATAAGCAAGTGGTTATAAAATATTCATTATCGTCGGAATATTCGTTTGGTCGTGGAATATTCAATCTTGTCGAGGAATATTCGTCTGACGACAAGGCAGCGACCATGTGTGGGCCCCATAACGGAAAGTGATTGGATGAAGAAAACGACAAATATAAGTTGTTTTTAAATAATCTGGCGTAGTTATTACTGATTATCTTGTTGAATACCCGATGGTTAAAACACACTAATACGCGTTGTTGAACAAGATAACCTGCGATTGCACTGTTATTGATTCTTATGTAAGAAGGCACTACTCAATAAAGTGGTTACGATAATTCTTTATTATATTTTATTGAGTTAATAATTCTTTGCGTTGATATTTTATATTCTTTGTTGTTTCAATAATTGTCATTACACGATATTTTTCTTTATCGAAGCAATAATTCATATTATCCTGAATAATATTATTAGATAACATTATTGGCAATGTCTAGAAAGTTCTGTACAGGAGAGGTTTGGTCACCTAATTGCTACCAAAGATGAAGAAATTCTTATTGAAAGCCCCTCTTTCTCTGAACCGCCTGGTTGTCGATATTGTGATTACGTAATATTATTTGTGAATAATTAATTATTGATTTATATGATGAGGAAAATATTGATTTTATGTGGATATAGATGGAAAAATTTTTAAAATGACAATTGTTGAAAATTAATATTTTATCTTTTCTCGATAAAATAATTCATTTAAATATATTATTTTAATAATATATTAACGGTGATATTTTTACAACGAATGTGGGATATATGAGTATACGAGGAGGAAGAGTATTTTAGTTGCAATAAATGTTTAAAACATGTTAAACATGTCGGTGGACCCTATTTATTGACTGAAATTTGATTATAGCCTGTAAAATCGCCCGTTTGTGGATTTCGGTCAATTTCTATTTGGAATTTGGAAAAACTTTCTTCTGCAAAGTTGTAGAGAATTGAAATTCCTATAAAAACTCACGAGATTCGAATTTTCTGATGAAAGGGCTATTTATTATGAATTATTGAAGTTCCGAAGCTCCGAAATAATTGATTTTTGGGAGTTTAAAATATTTTTTGTAAGAAAAACGTTTTTTGTTGTAATTGAGTGGCTCACATGTGTTATAAATGATCTGAAATCAGATTTCTAAGGTGGGCTTGAATATTTTTAAGAAATATTATTATTTTATTAAATTTTCTGCTTTGGTGTTCTAAGCATTTTCCTATAAATAGGGTCTTGGGTTAGAATTGAAAATCACACCGTAAATCGAAGTTTTCTCTCTATATTATCGAGCGTATTCTTGTGAGTATTTTGAGTATACTTTGAGTATTGCTAGATTTCCGTGCAAGTTTCCTTCAAAGACTATACCCTATTATTCTAGCTAAAGTCTTGATCTTTCGAGGTAAGGGATATTATTTTTTTTCGTAATGATATTATTTCTTCAATATCATTATCTTTGAAATGTTGATCTGAAGTTTTATCAAATTTGGAACTTTTTCATGCTCGGGTTACTATTTATGGGTTACTATTCATGAGTTACTATTCACGAGTTACTTATTCATGAGTTCTTATTCACGATTCTTATTCACGAGTACTATTCATGAAGCGTGAAGATGTTTTTGTGGAATTTCTATCTTTTGGTGTCGGAGTTACTATTCACGTATACGACCTTTATTCACGATATCTGATGCTTATTCATAGAAAAATAAAATTTCTTCTTTTCGTCTAAAACATCTATTCGGATACTAACTCCGATTGTATCCATGTTTTGATCATTCTTGAATTTTACACCACTATGATTATTGTTGAGGTATTTTTGGACGTGGATAAAACCAAGTACGAATCCTTAATCCTTAATCCTTGTCATTTTGTTTCAATTGGATTCGTTTCTTTAAAAAAAATATTTTCATCATCCTCGGTCTTAAATGATGATATTATGGAATATCTTTGGCACAGTAGTGCAAAGATTAATGATTTCTTAAGAATATCTTTGGCACCGTAGTGCAAAGATGAATGATTTCTGAAGAATATCTTTGACCCGTCAGTCTGAAGATGAACAGTGTTTAAATGAACATGACCAATGATTAATATCTTTGGCACAGTAGTGCAAAGATGAATATTTGATTCCGGATGTATATTGATTGATGTTACGGGGATAAAAGATAGACGCGATGAACTTTTAAATTCATACATAGAAGATAGTAGTTTGCATTCTCTACTTAACTCTTCTAATGAATTATTATTTCCGCTGCGAATATTGATTTAAAATTTGTTGTCTATTGTATTCTATTAGATTTTTCCCTGTTGAAGACTAACGATAATTTGTTGTATATTATCTTAGTCATAATATTCTCCGACAAAAAGAATATTCCCCGACCAAACGAATATTTTATAACAACTTGCTTACTTTGCAAAATTTATAAATATTACCCACAACTATAACATTATATCAAATTTATTCCATAATATTCAAAAATAATATTTATAAAAAATTCATCTTTATTTATAAAAGTTGGGGTCTTATATCAAACCTTCGATTTATTAATCAATTTGAAATTCTCGATCGATTAGGAACTGTGGCCTATAGACTCGTTTTACCGCCAAGTATGACGCGTGTTCATAAAGTTTTTCACGTATCGATGTTACGTAAATATGTGACGAATTCAACCACGTCGTTGAAGTTAGAACCGGACGAGATAATAGAAGACTTAACGTCACGAGGAGGTACTGTCAAGATCTTGGATAGGAAAGAACATGTCCTTTGTACCGAGGTTATACCACAAGTTAAGGTTTTGTGGAGAAACCATGCTATTGAGGAAATGACCTGGGAGTTGAAAACGGAAATGAAAGCGATGTATTGTCATCTTTTCAAAATACCAGATACGTACGTCAATTTCGAGGACGAAATTTCATAAGGAGGGGAGGTTGTAAGACCCCAAATTATTAATAAATGAAATTTATTTTTCTCTATTTATTATTTTGAAATAGTAATGGTTGATTTGATTAATGTGGATAGTTATGGGTAAAATATGCAAATATTTCGAATAAACAAGTGGTTATAAAATATTTATTATTGTCAGAGAATATTCGTTTGGTCGTGGAATATTCAGAATCGCGAGGAATATTAAATGCGACGCCAAGCAGCGACCATGTGTGGCCCCATAACTAAAAGCGATTGGATGAAGAAAACGACAAATATAAGTTGTTTATAAATAACGACGTAGTTATTACAGATTATCTATATTGGAATACGCTATGGTTAAAACACACTAATACGCGTTGTTGAACAATGGCACACCAGATATTGCACCAATTATTGATTTTTACGTAAAAGGCACTACTCAATAATTGTTACGATAATTCTTGTTCGAAGATTTTATTTTATTGATTCAATAATTCTTTGCATTGATATTTTATATTACTGTTGTTTCAATAAATTGTCATTACACAAGATTTTCCATTATCGAAGCAATAATTCATAGTATCTGAATAATATTATTAGAAAACATTATTGGCAATGTCTAGAAAGTTACATCTAAGGAGAGGTTTGGTCACCTAATTGCGCCGCCAAGAAGGAGAAATCTTTATTGGAAAGCCCCTCTTTCCTCGAACGGCTTTGGTTGCCCGATCTTATGATTCTCGTAATATTATTTGTGAATAATTAATTATTGATTTATATGAGGAGGAAAATATTGATTTTATGTGGATATAGATGGAGAAAAATTTTAATGTGACAATTGTTGAAAATTAATATTTTATCTTTTCCGATAAAATAATTCATTTAAATATATTATTTTAATAATATATTAATCTGTGATATTTTACAATGAATATGGGATATATGAGTATATGAGGAGGAAGAGTATTTTTGTGGCATTAAATGTTTAACACATATTTTGTGTGTTAGTGGATACAATTATTAATAGAAATTTGATTATAAATTTGTAAAATTGCCCGCTTATGGATTTCTTGTCAATTTTATTTGGAATTTGGAAAATTTTCTTCTGCGCAAAGTTGTAGAGAATTAAATTTCCTATAAAAAATCGCGAGATTCAATTTTCTGATAAAAGGACTATTTATTATGAATTATTGAAGTTCAAGTTCAAAATAATTGATTTTTGAAAGTTTTAATTATTTTTATTTACAAAAGGTTTTTTACATTTTGGGACTCATTTAACATGTGTTAGGATGGCTGAGTTCAGATTCATGGATGCGTTGGAAGATGTGGAAAATAAATAATATTAATTTATTAAATTTTCTACTTTGGTGTTCTAAAGCATTTTCCTATAAATAAGTCTTGGGTTAGAATTGAAAATCACATCGTAAACTGAAGTTTTCTCTCTATATTATCGAGCGTATTCTTGTGAGTATTTTGAGTATACTTTAAGTATTGCTATACTGGTTGCAAGTTCAAGTCATAGCCTATATCCTGTTTCAACTAAAAGCACTTGTCTTTTCGAGGTAAGGATGTTAATTTATTCGAAAATGATATTATTTCTTCAATATCATTATCTTAAAATATTGGTTGGAAATTTTTATCAAATTTGAAACTTTTTCATGTCGGGTTACTTATTCATGAGTTACTATTCAGAGAGTTACTATTCATGAGTTACTTATTCACGATTCTTATTCACGAGTACTATTCACGAAGCGTGAAGATATTTTTTGTGAAATTTCTATCTTTTGGTGTCTGAGAGTTACTATTCACGATACTCTGACTATTCAATAGAAAAATGAAATTTTTTCTTTTGTCCAAAATATCTATTATGGATACTAGCTTTGATTGTATCCATGTTTTGATCATTCTTGAATTTACTCCACTTTGATTACTTAAGAAGTATTTTTGAACTTGGATTGTTTAAAATACTGAATCCTTAATATTTGTTCTTTTGTTTCAATTGGATTCGCTTTCCTTTAAAATATTTTTCATCATCCTCACCCTAAATGATGATATTCTTGAATATCTTTGGCCAGTAGTGCAAAGATGAATGATTTCTTGATGAATATCTTTGGCCGTAGTGCAAAGATGAGCAGTGTTGAGATGAACATGACCATCGATTAATATCTTTGGCCCGTAGTACAAAGATGAACAGTGTTTAGATGAACATGACCAATCGATGAATATCTTTGGCTTTGTAGTAAGCAAAGATGAATATTTGATTCCGATATATATTGATTGATGTTACATGGATAAAATATCGACGATGAACTTTTAAATTCATATATAGAAGATAGTAGTTTGCATTCTCTACTTAACTCTTCTAATGAATTATTATTTCACTGCAAGATTGATTTAAAACCTGGTTGTCTATTGTATTCTATTAGATTTTTCCTGTTGAAGACTAACGATAATTTGTTGTATATTATCTTAGTCATAATATTCTTTACTGGGCTAGTTGAGCTCACTCTTTTCCTTTTTGTTCTATTTTTCTTCTCAGGAGGCGAGAATGTAGCGAGTACTAGTCGGGGTATGGAATGAAGGTTCTAGAGAGAGTTGTATAGTAGTCCTCACCATTTTTGTAAAATAATGTATCAATAATTGTGATGGGAATTTATTTGAGTATAGATATTATCTAGAAGATAATATTTGTATTCAAACTGTGAGACCCCAGATTTTATCAATAAAGATTTAAATTTTGTTTAAAATAATTTTTAATATTATGGTGTGAATTTGAGATAATATTATAGTTGTGGGTAGTATTTATAAATTTTGCAAAGTATGCAAGTGGTTATATTATATTCGATTGGTCGGGGAATATTCTTGGTTTAGCGAGGAATATTCGTGACAACTACTCAATCATTGGTGGACCCTACAATGTAATTATTGTCGGATTGAGAAAATGACAAAAAATATTTTATTGAAATAACTACGGAAGTTTTACCGTGGTTCTTGTTGAACTATTCTAGTAGTAAAAAAACAAGATGTACGTGTGGTTGCGTAGTAAGCATTACGGTATTGATTATTGATGCTTATATGAGAAGTCACTCGGTTTGATTCCATTATTGTCGATTAATAATATGAATTATTATAATGATAATGACGTTTTGTTTTATTCGTATTATTAACGTAATAAAATGTAAACATATTTTTTATATAAAATAGAATACTTTATTAAAGTTATTCTATAAATAGAATATATTATATTTTATTATGCATAGTGTTGCATAGTGTTTTTGTAGTATTTTGCATAGTATTGCATAGTTTTTTGCATAGTAAAATGTTTTTATATAAATAGAATATATTATATTTTATTTAAAAGATTTTTCTTTAAATATGGACCGTCGATTAAAGTAAATCAATCTGGACCGTTTCAAATGGATTAGTTCTTATGCATTCCATTTTCCTATAAATAGAAGCTCATTCCTTCATTATTTTCTTACTTAATTCATTGAAACTCTAGAGAGAAAATTATAGAGAGAAGCTATAGAGAAAATTATAGAAAGAAGAAGAGTATTCTTCTACTTCACTACTTCTATATTCAGTTCTTTTACTAGTAGGGTGTTATTCTTCTTCTTGAAGAGAACTTACATTATTCCATTCACTATTATTCATTGGAATAACTCCGTAAAAGTGGCATACCCTATACATAACTTCGTGTACATG
Organism: Panax quinquefolius; assembly: GCA_020205615.1. NCBI lineage: Eukaryota > Viridiplantae > Streptophyta > Magnoliopsida > Apiales > Araliaceae > Panax > Panax quinquefolius. The sequence goes on from CM035160.1 coordinate 148,689,924, forward strand.
GCAGATACCCTATACTTGGTGAAATCCTTATGTTATTCCATTGCTTATTATTCTCATTGGAATAACTTTGTATCTGTGATTTTACCTATACTTGGTGACATTCTTCTATTATTCATTGGAACATCCTCATCATGTGTTTTACACCGACACAGTTACTTTTTATTATTACATTGGAACATCCTGCTCGTAGTGTTTTACACCGGACCGGTTCCGCCTTTTATCATTCTCATTGGAATATCCTATCATGTGTTTTTACATCGGATCCGGTTCCATCTTTATTATTCTGTTGGAACATCCCATCGGTTGTGAATTTCACGACTGATTCCGCTATTATTATTCATTGGAATAACTTTGTCATGCAATCTGCGCATGCATGGTGATTTCTTTTGTTATTCCATTCTTTATTATATCCAAATGGTTAAAACTTTGACTTCTATACTCCATGAAATTAGTAGAATATCCTTGATATTTGCGTTTCATCCAAAGATCTTTTCATGGAAATATTCTTCCGATCATTATTGAATTTTACTCTCACGAAACGAAGATCATGTTGACAATTTGGGCGTTAATAATTCATGGATTAAATAATTCTTGAACTTGTTTTATTGAATTACTATGTCATCACATCATACTCATGTTATATTATGTTATCTTTGGCTTACGTGCATAGATGAACTTAGTATGATTATGACCGAGGGATCATTCGGATAATCATGACTTGATATAAATGATGTGACAAAAGTCCTCGGTGGCACGTAATGCAAATGATGGATAGTTTTTGGTATGATTATGACCCGGGGGTGATTCTTAAGATAGTCATGACCATTGATAATTTGATGAAAATCCTTGACCGTGGTACGAGGATGATTAGATGTGGTGGTTTATTTATTAAGTCGAGTCTCGTGATAAAAATTGATGAAAACTTTTAAAACCTAAAAGATAGTAGACTTTTATTCTCTACTTGACTCTTTTAATGGATTGCTTATTCCACTGCAGCTTAAACCGGTTGTCTATTGTATTTTATCGCTTAACATCATTGAAGGCTAATGATAATTTATTCGCATTATCTTAGTCATAATATTTCTTCTTGGGCTAGTTGAGCTCACCCTTTCTTTCAACGTTCTCTCTTGAAATGAGAACATAAATTTGAGACGAGTCGGGGAACGTAGTAATGGTCCGGAGGATAGCATTAGTAGTCCCTCATCACTATTACGTGAAATAGTGTGATAATAGTTGTAATGAGGACTCCTTTTGAGTTTGTATAATATCTAGTAGATAATATTTGTATTCAAACTCTCACGCTTTATGTCGTATTATACCACAGCAGATTATATTAGTAAGTTGTATTTGAATTTATGTACCATGTAAGTGGCGACCCAAGATGGGTGACGTATACCTAATTTTGGGGCGCCACACACATATCAAAGCTTAGGATATGATCCTGGCTAAGATGTGAGAATAGTACTAGGAGGAGAGAGCGGGGAATTCCTTCGCTAGTATGACCTACCTAAGTTTATTTGGTATTTGATTGGTCTGGTCGAGTATAGTGATAATATGTTGCATGTTAATTAACCCTTGTTTTTAGGCGGTGTTTGTATTTAGATGTTGTGAATAGGGCTCGGTTATTGGAGCGCGATAATGAGTCACCAAACCAAAAGGTAACGACCAACAACATGATAATAATCATACCTGCATGATGTGACCACCATCGAACAATGATGACCATCGTGGGGAAATTATCATATTAAGAATGGTAACCACTTGATGGTAATCATGGCAAAGATAATAGAAGTGGAAATTGCAAGAAGAGAAGGTAATTTAGCTCAATTTTGTTGTGCAATCAAAATCAAGTCCAATTTGGGATAGTGGCACCAAAGGCGGATACTGGACAAAACAAAGCTCGGTGGTTTCAGGAAGAGCGTTTTTCGACTTCTCAAAAGTGGGTAACCCGAACGAAGTTAGCACGGGTTAGTTAATTATAAATTCTTACGAAGTCTATACCTTATTAGATACCTGGGTTCTACCCATTTTTATCTCTCTTTCTTGCGTTCAACGCTTAAATTTGACTCGGAGAAATTAGACTTTGATTTATCTATCGAAACTTCGTTGGGAGAAACCTTCGTTACCTCCAATCGCTTATTAATCTTGTTGTTTCAAATAAACACTTTCACGTTACTGTCGATCTTATCTCTTTGAAAATACTTGCCTTTGAGGTAATTTTTAAAACGATTGATTAACTACTCATTATTCTTTTTGTAAGGTTGTTAGCTTTCATATTCCTAACCAACTTTGTTATACTGAATTCAAAGTAACCAAATCCTAAAGTTAATCAACGTGATATCAAGCCATAAGTAAAGAGCCCCGAACCTTTCGTTGTCAACTTCCTTGTGTGGAATGCACCGCAAAGCCGGACTTTACTTTCGCAGCGACATCGTGAATGAAGATGGCAAGTTTATAGGTATCATTGTGAGGTGCTATCTAGGTTAAGGGATGAAGTCACAGTTGGTATCAATGTGACGTACTATCCAAGTCTTGGATAAGAATAACATTTTGAATGATATTTCTATCATTAATAAATTTCTTGACGTATTCTTGAAGATTTCCTAGCCTACCCTAGAGCGTGAAATCAAATTTTGTATTGACCCCCAAAGACAAAAACCCATTTCTTAAACCCTCAAATATTTCTTCAACTAAATGAATAATTTTACGTGGTTTATGATGAAAGTCATAATAAAAGCATTGGAATAATGAAAATCATGGGTATTCGTGGTATTAGTAAGTTTTATGATGAGTTATGTTGGTTAGTATGTAAAAACATGAAAGTTTCTTAGAAATCACAAAGAGTTGAAAATCGATTTTGGTGAAAAACGTAATATGAAATTCAATTGACCATATCTCTTATTATATTTTGAATTTTTGAATGTGGTCAAGTCCTTGAGTTAGATCTATGAGTTACCTAACTAATCCAAGTGTAATTACTGGAAAAGGTATTGTAGATTTTTGTGTGGACTGATTTTAGCAAAGGAGGCCAAAGTCAAATTTCAAAAATGCTACTGCCCAGAAACTTTAAGGGCTGTTTCGGCCACTTAAATTATGAGAAAAATTCTGGCCTTTAGGGACATGAAGGTATATGGTATAAAGTACCTCCTGTCCAAAAATGAGCTCATTCTCGACTTAAAATGAGCAAGTTATAACTATTTCAATATTTAGGTTTTTTCGACGAAAAACGCTTATATAACCGGAGTTCTATAACTCCGATGACCATGAAATTTAAACTAGAAGCTCACGATAACATGTGTAAGGTCCTGCCAAGATTTGGGAATTTTTGGAGTTAAACTTGAGGTAGCTAATTTCTTAAGGAATTAATTAGAAATTGATTTTTGAAAAATAGTAAATGAATTTTAAAAATTCCGAGAAAAATATATTTTCATCATGGGACTATATTATGCTAAATCCCAGAAAAGAAATATTTTTGGGACTGATTTGGTATTTTTCATGAAAATAGTTTAGTTACGAACATATGAGTTAAATATGTTATGTGAAGTAATAAAGTTGAAAATAGGATTTTATGGCTAGAGAATCCTATATAGAGTATATGCATATTTTTGAGAGATTTGATAATTGGTGATGATATCTTATGAGTATGGCATTTTGAATGATTAAATGCATTATATGGTAAAACGTAAACAATTAAAAAAATTGTTTATAAATTTAAGAAATGATTAAAATATTGTTATAATATTAATGATATTAGATTATGAGATTATTAAGTGATTGATAACATGGGGATATTCTTGAATCTGGATAAATTATATTATAAATGTTTAATATTTATCCTTTATCTCATTTGATTGATTCTTTATATCATTATCCTCACGCTTATATTATGTTGAAAGTCATCTGTGGCAGTAGTGCATAGATGGACTTGGTATGATTATGACCAGGGATTGTTTAAGATAATCATAATCAGTAATTGAAAACACAATTATCTTTGGTAGTAGTGCATGGATAATTTGTGGTCGTGATACTAATGAATACACAATTATTTTTTGGTCAGTAGTGCATGGATAATTTGTGGTCGTGATACTAATGAATACACAATTATCTTTGGTAGTAGTGTATGGATAATTTGTGGTCGTGATACTAATGAATACACAATTATCTTTGGTAGTAGTGCATGGATAATTTGTGGTCGTTGATACTAATGAATACACGATTATCTTTGGTAGTAGTGCATGGATAATTTGTGGTCGTGATACTAATGAATACACAATTATCTTTGGTAGTAGTGCTTGGATAATTTGTGGTCGTTATACTAATGAATACACAATTATCTTTGGCCGTAGTGCATGGATAATTTGTGGTCGTGATACTTAATGAATATCCTCACACGTAGTGCGGGGATGATTTGATGATATGAATTAATTATTGAAATGAGTCTCAAAGAATGAAATATTAATTCATGGATGTGGTAAAAAGTCCTCTTTGGTAGTAGTGCATTGATAGACTTGGTATGATTATGACCAAGGATTATTCGGTATAATCATGATCAGTAATTGAAAACACGAATATCCTCGCCAAAGCGTGGATGGATAATTCGTGGTCGTGATCTTTATTAAGTCGCGTCTCAAATTATTGGTTTTACATTGTATATCTTTAGGTCAGTAGTGCAAAGATGAATTGTTAATGAATAGCTTTGGCGATTTCAAAGATGAATTTAATATTTTTAAACGATAAAGGTATTCAAGGTATCCTCATCTCTTTATCATACCAGTATCGCACCACTAATTTCGAGGGCTAAATTCCATAAGGAGGGAGATTGTGAGACCCCAGATTTTATCAATAAAGATTTAAATTTTGTCGAAATAATTTTTAATATTATGGTGTGAATTTGAGATAATATTATAGTTGTGGGTAGTATTTATAAATTTTGCAAAAGTATGCAAGTGGTTATATTATATTCGATTGGTGGGGAATATTCTTGGTTTAGCGGGGAATATTCGTGACAACTACTCAATCATTGGTGGACCCTCATTAATGTAATTATTGCTTGATTGAGAAAACGACAAAAATATTTTATTGAAATAACTATGGAAGTTTTACCGTGGTTCTTGTTGAACTACTTCGGTAGTAAAAATACGATGTCGTGTGGTTGCATAGTAGCATTACCAGTATTGATTATTGATGCTTATGTGAGAAGTCACTCATTTGATTCCATTATTGTCGATTAATAATATGAATTATTATAGCGATAATGACGCTTTTGTTTTATTCGTATTATTAACGTAATAAAATGCGAAACATATTTTTATATAAAATAGAATACTTTATTAAAGTTATTCTATAAATAGAATATATTATATTTTATTATGCATAGTGTTGCATAGTGTTTTTGCATAGTGTTTTGCATAGTGTTTGCATAGTAAATTTTTTTATATAAATAAAATATATTATATTTTATTTAAAAGATTTTTCTTTAAATATGGACCGTCGATTAAAGTAAATCAATCTGGACCGCTTCATGGATTAGTTACTTATGCATTCCATTTTCCTATAAATAGAAGCTCATTCCTTCATTATTTTCTTACGAATTCATTGAAACTCTAGAGAGAAATTATAGAGAGAAGCTATAGAGAGAAAATTATAGAAAGAAGAAGAGTATTCTGCTACTTCACTACTTCTATATTCAGCCTCTTTTACGGTGAAGGTGTTATTCTTTCTTCTTGAAGAGAACTTCATTATTCCATTCACTATTATTCTGTTGGAATAACTTTGTAAAAGTGGCATACCCTATACATAACTTTTGTATACGCCAGCGTACCCTATACTTGGTGAAATCCTTATGTTATTCCATTGCTTATTATTACATTGGAATAACTTTTGTATCTGTGATTTACCCTATACTTGGTGACATTCTTCTATTATTCTACATTGAACATCCATGCCATGTGTGTTTACACCGGACTGGTTACTGCTTTTTATTATTCTGTTGAACATCCATGTCATGTGTTTTACACCGACTGGTTCCGCTTTTTATCATTCTGTTGGAATATCCTATCATGTGTTTTACACGGATGCGTTCCATCTTTATTATTCTCGTTGGAACATCCCAGCTTGGTTGTGAATTTCACCGACTTCGGTTCCGTTATTATTATTCTGTTGGAATAACTCATACATCTGGGCAATCCGCATGCATGGTGATTTCTTTTGTTATTCCATTCTTTATTATACCCAGTTGGTTAAAACTTTGACTTTCTATTGAGACGCCCCAAAATTAGGTATACATCACCCATCTTGGGTTGACACTTACATGGTATGAATTTAAATACAACTTATTAACATAAGCGTAGGTATGCAATACGACATAAATCTGTGAGTTTAAATACAAATATCGCCTACTAGATATTATACAAACTCAAACAAAAGTCCTCATTACGAGCTTATTATCACACTATTTTACGAAATAGTGAGGACTATTAATGCTATCTTCGGGACCATCACTTTCGTTTCCCAGACTCGTCCCAGCTATATTATCATTTCACGAAGAGAACGGTGAAAGAAAGGGTGAGCTCAACTAGCCCAAAGAAGAAATATTATGACTAAGATAATGCGAATAAATTATCAATAGTCTTGATAATGTTAAACCGATAAAATACAATAGACAACCAGTTTAATCTGCAGTGGAATATCAATCCATTAAAAGAGTCAAGTAGAAAATAAAGTCTACTATCTTTTGGTTTTAAAAGGTTTTCATCATCATTATAGCCGAGACTCAAACTTTTAATAAATATTCCACATCATCGAATCACCCCTGCACTACGGCCAAGGATATTCTTTAGTATCACGACCACAATTATTCATGCACTACGGGCCAAGAATATTTGTGTATTCATTAATGGTTATGATCATGCCAACAACTGTCCATCAATGCACTACGGCCACTGAGGATTTTTACCACATCATTTGTAACATTACTGGCCATGATTACACCGAATAGTCTCTCAGTCATAATCATACCAAGTCCATCTATGCACTACAAAATACGATGACTTTAAAAAATATAAACATGAGGATGATGACAATGATATAAGAATTCAATAAAATAAGTTCAAGAATTATTTTATCCGAGAATTATTAAGTCCAAATTATCAATATGATCTCTTTGTTTTGTAGAGTAAAATTCAAAATGATCGTAAGAATATTTTCATGAAAAGATATCGGATGAAACGCAAATATCAAGGATATTCCACTAATTTCATGGAGTATAGAAGTCAAAGTTTTAACCAACCGGGTATAATAAAGAATGGAATAACAAAAGAAATCACCATGCATGCGATAGAAGATCACATGCACGAGTTATTCCAATGAATAATAAATAACGGAACCGTGTCGTGTGAAATTCACACCGCGAGGATGTTCCAATGAATAATAAAGATGGAACCCGGTCCGTGTAAAACACACGATAGGATATTCCAACAGAATAATAAAAAGCGGAACCAGTCCTGTGTAAATACACATGCATGTGATGTTCCAACAGAATAATAAAGACGGAACCAGTCCTGTAAAACACACATCTGAGATGTTCCAATAGAATAATAATAAAGAGATTTTACCCGTCGGTTGTAAAACACACGAGCGAGGATGTTCCAATGTAATCATAGAAGAATGTCACCAAGTATAGGGTAAACCACAGATATCAAAGTTATTCCAATGTAATAATAAGCAATGGAATAACAACAGCTCTCTTCATGAATAAGAAAGAATAACACCCTTACATTTGGTAGGAGATTGAATCTTTGCAAAGATGTAAGAACAAAATACTCTTCTTCTTTCTCTCTTATTCTCTCTATACTTTCTCTCTATAGCTTGAATGAATTAAGTGAAAAATAATGAAGCCCTAGGCCTCTATTTATAGAAGATTTCTAGCTTAGCACCTTGCCGCGTGAAAAGGCAATGGCTTGGCTTTAATCGGTTTTGACGCTTTGTAATGTGAAACGACAAGTGGTTCGATGCACTTGTAATGTGAAACGACAAGTGGTTCGACGTCTGGTAAAGGTAATTACTATTAACGAAGGTAAATACTATTGACGAAGGTAAATACTATTCACAAGGGTAATTACTTATTGACGAAGGTAATTACTATTGACGAAGGTAAATACTATTCACAAGGGTAATTACTATCGATGGAAGGTAATTACTATCGACGAAGGTAAATACTATTCACAAGGGTAATTACTATTGACGAAGGTAATTACTATTGTGAAGAAGGTAAATACTATTGACGAAGAGACTCTTAGATGATGACATATGAGCCCCCATAAAATAATCAAACTTACCACAAATCATTTTTTTCATCAACACATACTTAATCTTTCAACAATTATTAATCATTTATAACTTGTCGTCTCAATTATTGATTTAATACTATAACATATTATACGATGATCTTGTGACAATAATTGAATCAATAATATAAGAGATATGATGCAAGAATTATCAGTAGCAATAATTGAGCATAGTGAGTGACTTCTCACGTAAGCATCAATAATAAATACCGTGTGCTACTATGCAACCACGCCAGACATCGTACTTTTACCACCGTAGTGAGTTCAACAGTTTTAATTCGGTAACACCTCCGTAGTTATTTTATAAAATATTTTTTGCGTTTTCAATCCGAAATAATAATTACATTGTGGGCCATTATGCGAATATTCCCTAACAAAAAGAGAATATTCCCTAACCAAACGAATATTTTATAACAACTCAGCATACTTTGCAAAATTTATAAATATTACCCACAACTATAACATTATATCAAATTTATTCCATAATATTCAAAAATAATATTTATAGAAAAATTCATCTTTATTTATAAAAGCTGGGGTCTTACAACCTCCCCTTCTTATGAAATTTCGCCCTCGAAATTAGGGTACGTACCTGGTATGTCGAAGAGGTAAGGATACCTTGATTTCATTTCAGATTTTAACTCCCAAGTCATTTCCTCAACATCGTGGTTCCTCCACAAAACTTTGACTTGAGGTATAACCTTGGAGCGTAGAATATGTTCCTTCTTATCCAAGATTTGAACAGGAACCTCTTCATACGTCAAATCTTCCGCTATTTCGTCCTGGTTCTAACTCAATAATATGGTTCGGGTCTTTCACATATTTACGTAACATAGATATGTGAAAACGTTATGAACACGAGACATATTTGGCGGTAAAAGCGAGTCTATAGTGTGAGACACCGATTTTATCAATAAAGATTTAAATTTTGTCGAAATAATTTTTAATATTATGGTGTGAATTTGAGATAATATTATAGTTGTGGGTAGTATTTATAAATTTTGTAAAGTATGCAAGTGGTTATATTATATTCGATTGGTCTGTAATATTCGGTTTAGCAGGAATATTCGTGATAATAACTCAATCATTTGTGACCTCATTAATGTAATTATTGTTGATCGAGAAAACGATAAAAATATTTTATTGAAATAACTCTATGAAGTTTTACCGTGGTTACCGCTGAACTACCTTGAGTAAAAGTACAAAGAATACGTGTGGTCGCATAAGAAATATACCAGTATTGATTATCGATGCTTATGTGAGAAGTCACTCATTTGATTCCATTATCACGATTAATAATATGAATTATTATAGCGATAATGACGTTTTGTTTTATTCGTATTATTAACGTAATAAAAGCGAAAACATCTTTTATATAAAATAGAATACTTTATTAAAGTTATTCTATAAATAGAATATATTATATTTTATTATGCATAGTGTTGCATAGTGTTTTGTATAGTGTTTTGCATAGTATTGCATAGTATGTCTCGTAGTAAAAATGTTTTTATATAAATAGAATATATTATATTTTATTTAAAAGATTTTTCTTTAAATATGGACCGTCGATTAAAGTAAATCAATCTGGACCGCTCATGGATTAGTTACTATGCATTCCATTTTCCTATAAATAAGCTCATTCCTTCATTATTTTCTTACGAATTCATTGAAACTCTGTAGAGAGAAATTATAGAGAGAAGCTATAGAGAGAAAATTATAGAAAGAAGAAGAGTATTCTCTACATCACTACTTCTATATTCAGCTTCTTTTACTAGTAAGGGTGTTATTCTTTCTTCTTGAAGAGAACTTCATTATTCCATTCATTATTATTCTGTTGAATAACTCTTGTAAAAGTGGCATACCCTATACATAACTCCGTATACGCCAGATACCCTATACTTGGTGAAATCCTTATGTTATTCCATTCTTATTTGTTACGCTGGAATAACTCGTATACACGGTTTTACCCTATACTTGGTGACATTCTTCATTGTTCATTGGAATATCCATGCTCGTGTGTTTTACACCTAACCGGTTCCGCTCTTTATCATTCTCATTTGAATATCCTATCTGTGTGTTTTACACCGATCCGTTCCATCTTTATTATTCATTGGAACATCCCGCTTGCGTGAATTTCACCTCACAGTTCCGTTATTATTATTCTCATTGAATAACTTTGTACATCATGCAAGTACCGCATGCATGGTGATTTCTTTTGTTATTCCATTCTTTATTATACCCAAATTAGTTAAAACTTTGACTTCTATACTCCATGAAATTAGTAGAATATCCTTGATATTTGCGTTTCATCCAAAGATCTTTTCATGGAAATATTCTTCCGATCATTCTTGAATTTTACTCTACTGAAACAAAGATCATGTTGATAATTTGGACGTTAATAATTCATGGATTAAATAATTCTTGAACTTGTTTTATTGAATTATTATGTCATTGTCATCATCCTCATGTTATATTATGTTATCTTTGGCTTACGTGCGTAGATGAACTTAGTATGATTATGACCGAGGATCATTCGGTATAATCACGACTTGATATAAATGATGTGACAAAAGTCCTCGATGGCACTGTAATGCGATGATGGATAGTTTTTGGTATGATTATGACCAGGGGTGATTCTAGTATAGTCATGACCATTGATAATTTGATGAAAATCCTTGATCGTGGTAATGCGGATGATTAGATGTGGTGGTTTATTTATTTATTAAAATTTGAGTCTCAAATGATAAAAATTGATGAAAACCTTTTAAAACCTAAAAGATAGTAGACTTTATTCTCTACTTGACTCTTTTAAATGGATTGCTAATTCACTTGCAGCTTAAACCGTTGTCTATTGTATTTTATCGGTTTAACATCACTGAAGGCTAATGATAATTTATTCTCGCATTATCTTAGTCATAATATTTCTTCTTGGGCTAGTTGAGCTCACCTTTTTCTTTCACCGTTCTCTTCGTGAAATGAGAACATAGCCGGGACGAGCCGAGGAACGAAGTAATGGTCCGAGAGGATAGCATTAGTAGTCTTCACTATTCTCGTGAAATAGTGTGATAATAGTGTAATGAGGACTCCTTTTGAGTTTGAATAATATCTAGTAGACAAAATTTGTATTCAAACTCACGCGGTTTATGTCGTATTGTACACCTACGCTTATATTAATAAGTTGTATTTGAATTTATGTACCATGTAAGTGGCGACCCAAGATGGGTGACGTATACCTAATTTTGGGGGCGTCACAGTTGGTATCAGAGCCTAGGGATATGATCCCTGGCTAAGAGGTGAGAATAGTACTAGGAGGGGAGAGACGGGGAATACCTTCGCTAGAATGACCTACTTAAGTTTATGTGCTATTTTATTGGTCGGTCAGAATATAGGGATAATTTGTTACATGTCAATTAACCCTTGTTTTGTGACAGTGTTTGAGAATGGCATCTGAAAATGCTGAGATAAGCAATGAAGCACATGAGAGTGTTGATTCAAATTTCAAACAAAAGGTAACGACCAACAACACGATAATAATCATCTTCGTGGCGGCGGCGGCTATCGAACAATGATAACCATCGTGGGGAAATTATCATGTCAAGAATGGTAACCACTTCATGGGTAATCATGGCAAAGATAATTGAAGTGGAAATTGCAAGAAGAGAAGGTCATTTAGCTCAATTTTATTATGCACCAAAGTCAAGTCTAGCTGGGACGGTGGCACCAAAGGTGGATATGGACAAAACAAAGTCGTTGGTTTTAGGAAGTGCATTTTCATGACTTCTCAAAAGCGAGTAAACCGAACGAAGTTAGCACGGGTTAGTTATTTATAAATTCATGAAGTCTATACCTTATAAGATACCGGTTCTACCCATTATTTTATCTCTCTTGCTTGCGTTCAACGTTTAAATTTGACTCAGGAGAAGTTAGACTTTGACTTATTGGTTGAAACTTCGTTAGTAGAAACCTTCGTTACCTCCATCGCTTATTAATCTTGTTGTTTCAAATAAACACTTTCACGTTACTTCGATCTTATCTCTTTGAAAATACTTGCCTTTGAGGTAATTTTTGAAAACGATTGATTAACTATTCATTATTCTTTTTGTAAGGTTGTTAGCTTTCATATTCCTAACCAACCTGTTATACGAATTCAAAGTAACCAAATCCTAAAGTTAATCATTTATTATATCAAGCCATAAGTAAAGAGCCCGATCCTTTCGTTGTTGACTTCCTTGTGTGGAATGCAAGCGCGGACTTTTCGTAGGCGACGTCGTGATCAAGATGGCAAGTTGATAGGTATCATTGTGAGGTGCTATCCAGGTTAAGGGATAGAAGTCACAGCTTGGTATTAATGTGACGTACTATCCAAGTCTTGGACGAGAGTAATGATTTTGAATGATATTTCTATCATTAATAAATATCTTGGCGTATTCTTGAAGACTTCCTAGCCTACCCCTAGAAGCGTGAAATCGAATTTTGTATTGACCCCAAAGACAAAAAACCCATTTCTTAAACCCTCAAATATTTCTTCAACTAAAATGAACAGTTTACGTGGTTTATGATGAAAGTCATAATAAAAGCATTGGACTAATGAAAATCATGGGTATATGAAGTATTAGTAAGTTTTATGATGAGTTATGTTGGTTAGTATGTGAAAACATGAAAGTTTCTTAGAAATCACAAAGAATTGAAAATCGATTTTGGTGAAAAAAAAGCGTAATACGAAATTCAATTGACTATATCTCTTATTATATTTTGAATTTTTGAATGTGGTCAAGTCCTAGAGTTAGATCTATGAGTTACCTAACTAATCCAAGTGGAATTACTGGAAAAGGTGTTGTAGATTTTTGTGGGGACTGATTTTAGCAAAGGAGGCCAAAGCTGTAAATTTCAAAAATGCTACTGCCCAGAAACTTTAAGGGGGCTGTTTCGGCCACTTAAATTATGAGAAAAATTCTGGCCTTTTGGGACATGAAGGTATATGGTATAAAGTATCTCCTGTCCAAAAATGAGCTCATTCTGACTTAAAATGAGCAAGTTATGACTATTTCAATATTTAGGTTTTTCCGATAAAAAACGCTATAACCGGAGTTCTATAACTCCGATGACCATGAAATTTAAACTAGAAGCTCACGTTAACATGTGTAAGGTCCTGCCAAGATTTGGGAATTTTCGGAGTTAAACTTGAGGTAGCTAATTTCTTAAGGAATTAATTAGAAATTGATTTTGAAAAATAGTAAATGAATTTTAAAATTCGAGAAAAATATATATTTCATTATGGGACTATATTATGCTAAATCCCAGAAAAGAAATATTTTTGGGACTGATTTGGTATTTTCATGAAAATAGTTTAGTTACTGAACATATGAGTTAAATATGTTATGTGAAGTAACAAAGTTGAAAATAGGATATTATGGCTAGAGAATCCTATATAGAGTATATGCATATTTTTTGAGAGATTTGATAATTGGTGATGATATCTTATGAGTATGACATTTTGAATGATTAAATGCATTAAACGTAAACAATTAAGATAAATTGTTTATAAATTTAAGAAATGATTAAAATATTGTTATAATATTAATGATATTAGATTATGAGATTATTAAGTGATTGATAACATGGGATATTCTTGAATCTGGATAAATTATATTATAAATGTTTAATATTTATCCTTTATCTCATTTGATTGATTCTTTATATCATTATCCTCATGCTTATATTATGTTGAAAGTCATCTGTGGCCTGTAGTGCATAGATGGACTTGGTATGATTATGACCAGAGATTGTTCGGTATAATCATAACCGTAATTGAAAACACAATTATCTTTGGCCGTAGTGCATGGATAATTTGTGGTCGTGATACTAATGAATACACAATTATCTTTGGCCGTAGTGCATGGATAATTTATGGTCGTAATACTAATGAATACACAATTATCTTTAGTAGTAATGCATGGATAATTTGTGGTCGTGATACTAATGAATACATAATTATCTTTGGTAGAGTGCATGGATAATTTGTGGTCGTGATACTAATGAATACACAATTATCTTTGGTAGTAGTGCATGGATAATTTGTGGTCGTGATACTTAATGAATACACAATTATCTTTGGTAGTAGTGCTTGGATAATTTGTGGTCGTGATACTAATGAATACACGATTATCTTTGGTAGTAGTGCATGGATAATTTGTGGTCGTGATACTAATGAATACACGATTATCTTTGGCCGTAGTGCATTGATAATTTGTGGTCGTGATACTAATGAATACACGATTATCTTTGGTCGTAGTGCATGGATAATTTGTGGTCGTGATACTAATGAATACACAATTATCTTTGGTAGTAGTGCTTGGATAATTTGTGGTCGTGATATTAATGAATACACAATTATCTTTGCCGTAGTAGTGCATGGATAATTTGTGGTCGTGATACTAATGAATATCCTTGGCCTGTAGTGCAGGGATGATTCGATGATATGAATTAATTATTGAGCTGAGTCTCAGCAATGAAATATTAATTCATGGATGTGGTAAAAGTCATCTTTAGTAGTAGTGCATTGATAGACTTGGTATGATTATGACCAAGTTATTCGGTATAATCATGATCAGATTGAAAACACGAATATCCTTGGCCAAAGTTGGTGCATGGATAATTCGTGGTCGTGATACTATTAAGTGCGTCTCAACATTATTGGTTTTACGATTTGTATATCTTTAGCACAGTAGTGCAAAAGATGAATTGTTAATGAATAGCTTTGGCGATTTCAAAGATGAATTTAATTTTTAAACGATAAAGGTATTCAAGGTAGCCTCATCTCTTTATCATACCAGTATCGCACCCTAATTTCGAGGGCGAAATTCCATAAGGAGGGAGATTGTGAGACACCGATTTTATCAATAAAGATTTAAATTTTGTCGAAATAATTTTTAATATTATGGTGTGAATTTGAGATAATATTATAGTTGTGGGTAGTATTTATAAATTTTGCAAAGTATGCAAGTGGTTATATTATATTCGATTGGTCTGGGAATATTCGGTTTAGCGAGGAATATTATTCATGACAATGGCTCAATCATTGGTGGACCCCTAGCGAATGTAATTATTGTCGGATTGAGAAAACGACAAAAAATATTTTATTGAAATAACGGCGGAAGTTTTACTGGTTAGTTCTTGTTGAACTACTCGGTAGTAAAAGTACGATGTCGTGTGGTTGCATAATAGATACCAGCGGTATTGATTATTGATGCTTATGTGAGAAGTCACCAGGTTGATTCCATTATTGTCGATTAATAATATGAATTATTATAAGCGATAATGACGCTTTTGTTTTATTCAGTATTATTAACGTAATAAAAAGCGAAACATCTATTTATATAAAATAGAATACTTTATTAAAGTTATTCTATAAATAGAATATATTATATTTTATTATGCATAGTGTTGCATAGTATTTTGCATAGTGTTTTTACATAGTATTGCATAGTGTCTCAGATAGTAAAATGTTTTTATATAAATAGAATATATTATATTTTATTTAAAAGATTTTTCTTTAAATATGGACCGTCAGATTAAAGTAAATCAATCTGGACCGCTCATGGATTAGTTATTATGAATTCTATTTTCCTATAAATAAGCTCATTCCTTCATTATTTTCTTACGAATTCATTGAAACTCTAGAGAGAGAAATTATAGAGAGAAAGCTATAGAGAAAAATTATAGAAAGAAGAAGAGTATTCTATTTACTTCACTACTTCTATATTCAGGTTTTTTTACTGGTAAGGGTGTTATTCTTTCTTCTTGAAGAGAACTTCATTATTCCATTCATTATTATTCTGTTGGAATAACTTTGTAAAAGTGGCATACCCTATACATAACTTTGTATACGCTGCGGCGTACCCTATACTTGGTGAAATCCTTATGTTATTCCATTCTTATTTGTTCATTGGAATAACTCAGATATACCATTTACCCTATACTTGGTGACATTCTTCATTGTTACGTTGGAATATCACATGCATGTGTTTTACACGGACCGGACCGGTTCCGCTCTTTATCATTCTGTTGAATATCCTATCTCGTGTGTTTTACACCGGATCCGGTTCCATCTTTATTATTCTGTTGGAACATCCCGCTTGGTGTGAATTTCACCGACCGGTTCTCGTATTATTATTTTGTTGAATAACTTTTATGCATGTAAGTACCGCATGCGTGGTGATTTCTTTTGTTATTCCATTCTTTATTATACCCAAATGGTTAAAACTTTGACTTCTATACTCCATGAAATTAGTAGAATATCCTTGATATTTGCGTTTCATCCAAAGATCTTTTCATGGAAATATTCTTACGATCATTCTTGAATTTTACTCTCACGAAACAAAGATTGTCGTGTTGATAATTTGACGTTAATAATTCATGGATTAAATAATTCTTGAACTTGTTTTATTGAATTATTATGTCATTGTCATCATCCTCATGTTATATTATGTTATCTTTTGGCTTACGTGCATAGATGAACTTAGTATGATTATGACCGGGATCATTCGGTATAATCATGACTTGATATAAATGATGTGACAAAAGTCCTCGATGGCTTGTAATGCACGATGATGGATAGTTTTTGGTATGATTATGACCAGGGGGTGATTCGGTATAGTCATGACCATTGATAATTTGATGAAAATCCTTGGCCGTGGATGCGGGGATGATTAGATGTGGTGGTTTATTTATTAAAATTTGAGTCTCAAATGCGATAAAAATTGATGAAAACCTTTTAAAACCTAAAAGATAGTAGACTTTATTCTCTACTTGACTCTTTTAAATGGATTGCTAATTCCATTGCTATGATTAAACCGGTTGTCTATTGTATTTTATCGCTTTAACATCTGTTGAAGGCTAATGATAATTTATTCTCGCATTATCTTAGTCATAATATTTCTTCTTTGGGCTAGTTGAGCTCACCTTTTCTTTCTTTCACCGTTCTCTTGGAAATGAGAACATAAATGAGACGAGTCGGGGAACGAAGTAATGGTCCGAGGATAGCATTAGTAGTCTTCACTATTCTCGTGAAATAGTGTGATAATAGTTTGTAATGAGGACTCCTTTTGAGTTTGAATAATATCTAGTAGACAAAATTTGTATTCAAACTCACGGTTTATGTCAAGTATACACGGCAGTTATATTAGTAAGTTGTATTTGAATTTATGTACCATGTAAGTGGCGACCCAAGATGGGTGACGTATACCTAATTTTGGTGGCGTCACATATAGGCCACAGTTCCTACTCAATCGAGGATTAAAAATGGACCGATGAATCGAGGGTTAAGTTTTCCTCTCTTTCCAAATCTTGTAACTCATTTCCATGGAGCAACTCTTAACAACAACGATCTCCTATATCGAATTCCACGTCCTTTCGATGAAGATCGGCATAACTCTTTTGTCGATTTTGTGAGGTTTTTATACGTTGTCGGATCGTTTGAATCTTTTAAAGTAGTCATACGTACCAACTCGGTCCCAACAACGTTGCTTCACCCACCTCATCCCAAAGATATCTTTGGAGAACGACACTTTCTTCCATACAACGCTTGAATGGAGCCATGCCAATACTTGCTTGATAAGCTGTTGTTGTAGGAAAACTCCACCAATGGTAAGAACTTGTCCCAACTCCCCTTGAAATCAAGGACACGAGTCTTAATAGATCTTCAAGAGTTTGAATAGTCCTCTCCGATTGTCCGTCCGTCTGAGGATGATATCTTAGAGCTAAATCGTAAAATCTGCGCCCATAGCTTTTTGCAAACTAACCCAAAATCGTGAAGTGAATCTTGGGTCTCGATCGAAACTATGGATACTGGCATACCATGCGATCTTACAATCTCGTTTATGTACATACGAAGCAAGACGTTCAAGTGTATAAGTTTTTCGTGATATCGGTAAGAAATGAGCGGACTTGGTCAACCTATCAACAATGACCCAAATCGCATCAATGCCTTGAGAAACCTTAGGAAGACCGTGAACGAAATCCATGGTAATGTGCTCCCACTTCCATTCGGAATTTCAAGTGGTTGCAATGGACCTTTTGGTACTTGATGCTCCGCTTTAACTCATTGACAAGTTAGACACCTTGAGATAAACAAATACTATCTCTCTCTTCATATTGCTCCACCAAAATGTATGACGAATATCATGATACATTTTGGTACTCCCGTGATGGATTGCAAATGGTGTGTTGTGTGCCTCCATCATGATATTATACTTTAAATCGGTCGTTAGGAACACAAAAGTGCGGAGTTGACTCAAGTATTCCTTCTTCATCGATTCTTGCTTCCTAGATAGCACCTTCTTGCACTTTCTTCCTCATACGCATCGACTCTCCAGTCCGTGTGTCTAGAGCTTGGCGACTTTAACTTTATCAATTAAAGTCGGTTCTACTACTATACTACTTATCATCACATACGTCCACTGAAGTCTTTAATTCTATCTCCATCCTTTGCAAGTCACACAAAATGGGCCTTTCGTTGACAATATCGCACTCAGTACTTGCATATGATTTCTACTCAATCGTCGGCTACCACGTTCGCTTTTTCGGGATGGTATTGGATGGTATGATCATAATCTTTCAACAGTTCAAGCCAACGTCGTTGTCGCATGTTGAGTTCCTTTTGAGTGAAGAAATATTTGAGGCTTTTATGATCCGTAAAGATCTCCACTTTCTCCCATCCTACAAGTAATGCCTCCAAATTTTAAGTGCAAAGACAACATTACTAAACTCTAGATCATGAGTAGGATAATTCCTCTCATATTCTTTGATTTGTCATGAGGCATAGGCTATAACTTTTCCATGTTGCATAAGAACACATCCCAACCCTTTGCTCAAGCATTCTTGTAGATGACAAATCCTCCGAGCGGATGGTATTGTCGAATGTCTTTGAAATAAGTCTCCTCTTGAGTTCTTGAAAACTCTTCTCACATTCTTCGCTCAACCGAACTTTGTATCTTTTCCGAGTCAATTTGAGTCAATGGAATAGCGATTCGAGAAAATCCTTCCACGAATCTCCGATAATAACCAAATAAACCGAGAAAGCTACGTACTTGATCATCGATTTAGGTTGTTCCAGCTTTGAATAGCTTCAATCTTTCTTTGGGTCAACAGATATTCCATGACTTGATACCACGTGCCCAAGGAATGCTACTTCTTCAAGCCAGAACTCGCATTTCTTCAACTTGGCATAAAGCTTATATTCACGAAGCTTTTGAAGTGTCAGCCTCAAGTGTTGCTCATGATCTTCACGGCTTTTGGAATAAATAAGGATGTCATCAATAAAGACGACCACAAAGTGATCTAAATATTCCTTGAATACTCGGTTCATCATATCCATGAAGGCAACAGGAGCATTAGTCAATCTAAAGGACATGACTAGGAATTCATAATGCCCGTCTTAGGAGTTACGAAAGCCGTCTTTGGAATGTCGTGGTTCTAATCTTTAATTGGTGATATCCTAACGAAGATCAATCTTTGAAAAGAATTTGGCTCCTTGCAACCTGGTCAAACAGGTCATCAATACGTGGCAATGGATACCTATTTTGATGGTGACATGATTCAACTCCAGATAATCAATACAAAGTCGCATACTCCCATCTTTCTTCTTCACGAATAGAAACAGGAGCACCCCAAGGAGAAGTACTAGACGACGAATAAAGCCAATGTCTAATAATTCCTGCATTGGGTCTTTAACTCACGAAGTTCAATAGAGCCATTCGATATGGGGCTTTGGAAATAGGTTTTGTCACCGGGTTCAAGGTCGATACAAAATTCAATTTCACGCCTGGGGTAGGCGAAGTTCTTCGAGAATACGTCGGAAATTTATTAACAATAGAATATCGTTTAAAAGCGACGTATTTTTATTTAAATCGTGACATGAGCTAAGAAAGCTTGACATCCATTTTTCAATAAGCGAATAGCTTTATGGCTTGAGATGACCGTGATTGATTTTAATGGTTTGGTCGTTTGAATTAGCATAATAGGTTGATTAGGAATATGAAAGCTAACAACCTTACGAAAACAATCAATTTTTGCATGATAAGTAGTTAACCAATCAATCCTAGAATCACGTCAAATGCAAGTATTTTTAATGAAATAAGATCGACGGTGTAATGTGAGGTGCCGATTTGAACCAAACAAGACTTATAAACAGTGGATGTAATGAAGGTTTCTCCCAACGGAGTTTCCACAGATAAGTCAAAGTCTAATTTCTCCTGAGTCAAATTTAATCGATGAGCGCAAGTAGGAGAAATAAAAGAATGGGTAGAACCTGGATCAAATAAAGTATAGACTTCATTAGAGTTTATGATAAGCTTACCCGTGATGACCTCATTCGGATTCCTTGCTCTTTGGGAGGTCACAACAAATGCTCTCCTCAGCACTTCTGGGTTTTGAATTTTCTGGGATGGCCTTTGGTGCCTCCATCCTAGTTGAATCATCTTCGATGAACGCATAAAATCGAGCTAAGTGACCTTCTCTTCCACAATTATAAAATGCTTTGACTATGGCGTGGCCTTGATTTGATCGATGTGTCCTCTCCTCCGCATTTTTGAAGCATATGATAGTGGTCTTTCTCCTTCCTTAACAATGGGTCTTTGGTCTTTGACGTCTTTCCATCATTGTTGAATCTCCTTTTCTTGAAATGTCCATTCTTATTGTTTTGGCCTCGATTACCACCAAGAAGTGGTTACCATATCTAACTGTTGATTCCCTCCACGCTTGTTGTCACCGCCGATGACTATTCTCGCCGGTATTATAATTTTGCAACTGCTCTCTTTTAGTTCGCGTTGACTCATTATCGCGCTCCCACTAATCGAGCCCTATTTACAACATCTCAATACAAACACGGTTTATGAGAAATAAGATGTTGACGATCTCCGACTTCAAACCTCTTAAAAACATTCGCGTCATTCTCTCTTCATTATCCACCAAGTGGGACGAAAACCGTGATAACTCATAAATTTTGCCTCGTATTGCGACACGGTCATATTGCTTTGTTCCAACTTGATAAACTCCACCTCCTTCATGTGGCGAATACTTTCGGGAAAGTATTTGTCGTGGAAACGACTCTGGAACTTCTCCCAAGATATCTTGATGCAATTTGGTTGAGTACGTTTTGGATTTCCACCAATGTCCGCCTCTCACAACATAAAAAGGCGGCAAGGGAACCTTTGCTCCTGAGCATTCCAAGACATCAAATATCTTGGTAATCTGCTTTATCCATGCTTCCGCCGAAGTGGTTTTGGCTCTCCCTTAAACTCCGGTGGTTCCAAAATCCTTAAATTGTTTAGCGGTGACCGCCTGAGAGTTTTCGTGTTTCCACCTACGTTTTGGGCGAGTCGCTCTCGCTTTCTTTGTTGCATAAATTGCATAAAGCCTCTCTCGAACATTTGATCATTTGTCATTTGGTCGGTGTTGTTGTTTGCGTGAGGATTGTCGCCTTCTGATGCACATTATCCTCGATTATTGATATGTGGTGAATCAACGATCGCTGCGCTCTCCATTCATATTCTCAACATTCTCGGATGTCATTTTCGAATCTTGCCACAAAACAAAAGGTTAATTGACATGTAACAAATTATCCCTATCTTCCGACCAACCAATAAAATAGCACATAAACTTAGGTAGGTCATACTACTAAGAAGGTATTCCCGTCTCTCCCTCTCTAGTACTATTCTCACATCTTAGCGAGGATCATATCCCTAAGCTCGATACCAAGCTGTGGCGCCCCCAAAATTAGGTATACATCACCCATCTTGGGTCGACACTTACATGGTATGTAATTTAAATACAACTTATTAACATAAGCGTCATGTATACAATACGACATAAAGCGTGAGTTTAAATACAAATATAAATCTACTAGATATTATACAAACTCAAACAAAAAGTCCTCATTACATTCTATTATCACACTATTTTACGTAATAGTGAGGACTACTAATGCTATCTTCGGGACCATCACTTCGTTTCCCAGACTGCGTCCCAAATTTATATTATCATTTCACGAAGAGAATAAAGAAAGAAAGGGTGAGCTCAACTAGCCCGAAGAAGAAATATTATGACTAAGATAATGCGTAATAAATTATCAATAGTCTTCAATAATGTTAAACCGATAAAATACAATAGACAACCAGGTTTAATCTGCGGTGAATATACGATCCATTAAAAGAGTCAAGTAGAAAATAAAGTCTACTATCTTTTTGTTTTAAAAGGTTTTCATCATCATTATAGCTTTAGACTCGACTTTAATAAATATTCCACATCATCGAATCACCCCCGCACTACTGACCAAGGATATTCTTTAAGTATCACGACCACAATTATTCATGCACTTCACGGGCCAAGAATATTTGTATATTCATTAATGGTCATGATCATGCCAACAATCATCCATCAATGCACTACTACCAATGAGGATTTTTACCACATCATTTGTAACATTACGGTTATGATTACACCGAATAGTCTCTCAATCATAATCATACCAAGTCCATCTATGCACTACTGAGCCACGAGATGACTTTAAAAAATATAAACATGAGGATGATGACAATGATATAAGAATTCAATAAAACAAGTTCAAGAATTATTTTATCCGAGAATTATTAAGTCCAAATTATCAATATGATACTATTTTGTGAGAGTAAAATTCAAGAATGATCGTAAGAATATTTTCATGAAAGATCTTGGATGAAACGCAAATATCAAGGATATTCCACTAATTTCATGGAGTATAGAGTCAAAGTTTTAACTTAACTGGGTATAATAAAGAATGGAATAACAAAAGAAATCACCATGCATGCGATAGACCGCACAGACAGGTTATTCCAACAGAATAATAAATAACGGAACCAGGTCAGGTGAAATTCACACCGACAGGATGTTCCAACAGAATAATAAAGATGGAACCAGATCCGGTGTAAAACACACAAACAGGATGTTCCAACAGAATAATAATGACGGAACCAGGTCCGGTGTAAAACACACGAGCGGGGATGTTCAAATGAATAATAAAAGGCGGAACCGGTCCTGTAAAACACACATGATGTGGATGTTCCAATGAATCATAGAAGAATGTCACCAAGTATAGGGTAAACCACAGATACAAAGTTATTCCAATGAATAATAAGCAATGGAATAACAATGCAGTTCTCTTCATGAATAAGAAAGAATAACACCCCTTACATTTGGTAGGAGATTGAATATCTTGCGGCGATGTAGTAACAAAATACTCTTCTTCTTTCTCTCTTATTCTCTCTATACTTTCTCTCTATAGCTTGAATGAATTAAGTGAAAATAATGAAGCCCTAGGCCTCTATTTATAGAAGATTTCTCTTTTAGCACCGCCGATGTGAAAAGGCAAGTGGCTTTTGACGAATTGGTTTGACGCTTTTGTAATGTGAAACGACAAGTGGTTCGACGCTCAGTAATGTGAAACGACAAGTGGTTCGACGTCTGGTAAAGGTAATTTCTATTAACGAAGGTAAATACTATTGATGAAGGTAAATACTATTCACAAGGGTAATTACTATCGACGAAGGTAATTACTATCGACGAAGGTAAATACTATTCACAAGGGTAATTACTATTGACGAAGGTAATTACTATCGACGAAGGTAAATACTATTCACAAGGGTAATTACTATTGACGAAGGTAATTACTATTGATGAAAGTAAATACTATCGATTTAGAGACTCTTAGATGATGACATATGAGCCCCCATAAAATAATCAAACTTACCACAAATCATTTTTTTTCATCAACACATACTTAATCTTTCAACAATTATTAATCATTTATAACTTGTCGTCTCAATTATTGATTTAATACTATAACATATTATACGATTGATCTTTGTGACAATAATTGAATCAATAATATAAGAGATATGATGCAAAGAATTCTCGTAGTAATAATTGAGCATAAATGAGTGACTTCTCACGTAAGCATCAATAATAAATACCGTGTCTACTACTTATGCAACCACGCCAGACATCGTATTTTACCATTTGTAGAGTTCAACAGCTTTTAACGGTAACACCTCCGTAGTTATTTTTATAAAATATTTTTGTCGTTTTCTCGATCCGACAATAATTATGATCGAGCCGTTTACGAATATTCCCTAACAAAAAGAATATTCCCCGACCAAATGAATATTTTATAACAACTTGCATACTTTGCAAAATTTATAAATATTACCCACAACTATAACATTATATCAAATTTATTCCATAATATTCAAAAATAATATTTATAGAAAAATTCATCTTTATTTATAAAAGCTGGGGTCTTACATCTATACTCCATGAAATTAGTAGAATATCCTTGATATTTGCGTTTTTCATCCAAAGATATCTTTTCATGAAAATATTCTTCTGAGCATTCTTGAATTTTACTCTGCAAAGAAGTATCATGTTGACAACTTGGGCGTTATTGGTTCTTGGATTAATTAATTCTTGAACTTGTTTTATTGAATTATTATGTCATTGTCATCATCCTCATGTTATGTTATGTTGAAAGTTATCTTTGTCTTTACGTGCATAGATGAACTTGGTATGATTATAACCAGGATCATTCGGTATAATCATGACTTCTTTATAAATGATGTGACAAAAGTCCTCGATGGGCCTGTAATGCGATGATGGATAGTTTTTGGTATGATTATGACCGGGGGTGATTCTAGATAGTCATGAACATTGATAATTTGATGAAAATCATTGGCCGTTGTACGAGGGATGATTAGATGTGGTGGTTTATTTATTAAAATCGAGTCTCAGTGATAAAAATTGATGAAAACTTTTAAAACCTAAAAGATAGTAGACTTTATTCTCCTTGACTCTTTTAATGGATTGCTTATTCATTGCTAGCTTAAACCGGTTGTCTATTGTATTTTATCGGTTTAACACTATTGAAGGCTAATGATAATTTATTCTCGCATTATCTTAGTCATAATATTTCTTCTTGGGCTAGTTGAGCTCACCCTTTCTTTCACTTTATTCTTGAAATGAGAACATAGTTTGGGACGAGTCGGGAACGGAGTAATGGTCCGAGGATAGCATTAGTAGTCCTCACTATTCGTGAAATAGTGTGATAATAGTTGTAATGAGGACTCCTTTTGAGTTTGTATAATATCTAGTAGACAATATTTGTATTCAAACTCACGGTTTATGTCGTATTGTATACCTTACGCTTATATTAATAAGTTGTATTTGAATTTATGTACCATGTAAGTGGCGACCCAAGATGGGTGACGATACCTAATTTTGGGGTGTCACAATTGTATCGAGCTTGTGGATATGATCCCCGGCCGAGATGTGAGATAAGAACTAGGAGGGGAGAGACGGGGAATTCCTTCGCTAGTATGACCTACCTAAATTTATTTGGTATTTAATTGGTCGGTCAGAGTATAGGGATAATATGTGATATGTTAATTAACCCTTGTTTTGTGACAGTGTTTGAGAATGACATCCGAAATGCCGAGATAAGCAAGGAAGCACATGAGTGTTGATTCAGCTCAAACAAAAGGTTACGACCAACAACACGATAATAATCATACTGGTGGCAACGACTATCAGAATAATGATAACCATCGTGGGGGAAATTATCATGCCAAGAATGGTAACCACTTCGGTGGTAATCATGGCAAAGATAATAGAAGTGGAAATTGCAAGAAGAGAAGGTCATTTAGCTCAATTTTGTTGTGTACCAAAGTCAAGTCTAGCTGGGACGGTGGCACCAAAGGTGGATATGGACAAAACAAAGTCGTTGGTTTTAGGAAGTGCATTTTTCATGACTTCTCAAAAAGCGAGTAAACCGAACGAAGTTAGCACGGGTTAGTTAATTATAAATTGCGAAGTCTATACCTTATAAGATACCGGTTCTACCCATTATTTTATCTCTCTTGCTTTATGTTCAATGTTTAAATTTGACCTTAGAGAAGTTAGACTTTGACTTATTGGTTGAAACTTTGTTAGTAGGAGCCTTCGTTACCGCTACTATTTTTAAATCTTGTTTGATTCAAATAAACACTTTCACGTTACCTGTCGATCTTATCTTTTTGAAAATACTTGCCTTTGATGTGATTTTAGGAATCAATTGGTTAACTACTCATCATGCTTTTTGTAAGGTTGTTAGCTTTTATATTCATAACCAACTTGTTGTGCGAATTCAAGTAACCAAACTACTAAAGTCAATTATTGTCATATCAAGCCATAAGTAAAGAGCCCGAACCTTTCGTTGTTGACTTCTTTGTGTGGAATGCACCGAAGCCAGACTTTCTGTAGGCAACATCGTGAATGAAGATGACAAGTTTATAGGTATCATTGTGAGGTGCTATCTAGGTTAAGGGATAGAAGCCACAGTTGGTATCAATGTGACGTACTATCCAAGTCTTGGATGAGAGTCACAGTTTTGAATGATATTTCTATTATTAATAAATTTCTTGGCGTATTCTTGAAGAATTCCTAGCCTACCCTAGAGCGTGAAATCGAATTTTGTATTGACCCCAGTACAAAACCCATTTCTTAAACCCTCAAATATTTCTTCAACAAAAATGAACAGTTTACGTGGTTTATGATAAAATTCATAATAAAAGCATTGGACTAATGAAAATCATGGGTATATAAAGTATTAGTAAGTTTTATGATGAGTTATGTTGGTTAGTATGTGAAAACATGAAAGTTTCTTAGAAATCACAAAGAGTTGAAAATCAGATTTTGGTGAAAAACGTAACATGAAATTCAATTGACCAAATCTCTTATTATATTTTGAATTTTTGAGTGTGGTCAAGTCCTAGAGTTAGATCTATGAGTTACCTAACTAATCCAAGTGGAATTACTGGAAAAGGTGTTGTAGATTTTTGTGTGGACTGATTTTAGCAAAGGAGTGCAAAGCTGTAAAAATCGAAAAAGCTGCTGCCATGATTTTAGAGGGGCTGTTTCGGCCACTTAAATTATGAGAAAAATTCTGGCCTTTTGGGACATGAAGGTATATGGTATAAAGTACCTCGTGTCCAAAAATGAGCTCATTCTGACTTATAATGAGCAAGTTATGACTATTTCAATATTTAGGTTTTTCCGACGAAAAACGCTATAACCAGAGTTCTATAACTCCGATAACCATGAAATTTAAACTAGAAGCTCACGTTAACATGTGTAAGGTCCTGCCAAGATTTGGGAATTTTTGGAGTTAAACTTGAGGTAACTAATTTCTTAAGGAATTAATTAGAAATTAATTTTTGAAAAATAGTAAATGAATTTTAAAAATTCCGAGAAAAATATATTTTCATTATGGGACTATATTATGCTAAATCCCAGAAAAAAAAAATATTTTTGGGACTGATTTGGTATTTTTCATGAAAATAGTTTAGTTACTGAACATATGAGTTAAATATGTTATGTGAAGTAACAAAGTTGAAAATAGGATTTTATGGTTAGAGAATCCTATATAGAGTATATGCATATTTTTTATGAGGATTTGATAATTGGTGATGATATCTTATGAGTATGGCGCTTTGAATGATTAAATGCATTATATGGTAAAGCGTAAACAATTGAGATAAATTGTTTATAAATTTAAGAAGTATTGTTATAATATTAATGATATTAGATTATGAGATTGTTAAGTGATTGATAACATGGGGATATTCTTGAATCTCGGATAAATTATATTATAAATGTTTAATATTTATCCTTTATCTCATTTGATTGATTCTTTATATCATTATCCTCATGCTTATATTATGTTGAAAGTCATCTCGTGGCACGTAGTGCATAGATGGACTTGGTATGATTATGACCGAGGATTGTTCTAGATAATCATAACCGTAATTGAAAACACGATTATCTTTGTACGTGGTGCATGGATAATTTGTGGTCGTGATACTAATGAATACACGATTATCTTTGGTAGTAGTGCATGGATAATTTGTGGTCGTGATACTAATGAATACACAATTATCTTTGTACGTAGTGCATGGATAATTTAATGGTCGTGATACTAATGAATACACGATTATCTTTGGTAGTAGTGCATGGATAATTTGTGGTCGTGATACTAATGAATACACGATTATCTTCGCCATAGTGCATGGATAATTTGTGGTCATGATACTAATGAATACACGATTATCTTTGGTAGTAGTGCATGGATAATTTGTGGTCGTGATACTAATGAATACACGATTATCTTTGGTAGTAGTGCATGGATAATTTGTGGTCATGATACTAATGAATACACGATTATCTTTAGCCGTAGTGCATGGATAATTCGTGGTTGTGATACTAATGAATATCATTGGCCTGTAGTGCAGGGATGATTCGATGATATGGATTAATTATTGAAATGAGTCTCGAAGAATGAAATATTAATTCATGGATGTGGTAAAAGTCATCTTTGACCGTAGTGTATTGATAGACTTGGTATGATTATGACCAAGGATTATTCGGTATAATCATGACCGTAATTGAAAACACAATTATCCTTGGCCTTTAGTGCATGGATAATTCGTGGTCGTGATACTATACTATTGTCGAGTCTCAAAGATTATTGGTTTTACAGTTGTATATCTTTGGCCTGTAGTGCAAAGATGAATTGTTAATGAATATCTTTGGCTGGATTGCAAAAATGAATTTAATGTTTTCAACGATAAAGGTATTCAAGGTATCCTCATCTCTTATCATACCAGTGCGCACCCTAATTTCGAGGACGAAATTCCATAAGGAGGAAGATTGTGAGACCCCAGATTTTATCAATAAAGATTTAAATTTTGTGAAAATAATTTTAATATTATAGTGTGAATTTGAGATAATATTATAGTTGTGGGTAGTATTTATAAATTTTGCAAAGTATGCAAGTGGTTATATTATATTCGATTGGTCGAGGAATATTGGTTTAGCGAGGAATATTCGCATAACTACCAATCATTGGTGGACCCTACAAGAATAATTGTTTGATTGAGAAAATAACTAAAATATTTTATTGAAATAACGGCGGAAGTTTTACCGTTGATCTTGTTGAACTACTCGGTAGTAAAAGTACGATGTCGTGTGGTTGCGTAAGTAGCACCACGGTATTGATTATTGATGCTTATGTGAGAAGTCACTCGGTTTGATTCCATTATTGTCGATTAATAATATGAATTATTATAGCGATAATGACGTTTTGTTTTATTCAGTATTATTAATGTAATAAAATGAAACATCTTTTATATAAAATGTAATACTTTATTAAAGTTATTCTATAAATTGAAAATATTATATTTTATTATGCGTAGTGTTGCGTAGTGTTTTGCATAGTGTTGCATAGTGTTTTGCATAGTAAAATGTTTTTATATAAATAGAATATATGATATTTTATTTAAAAGATTTTGCTTTAAATATGGATCGTCAGATTAAAGTAAATCAATCTAGGCCGCTTCATGGATTAATTACTATGCATTCTATTTTTCTATAAATAAGCTCATTCCTTCATTATTTTCTTACGAATTCACCGAAACTCTAGAGAGAAATTATAGAGAGAAGCTATAGAGAGAAAGAATATCCATGTCTGTGTGTTTTACACCTTACCTTCAGTTCCATTGTTTATTATTCAAAGATTTATTATTCATTGGATCATCCTCATCGGTGTGAATTTCACACGACACGGTTCCGTTATTATTATTACGTTGGAATAACACATACATCTGCAATCGCATGCATGGTGATTTCTTTTGTTATTCCATTCTTTATTATACCCAAATGGTTAAAATTTTGACTTCTATACTCCATGAAATTAGTAGAATATCCTTGATATTTGCGTTTCATCCAAGATCTTTTCATGGAAATATTCTTACGAGCATTCTTGAATTTTACTCTACAAAGAAATATCATGTTGACAACTTGGGCGTTATTGGTTCTTAGATTAATTAATTCTTGAACTTGTTTTATTGAATTATTATGTCATTGTCATCATCCCTCATGTTATGTTATGTTGAAAGTTATCTATGTCTTACGTGCGTAGATGAACTTGGTATGATTATGACCAGGATCATTCGGTATAATCATGACCGCTATAAATGATGTGACAAAAGTCCTCAAAGGGTCTGTAATGCGTTGATGGATAATTTTTGGTATGATTATGACCGGGGTGATTCGGTATAGTCATGAACATTGATAATTTGATGAAAATCATTGATCGTGGTACAGGATGATTAGATGTGGTGGTTTATTTATTAAATTTGAGTCTCGGCGATAAAATTGATGAAAACCTTTTAAATCCTAAAAGATAGTAGACTTTATTTTCTACTTGACTCTTTTAATGGATTGTATATTCCACCGCTAGATTAAACCGGTTGTCTATTGTATTTTATCGGGTTAACACTTTGTTGAAGGCTAATGATAATTTATTCCTGCATTATCTTAGTCATAATATTTCTTCTTGGGCTAGTTGAGCTCACCTTTTCTTTCACCGTTTCTCTCTTGAAAAATGAGAACATAGCCGGAACGAGACAGTCTGGGAGCGGAGTAATGGTCCGTAGGATAGCATTAGTAGTCCTCTCACTATTCAGCGTGAAATAGTGTGATAATAGTTGTAATGAGGACACCTTTTGAGTTTGTATAATATCTAGTAGACAATATTTGTATTCAAACTCACGATTTATGTCAGTATTATATTGCTACACGCAGCTTATATTAGTAAGTTGTATTTGAATTTATGTACCATGTAAGTGGCGACCCAAGATGGGTGGCGTATATACCTAATTTTGGGGCGTCACAATTCTTTAATAATTATTGAGTAGTGCCTTCTTACGTAAGAATCAATAATTCAAAAATCTTGTGCAATTAGTGTGTTATTGTGCAACCACGCCATATTCATCGTATTTTAACTACAAGGGTATTCCAACAATTACTTGATAACAATAACTGTAGTTATTTATAAAAACTCAAACTTGTCGTTTTCTTCATCCCGATTAATATTCATTATGAGGCCCACGAATGGTACTGGTCATAAAGTAAATCGTCTTTAATATTTCCCGACCACAAGAATATTTCACGACCAAACGAATATTCTCCGACAAAAATGAATATTTTATAACCACTTGCTTATTTTGTAAAATTTGCACATTTCACCCATAACCAAAGTATTATATTAAATTAACTCCTAATTATTTCAAGATAATAAATAGAGAAAATTTAATTTTATTCATAATAAGTTAGGGTCTTACAACTAATTTCCGAGTCGATAGAATATAAGTTAATTAATGATTAATTAAATCTTATACTAATCATATTGTTGTTTTTTTAATTCAATTGAATTATATCTTATAGCAATCATAAACCTAGGCCTGTGATTGGATTATTTCTTTGTCAAAATGAACAATAAAAAAATAAATTAATTAACAAAAGTTTTTTTATACCTAGCTAGTAATGGTTTTGGCATTTACGCATGTAATATTACTAATTTAATATAGGAGAACACTATTTTTTTACCTGTATTTTTAATTTTTTTTTATATGTTTTTTTTTCACATAACGATGATTTATTTTATATTTAGGTGTTGCATCTACTTAGTTATATTTTTGTTTTAAGAATATATAATATTATTTATTTTAAAATTAAATATATATTTTATTGTTATATTATAAAGTAACATTAAATTTTTAATACGCTCTTATTTTTATTCTTAAGTGACTGAAATTTATCATATCATCGCTATTATATATTTAATCAGTATCATGAATGTGGTTGGGAAAAGAAATATTATTCAAAATCAATGTTTTACAAGTATATTTTTAATTTTAGGACGGATGGAATAATAATAATAATAACTAATTTAATTTGTGTTCTACATACGCGTGGCTTTGAGTGGAAAGAGATGGCCGACCAGTTAATTACTTGCTTGAAATGAAGAGCAAAATCTAAAGGCAATATCTTTATGTTATATACCATTTGGATCGAGAGAATAAAATGAAGAAAGTAATTAAATTAAAAATAATGTATTTGATGATTATTTTAGAATATAAATTATTTTAATATAATGAAAATTTATTTCATCTCTTTAATTTTTAATTCATGTGAAGGCGATGGAATAAAATGCATTTCAATAGAATAAATTTACGCGATAATTTTGTTATCATATTACACCACTCATCATCACCAATATTCAAAACATACATTTGAAATATGTTCAAATAAGACTGTAAAATGAATAAACAGTTCGGGCTCGATTCGTACTCGCTCGACTAAAAATTCAATTCGAACTCGACTCGAAATATAAATATGAGCAAATTTTAAAGTTCGATAAATTACTTGAACCTCTTTAAATTTTAATTTTCTATTGATACTCGGATCATATTCGTTCGAAAAGTTCAAACTGCTCGGGCTCGATTCGAGATCGTTCTCGACTCGGTAGCTAAACGAACATGATCAATCAAGCCTTATTTATACTCAATAAATTTTGTGAACCAAATTTGAAAACTCGACTCACCTCGACTCGATTCTTTACAGCCTTACCTTCAAATCATTCAATTCCTTCCTCTATTCCATTTCTTTAATTCAAAGATATCATTAGAGTTTAATCATTTTGAATACAATGAATAGAATCCCCAAAAGCAGCTTCGATGAAATTATGGGAATAGCTGAACCTCCTTAATTACCACCATAAATTTCCTGCCAAAGGTCGCCATATTTTATGTCTCATTTTTTTAACTGTTAACGCCAAGTTTCGCCGGGGCGTCCAATCACAGAATCCACGCGCTATAACCTGCACAATAACAGATCACACAGAAGCTTGACGGCTTGTGCACGGGGATAGTTCCAGCAGAGAATAAGTCAGCAGTAATTACAAGGTTTAACAATGGAGGCTAAGTGTTTAGTGCTCAAAAGTAGGTATTACCTGCTAATTGTGACCTTGGCCTTATATTTATAATGATCTCACCACCTTAGAATCCTCCTCCCAGTCGGATTAGGACTCCTAGTCATGGTAGTTACCATAACTTGGGTCCAACACAATCTCCTTAAAAGGTGCACGTGGAACCCAATCCAACCACTACCTTTGGAGTTACCTTATTCAATTATGATTAGGATCCTGAACTCTGTACGCAGGAGAGCCCACTGTGCAGGCCCAAACAATCACACCATCAAGTCTGGGCTTCGGCCCAAAGGACTCGAAGGCCCGACCCTGAACTCCACACGACAGGGTTACGTATCCGGCCCAAAGGACTCGGACAGCGAACCCGAAGAGTATCCCCTAAGGTAAGGTTCCGGCCCAAAAGGACTCGGACGCAGACCCGATCAGCTCCAACCTCTTCATGAGCTTCAGCCCGGTACCCTCCCAAAGCCCTTCTAATGTCAGGCCTACGGCCCACATGAAGGTCGGTAAAATACTCCCGAACATTGTCCCCTAGTCTCTGATTGTAAGATACTTATAATCGGAGACTTGAGAGGCCAAGTATACGAAAGGTCACGACAGCTAATGATGAGTTGTCTGGGGAAGCCAAACGGTCTGTCCTCGATATTCGAAATGTTGCACGCCTTTTTATGCCTGGATCCACCTTAAGCATTTAATAGCCACTTGGGCTCTGTCTTATGAGCTTATAAAACCCCTTTCTCCCCCCATTTCCACTTTTACAGACTTCTACATCCCAAATTCTCTGCATTCAAACTTTCCGGCAAGGCAATTTCCGGCGAGCTACTGTTCCTTCCTAACTCCCTCTCATTCATACTTTTTCGGTCAATTTCACCACACTTCCAGCTTTTCGTGGTTCAATTTCTCCTCTAGAACCATATACTCCTACCTTATTTATCATAAATGGCCGATTCTAACACTCCTCCTCCTGCCACTGAGCCAACTCCCCCCTCCATCACCACCGGCGACCTTGTTTTATACGACCTGCCGGTGGTTTCATCCGACGTCATTCCTTCCCCGGTCCTGCTTACTCGAATTAGTACCGAGGCCAGGATCCGAAATGCTTATCACTCCAAAGAGGAGTTTTCCCATCTCCACACCCCTTCTACTGTCACTCCTTCACAAATTTCTAACATCTGAACCGTCTTCAACATCCCAAAAGAATACAAGCTTCGGGTGCCCACCTCCAAGGAGAAAATGTTCTGGAGGCTCGAAGGCGAGTGGGTGGCCATTCCCCTATACGCTCTAAAGTATGGGGTTCGGTTTCCACTCCATGATTTCATCTCTTCCTTTCTTTGGTTCGCGGGGATCAAGTTTGCACAGCTCGTGCCAAACTCGTACATCCACCTGGTGGCCTTTATCGCCCTATGCCAGGAGCTCGGGATCGTGCCCGGCCTCGACTTCTTCTTTGCTTTATTCACCGTAACCGGGTCGAAAGAGCTTAGTTTGAAGCAATTAAATAAAAGGCCCACTCGAACTGCTCCCATCAAGACCCCTTCAAGCAACAAGGGGTGGCATGAACAGTGGATCTTTGTGAAGGGATCTGACCTCTAACTTCTGCCTAGCTGGGCCCATCCAGATGACCCCATTGCCAAGGTGTCCAAGTTCCCCAAGGACCGGGCAGACGCTTTCAAATCCTTCTATAAAAAGTGGAGTAAGACCGAATGGAGTTTGAAGCTTACGAATGACTTTCGATGCAGTTGTCTGAAACGTGGATGTAAGTTTATCTTTCCGTCTTGTTGTCGAAAACTTCTAATCTTCCCTCCTTTTCCTGACTTGTTTTCTTTATGTTTTTCAGTGACAATTTTCAAGCCTGAGGGGGCAGATGCCTTTCTGGTACCGCTCCCGAATGCGGCCGGGCCCATCCGCCTCCCCCTCTGTGATGATGAGGCTAAAGGAGAAATAGTTCCGATCGCGGAGCTCTCCACGGGCTCCACATCGGGGCCACCCCCTTCAGCTTCCAACGCCGAACCAACAACTAAAGTTGCCTTGAGGATGAGCAAGACTGAAAGGATGGTTCTGTTAAAGAAGACCAAGAAGTCTTCCAAGCCTCTTCCCAAAGTTCTTGCCAAGGCCCACTCCCCAACTATTCCAAAGCCTACTCCTCCATCGCTAGAAAAGGTTACGGTGATCGAGGATTCGGAGGATACCAAAGAGGTTCCCTTAGAGCCCCGATCCAAGAAGCCCCGACTCACCAAAGATCCTGAGCCGCAACCTCCCCAACTTCAAGTCGTTGCTGTCGATCCTGTCACCACCTCCACCCCTTCTTCTCGACCAAGTTCTTCCCATGGATCGCCAACCACTTGTTGGCCGAAGAGCCCTTCCGAAGTCTTCCCCTTCACCCTCTTCGATCACTTCAAAAAATTATCAGGTGATGATGAGCGGTTTAAGAGTTTCTCTTCCGAATAGTATCTAGTAGCCTACGTTCGGGCTCAGTGTCAGGTAACTCAAAATAAATGTGAGACCCCAGATTTTATTAATAAAGATTTAAATTTTGTCAAAATAATTTTTTAATATTATGGTGTGAATTTGAGATAATATTATAGTTGTGGGTAGTATTTATAAATTTTGCAAAGTATGCAAGTGGTTATATTATATTCGATTGGTGGGGAATATTCTAGGTTTAGCGGGGAATATTCGATACAACTACTCAATCATTGGTGGACCCCACAATGTAATTATTGTCGGATTGAGAAAACGAAAAAATATTTTATTGAAATAACGGTAGGAAGTTTTACCGTTGATCTTGTTGAACTACTTGGTAGTAAAAGTACGATGTCAATACGTGGTTGCGTAGTAAAGCACACGGTATTGATTATTGATCTTTATGTGAGAAGTCACCATTTGATTCCATTATTGTCGATTAATAATATGAATTATTATAATGATAATGACGTTTTTGTTTTATTCGTATTATTAACGTAATAAAAGCGAAACATCTTTTATATAAAATAGAATACTTTATTAAAGTTATTCTATAAATAGAATATATTATATTTTATTATGCATAGTGTTGCATAGTGTTTTGCATAGTGTTTGCATAGTAAAATGTTTTTATATAAATAGAATATATTATATTTTATTTAAAAGATTTTTCTTTAAATATGGAATGGTCGATTAAAGTAAATCAATGCTGATAGTTCATGGATTAGTTACTATGCATTCCATTTTCCTATAAATAGCTCATTCCTTCATTATTTTCTTACGAATTCATTGAAACTCTGAGAGAGAAATTATAGAGAAAGCTATAGAGAGAAGTTATAGAAAGAAGAAGAGTATTACCTTTACTTCACTACTTCTATATTCGGTTCTTTTACGGTGAGGGTGTTATTCTTTCTTCTTGAAGAGAACTTCATTATTCCATTCATTATCATTCTGTTGGAATAACTTTGTAAAAGTGGCATACCCTATACATAACTTTTGTGTACGCTTGCATACCCTATACTTGGTGAAATCCTTATGTTATTCCATTGTTTATTATTACGCTGGAATAACTTTGTATCTGTGATTTACCTATACTTGGTGACATTCTTCTATTATTACATTGGAACATCCCGTGTGCATGTGTTTTACACCGGACCGGTTCCGCTTTTTATTATTCTGTTGGAACATCCTGTGCATGTGTTTTACACCCACTGGTTCCGCTCTTTATCATTCTGCTGGAATATCCTATCTGTGTGTTTTACACCGGATCTGTTCCATCTTTATTATTCTCATTTGGAACATCCCGTCGATTGTGAATTTCACGACTTTGGTTCCGTTATTATTATTACATTGGAATAACTTTGTACATGCAATCCGCATGCATGGTGATTTCTTTTGTTATTCCATTCTTTATTATACCCAGTTGGTTAAAACTTTGACTTATACTCCATGAAATTAGTAGAATATCCTTGATATTTGCCTTTCATCGATGTCTTTTCATGGAAATATTCTTCGATCATTATTGAATTTTACTCTACTAAACGATGATCATGTTGACAATTTGACGTTAATAATTCATGGATTAAATAATTCTTGAACTTGTTTTATTGAATTACTATGTCATTGTCATCATCCTCATGTTATATTATGTTATCTTTGGCTTACGTGCATAGATGAACTTAGTATGATTATGACCGAGGATCATTCGGTATAATCATGACTTGATATAAATGATGTGACAAAAGTCCTCGGTGGCACTTTGTAATGCAAATGTGATGGATAGTTTTGGTATGATTATGACCAGGGGTGATTCGGTATAGTCATGACCATTGATAATTTGATGAAAATCCTTGACCATGATACGGGATGATTAGATGTGGTGGTTTATTAAAATTTGAGTCTCGTGATAAAAATTGATGAAAACCTTTTAAAACCTAAAAGATAATAGACTTTATTCTCTACTTGACTCTTTTAATGGAGTGCTTATTCCGCTGCAGTTAAACTGGTTGTCTATTGTATTTTATCAGTTTAACACTATTGAAGGCTAATGATAATTTATTCTGCATTATCTTAGTCATAATATTTCTTACTGGGCTAGTTGAGCTCACTCTTTCTTTCACTGTTCTCTTCAGGAAATGAGAACATAGCTGGGACGAGTCGGGGAACGAAGTAATGGTCCAGAGGATAGCATTAGTAGTCTTCACTATTCTGTGAAATAGTGTGATAATAGTTGTAATGAGGACTCCTTTTGAGTTTGTATAATATCTAGTAGACAATATTTGTATTTAAACTCACGCTTTTTGTCGTATTGTACCACGACAGCTTATATTAATAAGTTGTATTTGAATTTATGTACTATGTAAGTGGCGACCCAAGATGGGTGACGATACCTAATTTTGGGGCGTCATGGTTGGTATCGAGCTTAGGATATGATCCCGCTAAGAGGTGAGAATAGTACTAGGAGGGAGAGACGGAATTCATTCGCTAGTATGACCTACCTAAATTTATTTGGTATTTAATTGGTGGAATTAAATATAGGGATAATTTGTTACATGTCAATTAACCATTGTTTTGTGACAATGTTTGAGAATGGCATCGAAAATCTTTGAGTTAAGCAATGAAGCACATGAGAGTGTTGATTCATTTCAAACAAAAGGTAACGACCAACAACACGATAATAATCATCATTGGTGGCACCAATTATCGTAACAATGATAACCATCGTGGGAAATTATCATGCTAAGAATGGTAACCACTTGATTGGTAATCATGGCAAAGATAATAGAAGTGGAAATTTCAAGAAGAGAGGTCATTTAGCTCGATTTTGTCGTATAGTGAAGTCAAGTCCAAATTTGGGATAGTGGCACCAAAGGCGGATACTGACAAAACAAAGTCGGTGGTTTCAGGGAAGAGCGTTTTTCGTGACTTCTCAAAAGTGGGTAACCCGAACGAAGTTAGCGCAGGTTAGTTAATTATAAATTCTTGCGAAGTCTATACCTTATTAGATCTTTGCCTCTACCCATTCTTTTATCTCTCTTGCTTATGCGTTCAACGTTTAAATTTGACTCGGGAGAAATTAGAATTTGATTTATCTATTGAAACTTCGTTGGGAGAAACCTTCCGTTACCTCCACCTTGTTTATTAATCTTGTTGTTTCAAATAAACACTTTCACGTTACTCCGTCGATCTTATCTCTTTGAAAATACTTGCCTTTGAGGTAATTTTTGAAAACCGATTGATTAACTACTCATTATTCTTTTTGTAAGGTTGTTAGCTTTCATATTCCTAACCAACCTTTGTTATACTCTAATTCAAAGTAACCAAATCCTAAAGTTAATCACCACGTTATATCGCTTATAAGTAAAGAGCCCGATCCTTTCGTTGTTGACTTCCTTGTGTGGAATGCACCGCCGGACTTTCTCTAGTAGGCGACGTCGTGGATCAAGATGGCAAGTTGATAGGTATCATTGTGAGGTGCTATCCAAAGTTAAGGGATAAAGTCACAGTTGGTATTAATCGACGTCTTATCCAAGTCTTGGGCGAGAGTAATGATTTTGAATGATATTTCTATCATTAATAAATTTCTTGAGCGTATTCTTGAAGACTTTCTAGCCTACCCTAGAGCGTGAAATCGAATTTTGTATTGACCCCAGTACAAAACCCATTTCTTAAACCCTCAAATATTTCTTCAACTAAAATGAACAGTTTACGTGGTTTATGATGAAAGTCATAATAAAAGCATTAGACTAATAAAAATCATGGGTATTCGTGGTATTAGTAAGTTTTATGATGAGTTATGTTGGTTAGTATGTAAAAACATGAAGGTTTCTTAAAAATCACAAAGAGTTGAAAATCAGATTTTGGTGAAAAACGTAACATGAAATTCAATTGACCATATCTCTTATTATATTTTGAATTTTTGAGTGTGGTCAAGTCCTAGAGTTAGATCTATGAGTTACCTAACTAATCCAAGTGGAATTACTGGAAAAGGTGTTGTAGATTTTTGTGTGGACTGATTTTAGCAAAGGAGTGCAAAGCTGTAAAAATCGAAAAAAGCTTCGCCATGATTTTAGAGAGGCTGTTTCGGCCACTTAAATTATGAGAAAAATTCTGGCCTTTTGGGACATGAAAGTATATGGTATAAAGTACCTCCTGTCCAAAAATGAGCTCATTCGACTTAAAATGAGCAAGTTATGACTATTTCAATATTTAAGTTTTTCCTGATTTAAAAATGCTTATAACCGAGTTCTATAACTCCGATGACCATGAAATTTAAACCTGAGGCTCACGTTAACATGTGTAAGGTCCTGCCAAGATTTGGGAATTTTGGAGTTAAACTTGAGGTAGCTAATTTCTTAAGGAATTAATTAGAAATTGATTTTTGAAAAATAGTAAATGAATTTTAAAATTCCGAGAAAATATATTTTCATTATGGGACTATATTATGCTAAATCCCAGAAAAGAAATATTTTGGGACTGATTTGGTATTTTTCATGAAAATAGTTTAGTTACTGAACATATGAGTTAAATATGTTATGTGAAATAACAAAGTTGAAAATAGGATATTATGGCTAGAGAATCCTATATAGAGTATATGCATATTTTTTTTGAGAGATTTGATAATTGGTGATGATATCTTATGAGTATGGCATTTTGAATGATTAAATGCATTATATGGTAAAACGTAAACAATTAAGAAAAATTGTTTATAAATTTAAGAAATGATTAAAATATTGTTATAATATTAATGATATTAGATTATGAGATTATTAAGTGATTGATAACATGGGGATATTCTTGAATCTCGGATAAATTATATTATAAATGTTTAATATTTATCCTTTATCTCATTTGATTGATTCTTTATATCATTATCCTCATGCTTATATTATGTTGAAAAGTCATCTGTGGCTGTATAGTGCATAGATGGACTTGGTATGATTATGACCGAGATTGTTAGGGTATAATCATAACTGTAATTGAAAACACAATTATCTTTGGCCGTAGTGCATGGATAATTTGTGGTCGTGATACTTAATGAATACACAATTATCTTTTTAGTAGTAGTAATGCATGGATAATTTGTGGTCGTGATACTTAATGAATACACAATTATCTTTGGTAGTAGTGCATGGATAATTTGTGGTCGTGATATTAATGAATACACAATTATCTTTGGTAGTAGTGCTTGGATAATTTGTGGTCGTGATACTTAATGAATACACAATTATCTTTGGTAGTAGTGCATGGATAATTTGTGGTCGTGATACTAATGAATACACAATTATCTTTGGTAGTAGTGCATGGATAATTTGTGGTCGTGATATTAATCGCAAACACGAATATCCTTAGCCAAGAGTGCATGGATAATTCGTAAATTGTGATACTATTATCGTGAGTCTCATTATTATTGGTTTTACGCTTATATATATTTGGCTTTATAGTGCAAAGATGAATTGTTAATGAATATCTTTGGTAGGATTGCGAAGATGAATTTAATATTTTTAACGATAAAGGTATTCAAGGTATCCTCATCTCTTTATCATATCAGTCGTACCACTAATTTCGAGGGAAAATTCCATAAGGAGGGAGATTGTGAGACCCCAGATTTTATTAATAAAGATTTAAATTTTGTCAAAATAATTTTTTAATATTATGGTGTGAATTTGAGATAATATTATAGTTGTGGGTAGTATTTATAAATTTTGCAAAGTATGCAAGTGGTTATA
The DNA here is from genome assembly GCA_020205615.1 of Panax quinquefolius. NCBI lineage: Eukaryota > Viridiplantae > Streptophyta > Magnoliopsida > Apiales > Araliaceae > Panax > Panax quinquefolius. The sequence continues at coordinate 148,731,347 of CM035160.1, forward strand.
TTATATTCGATTGGTCTGGAATATTCGGTTTAGCGAGGGAATATTCGTGACAACTACTCAATCATTGGTGGACCCTACAATGTAATTATTGTCGGATTGAGAAAACGAAAAAATATTTTATTGAAATAACTAGCGAAGTTTTACTGCTGATCTTGTTGAACTACTTGGTAGTAAAAGTAATGCGATGTACGTGTGGTTGCATAGTAGCACACTCGGTATTGATTATTGATCTTTATGTGAGAAGTCACTCAACATTCCATTATTGTCGATTAATAATATGAATTATTATAGCGATAATGACGTTTTGTTTTATTCATTATTAACGTAATAAAATGAAACATCTTTTATATAAAATAGAATACTTTATTAAAGTTATTCTATAAATAGAATATATTATATTTTATTATGCATAGTGTTGCGTAGTGTTTTTCAGCATAGTGTTTTGCATAGTAAAATGTTTTTATATAAATAGAATATATTATATTTTATTTAAAAGATTTTTCTTTAAATATGGACCGTCAGATTAAAGTAAATCAATCTGGACCGTTCATGGATTAATTCTTATGCATTCCATTTTCCTATAAATGAAGCTCATTCCTTCATTATTTTCTTACTTAATTCATTGAAACTCTAGAGAGAGAAATTATAGAGAGAAGCTATAGAGAGAAAGTTATAGAAATAAGAAGAGTATTCTGCTACTTCACTACTTCTATATTCAGGTTCTTTTACTGGTGAGGGGTGTTATTCTTTCTTCTTGAAGAGAACTTACATTATTCCATTCATTATCATTCATTGTTGAATAACTTTGTAAAAAGTGGCATACCCTATACATAACTTGTATACATGCCGATACCCTATACTTGGTGAAATCCTTATGTTATTCCATTGCTTATTATTACATTGGAATAACTTTTATACTGTGATTTACCTATACTTGGTGACATTCTTCTATTATTCATTTGGAACATCCTCGTCTGTGTTTTTTACACCGGACCGGTTCCGCTTTTTATTATTCTCATTGGAACATCCTCGTCATGCATGTGTTTTACACAGGACTGGTTCCGCTCTTTATCATTCTCGTTGGAATATCCTATCTCGTGTGTTTTACACCTGGATCTGTTCCATCTTTATTATTCATTGGAACATCCCGCTTGCGATTGTGAATTTCACGACCGGTTCCGTTATTATTATTCTCGCTTGAATAACTTTGTCTACATCAAGTACCGCATGCACGGTGATTTCTTTTGTTATTCCATTCTTTATTATACCCAGTTGGTTAAAACTTTGACTTCTATACTCCATGAAATTAGTAGAATATCCTTGATATTTGCCTTTCATCCAAAGATCTTTCATGGAAATATTCTTCCGATCATTATTGAATTTTACTCTACGTAAATGTCGATCATGTTGACAATTTGGGCGTTAATAATTCATGGATTAAATAATTCTTGAACTTGTTTTATTGAATTACTATGTCATTGTCATCATCCTCATGTTATATTATGTTATCTTTGGCTTACGTGCATAGATGAACTTAGTATGATTATGACCAGGATCATTCGGTATAATCACGACTTGATATAAATGATGTGACAAAAGTCCTCAAAGGGGCACGTAATGCAGTCGATGGATAGTTTTTGGTATGATTATGACGTGGGTGATTCGGTATAGTCATGACCATTGATAATTTGATGAAAATCCTTGGCCACAGTGGTACGGGGATGATTAGATGTGGTGGTTTATTATTAAGTTCGAGTCTCAAATGATAAAAATTGATGAAAACCTTTTAAAACCTAAAAGATAATAGACTTTATTCTCTACTTGACTCTTTTAATGGATTGCTTATTCAACTGCAGCTTAAACCGGTTGTCTATTGTATTTTATCGGTTTAACATTGTTGAAGGCTAATGATAATTTATTCTGCATTATCTTAGTCATAATATTTCTTCTTCGGGCTAGTTGAGCTCACCTTTCTTTCACCGTTCTCTTCAGAAATGAGAACATAAATGGGACGAGCTCTGGAACGAAGTAATGGTCCGAGAGGATAGCATTAGTAGTCTTCACTATTCTGTGAAATAGTGTGATAATAGTTGTAATGAGGACTCCTTTTGAGTTTGTATAATATCTAGTAGACAATATTTGTATTTAAACTCACAGTTTTTGTCGTATTGTACACGACAGTTATATTAGTATGTTGTATTTGAATTTATGTACCATGTAAGTGGCGACCCAAGATGGGTGACGTATACCTAATTTTGGGGGCGTCACAATAAACCTTTACTTTGTTATTGTAAACTTGTGTTTTTATTTCAATTGCTGATGCATGTATTTGTTGTAGGCCAACGCCATTCTTGCACGAGCCATTCCTCCCCTTGCCCGAACCACAAAAAAAGGTTCATTAAGAACGACGTCACGCATTACTCGGTGAGGCTCGGTGGCTCATGAAATGACCTAAAGAAGGAATGGGATCTCCATGCGAAAACCCAAAATAAGGCGTCCCGAGCCGAACTCCATTTTGACAAGCTCGAGAAGAAGTACGCCTCACTTCTGATGGAGAGGGATCATCTGCTTGAGGAGGTTAAGGAGCGGGAGAATGTTGTTGACATCATCACTAAGAAGTTCTCCGAGATGCATGATAAGATGATGCAAGTGATTGGGTCGAACAACACTTTAACCGCAACTGTCAACGTATTTCCCGAAAAGATCGTCGAGGCCCAGCAGCGAGCTGTCGCTGAATATGAAGAGTCCGATGCCTTGAACGAGAAGGTCATGGCCCAGTTTTTTGATGGGTATGAAGCTTATCGTGAAAAGGCTAGGGCCAAATTAACTGCTGCTGGGTTCGACGCCTCTATCCTTGATTCTTCCGACGAAGAATCTGATGCCGAAGATAATCTTCCTCCCGAATAGATATTGTTAGGACTTGTAAAAAAAAAATTTATACTTTGCCCGAATCGTAAGCGATCAGGTTTGTAAAAAATTCAAAGTATGAATGAATTATAACATCCTTGCTTAAATTTTTGTTATCAGTTATACTCGTGACTAATCTCGATAGGTTATTTCTTCCCGAACCTTTTGATCGGATTGTGCTTGAAGTTTGTCTGATTTAAAAAATTTACAGTTTTCTCAATCAGTTATACTCGTAACGTATCTCGATCAGTGGTGTCTTTTCGAACCTCTTGATCGGATTATGTCCGAAGTTTGTTCGTTCGAGTATTAAGAATCATATGAATATAGATGAAGTTAGGCATCTCCAAAGAAAACTTTCACTTATTTCATTTAAGACTGAAGAGTTACATGGATAAAGAAAAAATGACATAACTATTATTGATAAAATTTTCTAAGTCTTCCAGCATGCCATATATTCTTTACTTCCGAACCATCCATTGCTCAAAGCCGGTATGTACCTGGCTTCGGCACCTCTACCACCTCATAAGGTCCCTCCTAGTTAGGCATTAACTTGCCAGTGTTCTGGGGGGTTGATGCCTCCGACTCCCGGAGGACCAAATCGCCTACTGCAAACCTCCTCGGCTTCACATTCTGATTATAGTGTCGGGCTGTTCGCTGCTGATAGATAGCCAACCTCATCAAAGCTGAATCCCGAACTTCCTCCAACAGATCCATGTTTGTTTTCAAACCTTCATCATTGTCACACTCTTTTTCTTGATTGATTGACTCAAGGTGGGGATCCGATCTCAATTGGTATGAGTGTGCATCGGTCCCTGTATGCCGCCACCGAATAGAGAGTCCCCTTTTGTCGCCCCTGAGTAGTCCGATATGCCTACAAAATGACAAAGCAGCTCTTCTGCCATCGACCCTTTAATTCATCCAACCTTCTTTTGATCCCATCGAAAGCGTGGTTCTATTTGGTCACTTCTACTTGACCATTAGATTGAGGATGAGCGACCGAGGTCTTGCGATGCTGGATCCCCAACTCTTTTAGAAAACTCTCGAACTTTGATCCCACGAACTGCCTGCCATTATCTGAGACCATTGCCATCGGGATACCAAAGCGATAAACAACTCCTTCTTTGAAGAATTTCAAGCATTCTTGTTCGGTGATCTTCTACAGTGGTTTGGCTTCGACCTATTTCGTTATATAGTCGATAGCCATGATCACAAAACTAACTTTCCCCTTAGCCTTCGGCAGAGGCCCTAGGATGTCTATTCCCCATATAGTAAAGGGAATCGGGGATAAGACCGAATACAGCTCTTCGGGAGGTTGATTTGGAATAGTGCTGTTCAGCTGACACTTTGGACATCTTTTGACGAATTCATTGGCCTCCGTAGAGATAGTCGGCCAATAATACCCCTGCCTCAAAATCTTGTGTACCAGTGACTTGGCCTCCATGTGATCCCCACAAATCCCTTCATGTACTTCCCAAAGTGTGTAGTCCGCTTCTGACGAGGTTAAACATTTGAGTAAGGGAGAACTGAAAGCCCTTCGGTACAGATCTCCGTCAATGAGTACGAAATTTGAGCTTCGATGCTTGATTTTTCTCGTAAGGATTTGGTCTGAAGGTAGAACCCCGTCTGTCAAGTAGGAAATATAAGGCATGAGCCAACAGTCAAGTCGGTCTAGAGCTAACACTTCTATCTTCAAAACACTGGGCCGTTCTAAGACCTCCAGGTATATCGATCCATTGAAGGAGCTTGCTTCGGTGGTTGCCAATCTCGCTAGGGCTTCTGCTATCGTATTATCTGACCGATCCACCCCCTGACAACTGTGCGATGCGAAGTATGCAAGCTTATCCTTTACTTCGGCCAGGTACTTCGACATTCTTGCCCCCCGAGCCTCATACTCACCCGACAGCTGCGAATCACAGTAGATGACTAACTTCTGTACCTCCAAGCTTCGGGCCAACCGTATTCCAGCTAGGATGGCCTCGTACTCTGCTTCGTTGTTCGTGGCCTTAAACTGAAATCGTATGGCCTGCTGGACTTTGAACTCTTCGGGACTTGTCAGAATGACCCCTGTTCCACTGATATCTGCCGTCGATGATCCATCCACGTACAAAGTCCATGAGGTCGGCCTTTGTTGGGCTTCGGCCACTGTATTCACGTCTGGCTCTGTGAAAGAGCATTCCACAATGAAGTCCGCCAATGCCTGACCCTTGATCACCGTTCAAGGATGATACTCCACAGCAAATTGTGTTAGCTCCATCGCCCATGCTGCTAGCCGTCCCGACACATCTGGCTTAAGCAATATCTTCTTTAACGGCAGATCCGTGTACACCACCAGCACCCGACCATGGAAATGATGCCGATTCTTCCTGCTCGCAACGATTCGGGTATCTTATTTTTGCATCTCGAAGAACATGGCTGACATAATACACCGAGAACTGTTTTCCTCCTTTGTCTCTTACCAATGCCGCCCCCACTGCCATTGGACTTGCTGCCAAGTACAAGTACAAAGGTTCTGAAGGGATCGGTTTCATCAACAATGGTGCCGAGCTCAGATATTTCATGATCCCTTGGAACGCATCTTCACACTCGAAAGTCCACTGGAAACTCTTATTGTTTTTCGGCCCCTTGAGAGTATCAAAAAAGGGTAAACATCTTTCGGCTGACCTTAACATGAATCTCTAAAGTGCAGCTATCCGGCCCGTCAACCTCTGTACATCTTTGAATGTCTTTGGAGATTTCATATCTAAGATCGTCGAAATCTTCTCTGGGTTATCTTCGATTCTCCTTTTGCTGACCAAGTATCCCAGAAACTTTCCTGAGCCCAAACCGAAGGTACATTTGGTCGGGTTCAGTCTCAGTTTGTGTTGCCTTACTGTTTCGAAGCAGTCTTCTAGGTCTTCCAAATGATCCCAAACTGACATGCTTTTTACGATCATGTCATCCACGTACACTTCCATACTTCGACCTAGCTGCTTTCTGAATACGAAGTTCATCATCCGTTGATAAGTTGCCCCCGCGTTCAATAATCCAAAGGTCATCTTTCAATACGTATATATAGCCCGATGAGTGATGAAGCTAGTCTTCGGGATATCATCCTTGTGCATCGAGATTTGGTGATATCCCGAGAAAGCGTCCATGAAACTTAATATTCCATACCTCGAAGTGGCATCAATCAGCTGGTCTATGTTGGGTAGAGGATAGAAGTCTTTTGGGCATGCCTTATTCAGATTCGTGTAGTCGATGCACAACCTCCACTTCCCATTTTGCTTCTGAACCAAAACCACATTCGCCAGCCATTTGGGATAGTCGATCTCGAAGATGAATCCATATCAAAGAAGTTTACCAATCTCTTCATCTATGATCCTCTGTCTTTCCGGGGCGAAGATCCTTCTTTTCTGTATCACCGGTTTCCTCTTCGGGTCCGTATGCAGCCTGTGCAATGCTACCGATTTGCTTACCCCCGGCATGTCGCTAGGCTCCCAAGCAAAGATATCGGCATATACCCGAAGCAAGTCCACCAAACCGGCTCAGTAGTGGTTCATTAATCCCGCCCCAATCTTAATCATCGGTTTTTCGGGTTACCCATCAATTCTACATCCTCTGCGTTTCTTCCGCTTAGCGGTGCCATGGGTTCAGTACTACTCTCGGTGAATGGCTCTATCTCGATGGCCATTGTCTGTTTCTGTTTGCTGACCCCGACCCCTGAGAAAATCAAAATATTTCGGTAACACCTTCGGGCAATGTCCAGATCACCTTTTATCTCTCCGATCCCGTTCGGTGTCAGAAACTTAATTTTAAAGTGAGGTATAGACGTCACTACCTGTAGTGCTGCCAATGTCGGTCTCCCCAAGATGGCGTTGTAGGCCGAATCCACTTGTACTACAAAAAATTACTCCATTATTTCTGTTTGCTGAGGGGATGTGCCGAACCTGACTGGTAGCTCTATTGTTCCTGACACATGCACCGGGTCGCCACTGAAACCATATAACGGGCCCTCTCCTCCCAAATCCATCTTCTTTCCCTCCAGATCCATCCTCTGATAGGCATGCGTGTAGAGTATATCGACCGAGGACCCGTTATCGATCATCATCCTTGTCATGTCTACTGGCCCGACCAGTGCAGTTATTACCAGCGCCCCGTCATGTGGTTCAATATGATCGATAAGATAATCTTCATCCGAGAATGATATGGACACCCCTGAATAGGCCCTATCCTTTCGGGGTGATGAACCGGCTACCGACAATACGGCTTCGAGATGACCGCTCCTCTTCCTTCCGGTTACACGCCCTACCGACCCGTCCGAAATCACATCAATCACCCCTCGGGCTTGTGGGTGCGGTTGCGGCTGTGTTTCCCGTGTTGGTTCCCTGTTCTCCTCCCGGGGGCTTCCTAATCTTCTCGTTCGATGACATACTGCACCAGTTGCCTATTCTGGACGTTCTTCTCTATCAGATCTTTCGGGTTATTGCACTCCTCCGTCGTATCCCCCCGAGACTGATGATACGCACAATATTTGTTTCGACCCCTCTTCCCAGGCTTCGGGATCGCTTGGCACGGTTCGAAAAAGGGCTTATTTCGCATCTCCTCCAGTATTTTAGCCCGATCCGTGTTGAGTGCGGTGTAGACTTTGTTGACATTTTTGTTGGGGAAAGGTGGTCGTCCACTGCCCGAACCTCCCCCAGTATAGCTTTTCTTACCATAGTTATCTGACCTCCCCTAACTGTCTGACTTCTGAAAATTCTGTTTATCTCGATCCCTGGGTTTCTCGTAGGATTGGGAGTGGGGTTTGAAGTTTCCCATCGCCTCTTTTATCGCTATATGTCCCTCGGCTCGGTGGAAAGCTTCAGTCAAGTCTGCCGGAGGGTTGATCACCAAATCCTTCATCAACTTCTTTGACTTCCCAATGTCTAAGCCAGTCGTGAAGAAGCCCAGGGCTTGTGGGGAGTTTAATTCTGCTACCGACCCCACAGCCTCTCGGAACCTCTTGACGTATTGTCCCAAACTTTCATCTGACTTCTGTCTGACCTGCATGAGGGAAGCTGTGATCTTTCTCCGCCTCTTATTACTCTCGAATCGAGCATGGAATTTCTTCCGAAGGTCATTCCATGAATTAATTGATCCGGTCGCCAGGGTTCCCATCCACTCCCGGGCGCTCTTTTTCAAGGTTGTTGCGAACATACGACACTTGGCAAAGATCCGAATGCCCGTAGTATGTCATCAACCCTATCATACCCGTCTCGAGTGGTCATCACGGATCCCCCATCCCGTCCGCAGTCTCCATCGGGGCATCTTCTTTTTGGGGTCTACATTGTCTCTGATTGATCTCCGTGAGAAAGGCGACCCTATGCAGTCAAGGCATCCCCATCGAATTCTTTGCCAGCAAGATAATTTTTCCAATTCGCCACCCTTCGAGCGAGGGGTCGACTCTTCTTTATGGGGGACGATCGGTTCCATCCCTCCAATATTCGTGAGTCGCATTGAAGACCCCAACTTTTATAAATAAAGATGAATTTTTCTATAAATATTATTTTAAATATTATGGAATAAATTTGATATAATGTTATAGTTGTGGGTAATATTTAAAAATTTTGCAAAGTATGTAAGTTGTTATAAAATATTCGTTTGGTAGGGAATATTCTTTTTGTTAGGGAATATTCGTATAACTACTCAATCATTGGTGGACCCCATAATGTAATTATTGTCGGATTGAGAAAAACAAAAAATATTTTATAAAAATAACTACGAGGTGTTACCGTTAAAACCGTTGAACTACCCGGTGGTAAAAGTACGATGTCTACGCGGGGTTGCATAGTAACACACTTGGTATTGATTATTGATGCTTACGTGAGAAGTCACTCACCTATGCTTAATTATTACTTCACATAATTGGCCGTGATCATATCTCTTATATTATTGATTCAATTATTGTCACAAAGATCATCTCAGATAATATGTTATAGTATTAAATCAATAATTGAGACGACAAGTTATAAATGATTAATAATTGTTGAAAGATTAAATATGTGTTGATTAAAATAAAATGATTTGTGGTAAGTTTGATTATTTTATGGGGGCTCATATGTCATCATCTAAGAGTCTCTTCATCAATAAGTAATTACCTTTGTGAATAGTAATTACCTTCACAATAGTATTTACCTTCGTCAATAGTAATTACTTTCGTCAATAAGTAATTACCCTTGTGAATAGTAATTACCTTCGTCGATAGTAATTACCCTTGTGAATAGTAATTACCGTGTCAATAGTAATTACCTTTACCAGACGTCGTCGAACCACTTGTCGTTTCACATTACAAAAGGCCGAACCACTTGTCGTTTCACATTACAAAAGGCCAAACCACTTTTCTTTTCACATTATCGATTAAGTGAAGCCACTTGCCTTTTCACACGGCGGTCTTAAGCTAGAAATCTTCTATAAATAGAAGCCTAGTGCTTCATTATTTTCACGAATTCATTCAAGCTATAGAGAGAGAAAGTATAGAGAGAATAAGAGAGAAAGAAGAAGAGTATTTTGTTACTACACCGTCATAAAGATTCAATCTCCTACCAAAAGTAAGGGGTGTTATTCTTTCTTATTCATAAAGAGAATCTGTTGTTATTCCATTGCTTATTATTCTGTTGGAATAACTCAGATACGCTGGCTTTACCCTATACTTGGTGACATTCTTCTATTATTCTATTGGAACATCCTCATGCATGCGTTTTTACGCCGGGACCGGGTTCCATTCTTTATTATTATTCTCGTTAGAACATCCATGCTCACAGGTGTTTTATACCGGACTGGTTCCGCCTTTTTATTATTATTCTCATTGGAACATCACATGCTCATGGTGTTTTACACCGGACTCGGTTCCGCGTCTTTTATTATTATTACATTGGAACATCCTGTCTGCATGTGTTTTACACCGACCGGGTTCCGCTTTTATTATTATTCTCGCTGGAACATCCTGCTCATGTGTTTTACACCGGACTGGGTTCTTATTTATTATTCTCATTGGAATAACTCGCCTGCGCGGTTTATCGCATGCGTGGTGATTTCTTTTGTTATTCCATTCTTTATTATACCCATTGGTTAAAACTTTGACTTCTATACTCCATGAAATTAGTAGAATATCCTTGATATTTGCGTTTCATCCAAAGATCTTTTCATGGAAATATTCTTCCGATCATTCTTGAATTTTACTCTACAAAACAAAGATATCATGTTGACAATTTGGACGTTAATAATTCTTGGATAAAATAATTCTTGAACTTGTTTTATTGAATTCTTATATCATTGTCATCATCCTCATGTTTATATTTTTTAAAGTCATCCGTGGCCTCTGTAGTGCATAGATGGACTTGGTATGATTATGACCGAGAGACTATTCTATGTAATCACGACCGTAATGTTACAAATGATGTGGTAAAAATCCTCGATTAAGTCAGTAGTGCATTGATGGACGATTGTTGGCATGATCATGACCATTAATGAATACACAAATATTCTTGGCCCGTGAGTGCATGAATAATTATGGTCGTGATACTAAAGAATATCCTCGGCCAGTAGTGCGGGGGTGATTCGATGATGTGAAATATTTATTAAAGTGAGTCTCAAATTATAACAAAGATGATGAAAACCTTTTAAAACCTAAAAGATAGTAGACTTTATTTTCTACTCGACTCTTTTAATGGATTGATATTCATTGCGCAGCTTAAACCGGTTTGTCTATTGTATTTTATCGCTTTAACATTGTTGAAGACTATTCATAATTTATTCTCGCATTATCTTAGTCATAATATTTCTTCGGGGCTAGTTGAGCTCACCTTTCTTTCACTTCTCTTCTTGAAATGAGAATATAGGCGGGGCGAGTCGGGAAACGAGTGATGGTCCTCAAGATAGCATTAGTAGTCCTCACTATTCTCGTGAAATAGTGTGATAATAATTGTAATGAGGACTCCTTTTTGAGTTTGTATAATATCTAGTAGATTTATTTGTATTTAAACTCACGCTTTATGTCGTATTGTACCACCTATGTTATGTTAGTAAGTTGTATTTAAATTACATACTATGTAAGTGGCGACCCAAGATGGGTGATGTATACCTAATTTTGGGGCGCCACAACAGGTATCGAGCTTAGGGATATGATCCTCGGCTAAGATGTGAGAATAGTACTAGGAGGGAGAGACGGGAATACCTTCGCTAGTATGACCTACCTAAGTTTATGTGCTATTTTATTGGTTGGTCGAAGATAGGGATAATTTGTTACATACGTCAATTAACCTTTTGTTTTGTGGCAAGATTCGAAAAATGACATCCGAGAATGTTGAAAATAGCAATGGAGCGCAGCGCGATCGTTGATTCACCACATATCAATAATCGTGATAATGTAATCGTGAAGGCGACATAACCTCATGCAAACAACAACATTGACCAAATGATGAATGATCAAATGTTCGTGAGGCTTTATGCAATTTATGCAACAAAGAAAGTAGAGCGACTCTCGCCCAAAACGTAGGTGGAAACACGAGAAAACTCTCGGGCGGTCACCGCTAAACAATTCAAGGAGCTGGGACCACCGGATCTTAAGGGAGAACTAAAATCACTTCTGGCGGAAGCATGGATAAAGCAGATTACCAAGATATTTGATGTCTTAGGATGCTCCGAGGAGCAAAAGGTTCCCTTCACGCCTTTATGTTGCGCTTGAGAGAGGCGATTCATTGGTGGGAATCGGTAAACGTACTCAACTCATTGTCTTCAAGATATCTTGGGAGAAGTTCCAGAGTCGTTCAACGACAAATACTTTCCCGAAAGTATTCGCACATGAAGGAGGTGGAGTTTATCAAGTTGGAACAAAACAATATGACCGTGTCGCAACACGAGGCAAAATTTGCGAGTTATCACGGTTTATTCCCACTTAGTGGATAATGAAGAGAGAATGGCGCGAATGTTTTTAAGAGGTTTGAAGCGGGAGATACGTCCAACATCTTATTTCTCATAAACCGTGTTTGTATTCGGATGTTGTAAATAGGGCTCGCTTAGTGGAGCGCGATAATGAGTCAACGCAACTAAAGAGAGAGCAATTGGCAAAATTATAATACCAAATGGAGAGTAGTCATCGGGCGGTGACTACAAGCGGAGGGGAATCAACAGCCGAGATATGGTAACCACTTTATGTGTAATCGCCCAAAACAATAAGAATGGACATTTCAAGAAAAGGAGATTCAACAATGATGGAAAGACGTCGGCACCAAAGACCCGTTGTTAAGGAAGGAGAAAGACCACCTATCATATGCTTCAAATGCGAGGAGAGGAACACATCACCAAATCCGCGCCACGCCAGTCCAAAGCATATTATAATTATGGAAGAGAAGGTCACTTAGCTCGATTTTTGTTTTCATCAAGACAAATTCAAATAGGATGGAGGCACCAAAGGTCCGTCCCCGGAAAATTCAAAACCCAGAGTGGTAAGAGAAAGCGTTTGTTGTGACCTCCCAGAGAGCAAGGAACCCGAATGAGGTCGTCACACGGGTAAGCTTATCATAAACTCTAATGAAGTCTATACTTTATTTGATACCGGGTTCTACCCATTCTTTTATTTCTCCTACTTGCGCCATCGATTAAATTTGACTCCGGAGAAATTAGACTTTGACTTATCTGTGGAAACTCCGTTGGGAGAAACCTTCATTACATCCACTGTTTATAAGTCTTGTTTGGTTCAAATCGGTACCCTCACATTACCTGTCGATCTTATTTCATTAAAAATACTTGCATTTGACGTGATTCTAGGGATTGATTGGTTAACTACTTATCATGCAAAAATTGATTGTTTTCGTAAGGTTGTTAGCTTTCATATTCCTAATCAACCTATTATGAGAATTCAAACGACCAAACCATTAAAATCAATCACGGTCATCTCAAGCCATAAAGCTATTCGTTTATTGAAAAACGGATGTCAAGCTTTCTTAGCTCATGTCACAGATTTAAACAAAAATACGTCAGTTTTAAACGATATTTCTATTGTTAATAAATTTCCTGACGTATTCCCCGAAGAACTTCCTGGCCTACCCCCAGAGCGTGAAATTGAATTTTGTATCGACCTTGAACCCGGTACAAAACCTATTTCCAAAGCCCCATATCGAATGGCTCCTATTGAACTTCAGGAGTTAAAGACCCAACTGCAGGAATTGTTAGACATTGGCTTTATTCGTCCTAGTACTTCTCCTTGGGGTGCTCCTGTTCTATTCGTGAAGAAGAAAGATGGGAGTATGCGACTTTGTATTGATTATCAGGAGTTGAATCATGTCACCATCAAAAATAGGTATCCATTGCCACGTATTGATGACCTGTTTGACCAGTTGCAAGGAGCCAAATTCTTTTCAAAGATTGATCTTCGTTTCGGATATCACCAATTGAAGATTAGAACCGCTGACATTCCAAAGACGGCTTTCCGTAACTTCGATGCGGGCATTATGAATTCCTAGTCATGTCCTTTGGATTGACTAATGCTCCTCGCCGCCTTCATGGATATGATGAACCGAGTATTCAAGGAATATTTAGATCACTTTGTGGTCGCCTTTATTGATGACATCCTTATTTATTCCAAAAGCCGTGAAGATCATGAAAGCAACACTTGAGGTTGACACTCCAAAAGCTTCGTGAATATAAGCTTTATGCCAAGTTGAAGAAATGTGAGTTACGGCTTGAAGAAGTAGCATTCCTTGGGCACGTGGTATCAAGTCATGGAATATCCGCTGACCCAAAGAAAGATCGAAGCTATTCAAAGTGGGAACAACCTAAATCGATGGATCAAGTGCGTAGCTTTCTCGCTTTATTTGGTTATTATCGGAGATTCGTGGAAGGATTTTTTCAATCGCTACTCCATCGACTCAAATTGACTTTGAAAGATACAAAGTTCGGTTGGAGCGAAGAATGTGAGAAGAGTTTTCAATAACTCAAGAGGAGACTTATTTCAAAGACTGTTCGACAATACCATCCGGCTCGGAGGATTTGTCATCTACAAATGATGCTTCTAGCAAAGGGTTGGGATGTGTTCTTATGCAACATGGAAAAGTTATAGCCTTATGCCTCCATGACAACTCAAAGAATATGAGAGGAATTATCCTACTCATGATCTAGAGTTGGCAAAATGTTGTCTTCAGCACTTAAAATTTGGAGGCATTACTTGTATGGGGAGAAAAGTGGAGATCTTTACGGATCATAAAAGCCTCAAATATTTCTTCACTCAAAAGGAACTCAACACGCGACAACGACGTTGGCTTGAACTGCTGAAAGATTATGATCATACCATCCCGAAAAAAACTAACGTGGTAGCCGACGCATTGAGTAGAAGATCATATGCAAGTACGAAAAGCGATATTGTCACGCAAAGGCCCATTTTGTGTGACTTGCAAAGGATGGAGATAGAGTTAAAGACACCGTGGACACATGTGATGATAAGCGAGTATACTGAGTAGAACCGACTTTAATCGATAAAGTTAAAGTCGCCAAGCTACTGGACACTGGAGCCGATGCGTATGAGGAAGAAAGTGCAAGAAGGTGCTATCTTAAAGCAAGAATCGATGAAGAAGGAATACTTGAGTCAACTCCAGACTTTGTGTTCCTAACGACCACGATTTAAAGTATAATATCATGATGGAGCGCGCACAACACACCATTTGCAATCCATCTCGGAAGTACCAAAATGTATCATGATATTCGTCTATACATTTTGGTGGAGCAATACGAAGAGAGATAGCGTTGTTTATCTCAAGGTGTCTAACTTGTCAACGAGTTAAAGCGAGCATCAAGTACCAAAAGGTCCATTGCAACCACTTGAAATTCCGGAATGGAAGTGGGAGCACATTACCATGGATTTCACGGGTCTTCCTAAGGTTTCTCGAGGCATTGATGCGATTTGGGTCATTGTTGATAGATTGACCAAGTCCGCTCATTTCTTACCGATCGAGAAACTTATACACTTGAACGCCTCTTGCTTTCAGTATGTATATAAATGAGATTGTAAGATCGCATGGTATCTTAAGATATCCATAGTTTCGATCGAGACCCAAGATTCACTTCACGATTTTGGGTTAGTTTGCAAAAAGCTATGGGCACAGACTTACGATTTAGCTTCGGATATCATCCTCGACCGGACCGGACAATGGAGAGGACTATTCAAACTCTTGAAGATCTATTAAGACTCGTGTGTCCTTGATTTCAAGGGGAGTTGGGACAAGTTCTTACCATTGGTGGAGTTTTCCTACAACAACAGCTTATCAAGCAAGTATTGGCATGGCTCCATTCGAAGCGTTGTATGGAAGAAAGTGTCGCTTCTCGGTGTCTTTGGGATGAGGTGGGTGAAGCAACGTTGTTGGGACCGGGAGTTGATACGTATGACTACTTTAAAAGATTCAAACGATCCGACAACGTATAAAAACCTCACAAAATCGATAAAAGAGTTATGCCGATCTTCATCGAAAGGACGTGGAATTCGATATAGAGATCATGTGTTGTTAAAAGTTGCTCCATGGAAAGGAGTTACAAGATTAGGAAAGAGAGGAAAACTTAATCCTCGATTCATCCGGTCCATTTTAATCCTCGATCGAGTAGGAATCGTGGCCTATAGACTCGCTTTTCTGCTTGAAATATGTCTCGTGTTCATAACGTTTTTCATATATCCATGTTACGTAAATATGTGAAAGACCCGAACCACATTATTGAAGTTAGAACCGAACGAAATAGCGGAAGATTTGACGTATGAAGAGGTTCTGCTCAAATCTTGGATAAGAAGGAACATATTCTACGCTCCAAGGTTATACCTCAAGTCAAAGTTTTGTGGAGGAGCCACGATGTTGAGGAAATGACTTGGGAGTTAGAATCTGAAATGAAATCAAGGTATCCTTACCTCTTCGACATACAAGGTACGTACCCTAATTTCGAGGGCGAAATTTCATAAGAAGGGAGGTTGTAAGACCCCAACTTTTATAAATAAAGATGAATTTTTCTATAAATATTATTTTTGAATATTATGGAATAAATTTGATATAATGTTATAGTTGTGGGTAATATTTATAAATTTTGCAAAGTATGCAAGTTGTTATAAAATATTCGTTTGGTCAGGGAATATTCTTTTTGTTAGGGAATATTAAATATAACTACTCAATCATTGGTGGACCCCACAACGTAATTATTGTCGGATTGAGAAAACGACAAAAATATTTTATAAAAATAACTACGAGGTGTTACCGTTTAAAACTGCTGAACTACCCTATGGTAAAAGTACAATGTCTACGCTAAGTTACATAAGTAGCACCTCAGTATTGATTATTGATGCTTTACGTGAGAAGTCACTCACTATGCTTAATTATTACTACAAGAATTGCTTTGCATCATATCTCTTATATTATTGATTCAATTATTGTCACAAGATCATCCAGATAATATGTTATAGTATTAAATCAATAATTGAGACGACAAGTTATAAATGATTAAAAATTGTTGAAAGATTAAATATGTGTTGATTAAAAATAAAATGATTTGTGGTAAGTTTGATTATTTTATGGGGGGCTCATATGTCATCATCTAAGAGTCTCTTCACAATAGTAATTACCTTTGTGAATAGTAATTACCTTCGTCAATAGTATTTACCTTCGTCAATAGTAATTACTTTCGTCAATAGTAATTACCCTTGTGAATAGTAATTACCTTCGTCAATAGTAATTACCCTTGTGAATAGTAATTACCTTCGTCAATAGTAATTACCTTTACCAGACGTCGAACCACTTGTCGTTTCACATTACAGGCGTCGAACCACTTGTCGTTTCACATTACAGGCGTCAAACCACTTTTCTTTTCACATTATTAGTCGTCAAGCCACTTGCCTTTTCACACGGCAGGTGCTAAGCTAGAAATCTTCTATAAATAGAGGCCTAGTGCTTCATTATTTTTCACGAATTCATTCAAGCTATAGAGAGAGAAAGTATAGAGAGAATAAGAGAGAAAGAAGAAGAGTATTTTGTTACTACACTGCTGCAGTATTCAATCTCCTACCAAAAGTAAGGGGTGTTATTCTTTCTTATTCATAAAGAAACTGTTGTTATTCCATTGCTTATTATTCATTGGAATAACTCAGTATCGCCATGCTTACCCTATACTTGGTGACATTCTTCTATTATTCTCATGGAACATCCTGTCTGCATGCGTTTTACGGACCGGTTCCATTCTTTATCATTATTCTGTTAGAACATCCTCATCTGTGTGTTTTTACCGGACTGGTTCCGCCTTTTATTATTATTCATTTGGAACATCCTGCTCATGTGTTTTACACCGGACCGGGTTCCGCTTTTTATTATTATTCTGCTGAACATCCTCGCTCATGTGTTTTACACCGACTGGTTCCGCCTCTTTATTATTATTACTCGCTGAACATCCTCATGCTCATGTGTTTTACACCGGACCGGTTCCGTTATTTATTATTCTGGTTGGAATAACTCCGCTGTCTTGCAAGGCCTATCGCATGCATGGTGATTTCTTTTGTTATTCCATTCTTTATTATACCCAAATTGGTTAAAACTTTGACTTCTATACTCCATGAAATTAGTAGAATATATCTTTGATATTTGCGTTTCATCCAAAGATCTCTTTTCATGAAAATATTCTTCCGATCATTCTTGAATTTTACTCTACAAAACAAAGATCATGTTGACAATTTGACGTTAATAATTCTTGGATAAAATAATTCTTGAACTTGTTTTATTGAATTCTTATATCATTGTCATCATCCTCATGTTTATATTTTTTAAAGTCATCTGGCACAGTAGTAGTGCATAGATGGACTTGGTATGATTATGACCGAGAGACTATTCGGTGTAATCATGACCGTAATGTTACAAATGATGTGGTAAAAATCCTCGGTGGTAGTAGTGCATCGATGGACGATTGTTGGCATGATCATGACCATTAATGAATACACAAATATTCTCGCCCGTAGTGCATGAATAATTGTGGTCGTGATACTAAAGAATATCCTCGGTAGTAGTGTGGGGGTGATTCGATGATGTGGAATATTTATTAAAGTCGAGTCTCAAATTATAATGATGAAAAACCTTTTAAAACCTAAAAGATAGTAGACTTTATTTTCTACTCGACTCTTTTTAATGGATTGCAGATTATTCACCGCAGCTTAAACCGGTTTTTATTGTATTTTATCGGTTTAACATTGTTGAAGACTATTCATAATTTATTCTCGCATTATCTTAGTCATAATATTTCTTCTTTGGGCTAGTTGAGCTCACCCTTTCTTTCACCGTTCTCTTCAGAAATGAGAATATAGCCGGAGACGAGTCTGGGAAACGAGTGATGGTCCTCAAGATAGCATTAGTAGTCCTCACTATTCTGTGAAATAGTGTGATAATAATTGTAATGAGGACTCCTTTTTGAGTTTGTATAATATCTAGTAGACGATATTTGTATTTAAGCTCACAGTTTATGTCGTATTGTACACGACAGTTATGTTAGTAAGTTGTATTTAAATTTTGTACCATGTAAGTGGCGACCCAAGATGGGTGATGTATACCTAATTTTGGGGGTGTCACACGCATCCCTCCTCCTCTGCCCCAACCTGCCTGAATGTTCTGATCATTGCTCTGCTGATCGGCTCCTCCTCCGGCTTCGGCCATCCCTCGAGCGGCTTCGGTACCTACTCCTTTCCTTATCCGCCTCTCCTCGTCGGGGTGACCGAGATCGGCTCCAATGCCTACGCCTCTTTGAGGATGCCTCCTGTTCTCCGGCCATGTTAGCCATCTGCTGTTCGAACTCCTCTTGCTGAAGGCGTAGGGCCATCATGGCGTCCTTATTCTGCTGCATCTTTTTCTGCAGAATGAATTCCTTTTGATCTCGACTGCCCTCGCCTTGGCTTTTTCCATGCTCCTCAAGCGCCCGTGAGTGATTCTCGTCGGCCCGACTAGCCTGGTTGGGGGTACGCTGGTCGTCGTGGAAGAGTCTTCGCCGAGGGGAAGGAGGCAGTTCCACCTGATCTCCCTAGATTCTGGAACCCAATCTGTCCTTGACCGACCCCCTCACCTGGGTAGTCTGCTGTGTTTTAGCCTTTTCATGGTCAGAAATCGCGTACTCCACGCTCGCCATAGTTTCTTACCGAAAAAGGCTGGCTGTGATTGATTAAGCACTAAAAAACCCCTCCTTCTAGCGCCAATGTTAACGCCAAGTTTCGCCGGCGCGTCCAATCACAGAATTCACGCGCCATAACCTGCACAATAACATATCACAGAAGCTTGACGGCTTGTGCCGCCGGGGGATAGCTCCGGTGTGAGAATAAGTACAGGCCGTTACAAGATTTAACAATGGAGGCTAAGTGTTTAGTGCTCAAAAGTAGGTATACCTGTTAATTGTGACCTTGGCCTTATATTTATAATGATCTCACCACCTTAGAATCCTCCTCCCAGTCGGATTAGGACTCCTAGTCATGGTAGTTACCATAGCTTGGGTCCAACACAATCTCCTTAAAAGGTGGACGTGGAACCCAATCCAGCCACTACCTTTGGAGTTACCTTATTCAATTATGATTAGGATCCTAAACTTTGCACGCAGGAGAGCCCACTGTGCAGGCCCAAACAATCACACCATCAAGTCTGGGCTTCGGCCCAAAGGACTCGAAGGCCTGACCCCGAACTCCACACGACAGGTGGTTACGATCCTACCCCAAAGGACTCCTGGACACCGAACCCAAGAGTATCCCTAAGGTAAGGTTCCGACCCAAAAGGACTCGGACGCCAATTCGATCACCTCAAACTCTTCACGGGCTTCACCTTAGAATTTCTCCCAAAGCCCTTCTAATGTCAGGCCTTCGGCCCACATGAAGGTCGGTAAAATACTCCCGAACATTAACGTTTCATAAAAAAAATGATAAAATTTATAAATTTTAAGAATATATATTTCTCTCTCGTTTCCCTTGTATAAATTCTAAGTAAGGGGTATTTGATAAAAATTGAATAAATCTAAATTTGAATCTGAATATGAATAAACTGAATCTGAATAAAAAAAAGGTGTTTGATAATTAACATGTCTGAAATATCTGAATTACAAAATTTTATTATTTTACCCGAACAGTTTGAACTTTTCGAACAAATATGATCCGAGTATCGATAGAAAATTACAATTTGAAGAGGTTCGAGTAATTTATCGAACTTTAAAATTTGCTCATATTTATATTTCGAGTCGAACTCAAATCAAACTTTTTCTCGACTGGGTACGAATCAAGCCCGAACTGTTTTCTCATTTTACAATCTTAATAATGAAGATGTAAAAATATGAGATTATATAAAATTTTATTTGAATTGAAATTATACATTAGCAACTTTATAACAATAAAGTTATAAAAATATGAGCTATTGAAATATATACCTATATACAAATTATATACACTATTATAAGAATGATATTTCAATACTTCAATTCAAGCAAAATTTTATATAACCTTATATTTTTGGATACTCATTATATATATATATATATATATATATATATATATATATATATATATTATTCCAGAAGAATACAAGTTATATTGCAAATGGGTAAAAAAAAAAAACTGACAAGGATCAGAAAGAAATTGAATGATAATAGAAAGTCAAAGTTATTACTTACTCGAAATTTGTTATTAAAAAAATACAAATAAATAACTAAATTATTACAACTAACAAGAAATATTGTATATATATGAAGAATGGGTGGTGAAATCCGAAACAGGTGGTGTCGGTGTAATTTTCTGTGAGGGGGAATTTCTTGGTAGTAACATGATCGGTGGCATCGCCGCCGTCGGTGCTTATGGAACATAAGAAGCGTAGCTATCGGGGTTGATCATTTTTGTATTTAATTTTTGACCCTCCTATATGGGGTTAAATGCTTTCTAAATCACAGTATTATAGGTTGTCGACTTTACAAATGGCCAATCGAACTTTTTTTTTACATACAACTCAACTCAACTTTAATTTAATTTACTAACACTGTTATAAAACCGTTAAGTCAAAGTTGACTTAATCTGAAATGATGACGAACCCGACTTGTCTTTTTAAAAAAACCTATGTGGCGCTTAGCGTGCGATGCTAAGATGATGATGTGGATTTAGATGAAAATTTTGATGAAAAAATAAAAAATATATTTTAAAGTATAATAAAATTATAAAATCAGCAAAAAATAAGAAAATAAATAAATAAAATAATTATTTTTAATAAAAATTAAAAAAAACAGTTTTTTTTTCAATTTTATTAAAAAATTAAAAAGCATTTTTAATAAAATAATTATTATTTTTTATTTTTTTTTAAAAAGTAAAACACAATTTTTTAAAAAATGCAGTTTTTTTAATAAAATTATTATTTTTTTAAAATTCAGTTTTTTAAAAAAATAAAAAAATGCTGTTTTTAAACTGTTTTTTTTAAAAATAATGTGGTTTTTTTATTAAAATAAAATTATCATATTTTTATTAAAAAAATAAACTATTGTTCTTTATTAAAAAAACACTGCGCTTTTTAAACTGCTTTTTTAAAATAATGCTGTTTTTTATTAAAATAAAAATGTCATTATTTAATAACACTGCTTTTTTAATAATATTGTTTGTTATTTTTAATAATGCAAATTTTTTTAATAAAAACAGATTTTTTATTAAAAATACATTTTTTTATTTTATTAAAAAACTGTATTTTATATAAAAAAATAATTTTATTAAAAAAAACTGCATTTTTTTATTAAAAAACGCATTTTGTTTTATTTTATTAAAACAATTTATTATTTGTTTTAAAAATTACGCTTTTATTTTTTTAAAAAAAAAACCAATTATTTTTATTAAAAGAATGCGTTTTAATTTTTTTTTTTTAAATAAAATTGAAAAAACTACTTTTTTTTAATTTTATTAAAATAATTATTTTATTTATTTATTTTCTTATTTTTTTGCTAATTTTATAATTTATATTATACTTTAAAATATTTTTTCCATTTTTTCATCAAAATTTTCATCCAAATCCACATCATCACCGCCACGCCGCATGCTAACCGCCACATAAGTTTTTTTTTTGACAAGTCACCGCCATCGTCATCATTTCAAGTAAGTCAACTTTGACTTAACGGTTTTTAAAACTTAGTGTTAGTAAATTAAAGTTTAAAGTGAGTTGACCGTAAGAAAAAAAAAAATTCGCTTATCCATTCAGTAGTTTCGACTCCATAGATGATTGTGACTCAGAAAGCATTTAATCCCTCCTATATGTATGATTTCTTTACTTTTAAAAATATAATTTTGAGAATAAAACGCTAAAAATAATAATAACATTCCGTACTACATAAAAACTAAACAAAAGACTATAATAAAATTTATTAAATTGGTTATCCAACGTGTTAAACAAAAAACAAAAATAATTTGTACATAATAAAAACTGTTTACAATAGTAAACAAGATGTATATTGAATGTAAATTTTAATTGTCTGTAAAAGTATATATGTAAGACCCCGAATTTTTTTTAAATAAAAAGGAATTTCCTTTATTTATTATTTTGAAATAGTAAGGGTTGATTTGATTAATGTGGATAGTTAAGGGTTAAATACGCAAATATTTCAAAATAAGCAAGTGGTTATAAAATATTCATTGTTGTCGGGGAATATTCGTTTGGTCGTGGAATATTCAATGATCGTCTCTGGAATATTTGTCGACGACGCACAGCCCATGTAAAGGGCCCCATAACTGAAAGCGATTGGATGAAGAAAACGCATAAAATATAAGTTGGTTAAAATAACTACAGAGTAGTTATTACCGTGAATTAAGATCATTGAATACCCCTTGGTTAAAATACGAAGAATACGGCGTGGTCGCACAAAGAAGACACTCTGTATTGCACGAAGATTGTTGAATTATTGATCCCTACGTAGAAGGCACTACTCAATAATTTTCACAGATAGCTTCTTGCTCAATATTTTATTTTATCGATTCAATAATTCTTTGCGTTGATATTTTATATTATTGTTGTTCAATAATTGTCACTGCACATTATCTCCATTATCGATCAATAATTCATATTATTTGAATAATATTATTAGATAGCATTATTGGCAATGTCTAGAAAGTTCTCACAAGGAGAGGTTTGGTCACCTAATCACAAGCACTGCAAGAAGGAGAAATCCTTATCTGAAAGCCCCTTTTTCCCGAACTACCGTCATCATAATGGTGATTCTGTAATATTATTTGTGAATAATTAATTATTGATTTATATGATAAGAAAATATTTATAAATGATGGATTTATTTGTTTTATGTGGTTATAATTGAATGATTTAATGTTGAGGTGTTTTATCGGTATTTTATCTGGATGGAGGTATTAAAAATCAAATCAAGATTTTTACGATATATTATGTGAGTTATAATTTTTAATCCGACCGTTGGATCGTTGTAATTTTTGGGTATGTTATACATACATAAGTTGAGTATAAGTCCACAAATTTTGAACCGTTAAAAATGCACGAATGATTTGTTGTGAATTTTAAGAGGTGTCGGATTCTTAAATTAGGTTTATAATTGATTTTGGTGGAAAATTCTAGAATTGAGTGGGCTCCACTTGTGGTTGGTGAAAAATGTGCTGAATTTTATTTCAAATGTGGTGGGTGGCAATAGTAGCGAGGTAAAGCCATCGTGGCAGTCAAGTCTGCTTCGGCGTCTTAACATTTTCCTATAAATAGAGGGCTAAGTTAGAATTGAAAATCACACCGTAAACAAAGTTTTCTCTCTCTCTCTATATTATCGGCGTTATTCTTGTGAGTATTTTGAGTATACTTTGAGTATTGTTAGATTCGCAAGTTCCCTTCAAAGACTATATCCTGTTTCAACTGTAAGTATCGCTCTTTCGAGGTAAGGGGATGTTATTTTCTTCTCAAATGATATTAATTCTTCAATATCATTATCTTTGAAATATTGGTTGGTACTTTTATCAAATTTGGAACTTTTCATTTTGAGTTACTATTCATGAGTTACTATTCACGATTCTTTACTATTCATGAGTTACTATTCACGAGTTACTTATTCACGAGTACTATTCAATGAAGCGTGAAGATGTTTTTGTGTGAATTTCTATCTTTTGGTGTTTGAGTTACTATTCACGATATCGCGACTATTCACGATACTGCAAGACTATTCACGAATCATTTAAGACTATCATTCATTTAAAAATGAAAATTTTTCTTTCGCCTAAAATATCTATTCGGATACTAGCTTTGATTGTATCCATGTTTTGGTCATTCTTGAATTTTACACCACTATGATTATTTTTGAGGTATTATCGACATGGATAAAACAAAGTACTAATCCTTAATCCTTAATCCTTGTCATTTTGTTTCAATCGGATTCGTTCTTTAAAATATTTTCATCATCCTCGGTCTTAAATGATGATATTATTGAATATCTTTGGCACATGGTCGCAGAGATGAATGATTTCAAGAATATCTTTGGCTGTAGTGCAAAGATGAATGATTTCTCAAGAATATCTTTGGCTCAGTAGGTGCAAGATGAACAGTGTTTAAATGAACACGACCGATCGATGAATATCTTTGGCCTTTAGTGCAAAGATGAACAGTGTTGAGATGAACATGATCGATTGATGAATATCTTTGGCTCAGAGTGCAAAGATGAATATTTGATTTGAGATGAATATCGATTGATGTTACAGGATAAAATATTGATGATGGATCGTTAAATTCATAGATTATAGTAGATTTCATTCTCTACGTAACTCTTCTATGAATTATTATTTCACTGCGAATATTGATCTCGAAACTTGTTGTCTATTGTATTCTATCGATTTTTCCCTCGTTGGAGACTAACGATAATTTGTTGTATATTATCTTAGTCATAACATTCTTTACCGGGCTAGTTGAGCTCACCCTTTTTCCTCGTTGTTCCATTTTTCTTCTCGGAGGCGAGAATGTAGCGAAAGTACTAGTCGGGAAATGGAATGAAGGTTCTAGAGAGTTGTTTAGTAGTCCTCACCATTATTGTAAAATAATGTATCAATAAATGTGATGAGGATTTATTTGAGTATAAATATTGTCTGAAGATAATATTTGTATTTAAACTCACGCTTTATTGTTGTGATAATAAAGTTGTAGTTGTTTCGCACTATGTATTTGGCGACTCGTAATGGGTTGGATGGAATGGACCTATTTTGGGGCGTCACACTTTGGTATCGTAGCTTAGGGATATGATCTCGGGGAGATCTGGGAATAGAACTAGGAGGGAGAGACGAGTAAATCCTTTCTTAGGTGTCCTACCTAAGCTTATTTGTTAGTTGGTCAAGATTCAGGGATATTATGTGATTGATTTCCTTAATTAACCCTTGTTTTATGACAAGAATTGAGAATGTCGATCGAGAATATTAATAGTGGTGTAAATGAGACCGTGGAGATGCCTCAGACTTAACAACGAGGAGAACGTGGCAACAGTCGGGCAATGTACCTCCCGTGAATAACACCACCGAGCGTATGATGAACGAGGGGATGTTTAGAAGCTTTTTGCAGCTTCATGCAAAATCGCACGAGGGAGACTCGTGTTCAAAATACGTGAGGAGATGATAGCAATTCACGGGTGGTCACAACCCAAGCGCTTCAAAGAGTTGGGACCACCGTGCACTCTGGGAAAGCCGATCCGATCACGGCGAAACATGGGTCAAGCAAATTACCAAGATATTCGATGTCTTGATGCACGAAGGAACGTAAAGTTCCATTCGCTACTTTTATGTTCCGTGGCGAGGCAGACATCGGTGGGAATCATGAAGCGTACCCCATTCACCGCACTCAAAGGCATGTCATGGGAGACGTTTGAAAAAGCTTCAATGACAAGTACTTCCCCGAAAGTATTCGTCTATATGAAGGAAGTGGAGTTTATTAGATTGAGCAGTAATAACACGACGGTGTCCCAAAGACGAGGCGAAGTTTATGGAGTTATCCAGTTTTGCACCTCATTTGGTGGAGAATGAGGAACGTATGACGCGGATGTTTCGAGAGGTTTGAAACCCAAGATACGCCAAGATCTCATTTCTCATAAATTTTCTCTCTATTCGGATGTTGTAAATGTGGCTCACTTGTTAGAGCGAGATAACGAGTACGTTCAACCGAGGGACCATAACCGTGGATCATACCAAAGATAGCGATCATCGTAATAACGATAACCAAAGGAGAAAGAAGAATACGGACAAAGGCGGTAACCACTCCGGTGGTAATCGTGGCCATGAAAATAGAAGAAGCGAGTTGGGAGGAGATTTTAAAAGAGAGATTCAACAACGACCATGTGAAGACGTCGGCGCCAAAGGTGCAACCGTTCCAAGGAGGAGAGAAAGACCATCTATCAGATGTTACAAATGCGGGAAAGAGGGACATATCACCTCAAACCGCCCACAACAGTTTAAGGTATGCTATAATTGTGGAAAGGAAGGACATATCGCCGAGATTAGACGATATCGAAACCCATCCAATGGAATGGTGACTCAAAAGGATGTCCAAGAAAAGTCAAAGTCAACGATTCTGGAAGAGTTTGTCGTGACCTAATAAAATGCGAGGAACCCGAACGGTTAGCACGCAAGTTAGTTAATTATAAATTCTTGCGAAGTTTATACCTTACTAGATACCGGCTTCTACCCATTCTTTTATCTCTCTTGTTTACATACCAACGTTTGAACTTGACTACGGAGAAATTAGACTTTGACTTATTTATGGAGACTCAATTAGAGAAACTTTCATTACATCCGTTGTTTAAAAATCTTGCTTGATTCAAGTTGGCACTATCACATTACCTGTTAACCTTATTTCTATAGAGATATTTGCTTTTGATGTGATTTTAAGGTTAACTACTCATCATGCCAAAATTGATTGTTTTCGTAAGGTTGTTAGTTTTCATATTCCTAAGCAACCTGTTATTCGAATTCAAGCAATCAAACCATTGTAATCAAACATTTTCATATCAAGCCATGAAGTCATTCGTTTATTACGGATGTCAAGTTTTCTTAGTCCATGTTATGGATTTGAATAAAGACACGTCAGATTTGAATAATATTCTTGTTGTTATTGATTTTTCCTGACGTATTTTCTGAAGAATTTCTTGCTTACTCCCAAAGCTTCGATATTAAATTTTGTATCGACTTTTTGAACCCCAGACAAAACTCATTTCTAAAATCTTATATCGAATGGCTCTATTGAACTTCGTGGAGTTAAAAATTCAACTATAAATTTTGTACCGAGCCTTTATCTTATGACTTCCTTTGTGGAATTCACCCAAGCTTTTCTCTCGTAGGGGACGCCATATTCGCATGCGATAGTAAATCGATAGGTGTCATTGTGACGTCTTATCCAAGGTTGGGATATGAGTCACAATGATTGAGAGCAACCTAAGTCAAGAATCTAAATACGTAGCTTTCAGCTTTAGTTGGTTATTATCGGAGGATATTCTCGAATCGCTATTCCATTAACGTGGTGACTCATAGAGATACAAAATTCAAATGGAGCAAGGAATGTGGGAAGAGCTTCAAGAACTCAAGAGAGACTCATTTC
The DNA here is from genome assembly GCA_020205615.1 of Panax quinquefolius. NCBI lineage: Eukaryota > Viridiplantae > Streptophyta > Magnoliopsida > Apiales > Araliaceae > Panax > Panax quinquefolius. Next base: position 148,758,838 of record CM035160.1, read on the forward strand.
AAAGATATGTTCGACCATACCATCCTGGAAAAGCGAATATGGTAGTGACGTGTTGAGTAGAAGATCGTATACAAGTACGAGTACAATATCATCAAAGACTCATTTCAGTATAATATACAAATAATAGAGATGGAGATGAAAACTCTAGGTACCCACGTGATGATATACGAAGCACGTGATGATATACGAGTATAATCGACTTTAATCGATAAAGTTAAAGTCGCTCAAGCTTACACACCTGGAGTGATGAATTTGAAGAAGGAGGTCAAGAAGTTGTTATTTTAAAAGCGAGAATCGGTGAGGTGAGGAAAGCTCAAACCTTCGATTTATTAATCCATTTGAAATTCTCGATTGAATAGGAACTCGTGGCCTATAGACTCGCTTTTACCACCAAGTATGATGCGTGTTCATAACGCTTTTCACGTGTCGATGTTACATAAATATGTGGACGAATTCAAACACGTCCATCGAGTTAGAACCTTGGACGAGATAGCCAAGACTTAACGTCACGAGGAGGTACTGTCAAGATTTTGTAGAGGAAAGAACATGACCTATGTACCGAGGTTATACCATAAGTTAAAGTTTTGTGGAGAAACCATGCTATTGAGGAAATGACACAGGAGTTGGAAGCGAAAATGAAAGCGAGGTATCTTTACCTTTTGAAACACTGTGTATGTACGCCAATTTCGAGGACGAAATTTCATAAGGAGGGAGGTTGTAGAAGACCCTCAATTTTTTTAAATAAAAGGAATTTCCTTTATTTATTATTTTGAAATAGTAAGGGTTGATTTGATTAATGTGGATAGTTAAGGGTTAAATACGCAAATATTTCAAAATAAGCAAGTGGTTATAAAATATTCATTGTTGTTTGGGAATATTCGTTGGTTGGTCGTGGAATATTCAGATCTGTCGGGGAATATTTATGCGACCACAAGCAACCATGTGTGGGCCCCATAACGAAAGCGATTGGATGAAGAAAACGACAAATATAAGTTGGTTAAAAATAACTATGTAGTTAGTTACTAAGTAAGACCGTTGGAATACCCTTGGTTAAAATACGATGTCTGCGTGTGGTTGCACAAGATGAGCGCAGCGGTATTGCACAAAGATTGTTGAATTATTGATCCCTACGTGAAGAAGCACTACTCAATAATTTTCACAAGTGAGTTATTGCTCAATATTTTATTTTATTGATTCAATAATTGTCTGCGTTGATATTTTATATTATTGTTGTTCAATAATTGTCACCGCACATTATCTCCATTATCGATCAATAATTCATATTATTTGAATAATATTATTAGATAGCATTATTGGCAATGTCTAGAAAGTTCTGTCATGAGAGGTTTGGTCACCTAATCAATTGCGCCGCCAAGAAGGAGAAATCCTTTATCTGAAAGCCCCTTTTTCCTCGAACTACCGTCATTATAATGGTGATTCTGTAATATTATTTGTGAATAATTAATTATTGATTTATATGATAAGAAAATATTTATAAATGATGGATTTATTTGTTTTATGTGGTTATAATTGAATGATTTAATGTTGAGGTGTTTTATCGGTATTTTATCTGGATGGAGGTATTAAAAATCAAATCGGTATTTTTTTACGATATATTATGTGAGTTATAATTTTTAATCCGAAATAGTTGGATCGTTGTAATTTTTGGGTATGTTATACATACATAAGTTGAGTATAAGTCCACAAATTTTGAACCGTTAAAATGCACGAATGATTTGTTGTGAATTTTAAGAGGTGTCGGATTCTAAATTAGGTTTATAATTGATTTTGGTGGAAAATTCTAGAATTGAGTGGGCCCCACTTGTGGTTGGTGAAAAATGTGCTGAATTTTATTTCAAATGTGGTGGGTGGCAATAGTAGCGTGTAAAGCCATCAGTAGTAGCAGTGTCAAGTCTGCTTCTTGCGTCTTAACATTTTCCTATAAATAGAGGGCTAAGTTAGAATTGAAAATCACACCGTAAACAAAGTTTTCTCTTTTCTCTCTATATTATCGAGCGTGATTCTTGTGAGTATTTTGAGTATACTTTGAGTATTGTTAGACGATTTGATAAGTTCCCTTCAAAGACTATATCCTGTGTTTCAACTAAAGTCTTGCCTTTCGAGGTAAGGGATGTTATTTTCTTCTCAAATAATATTAATTCTTCAATATCATTATCTTTGAAATATTGGTTGGTACTTTTTATCAAATTTGGAACTTTTTCATTTCGAGTTACTATTCATGAGTTACTATTCACGAGTTACTATTCATGAGTTACTATTCACGAGTTACTATTCACGAGTACTATTCATGAAGCGTGAAGATGTTTTTTGTGGAATTTCTATCTTTTGTGTGTCTGAGTTACTATTCACGTGTACGACAATTATTCACGATATCTGACAAGACTATTCACGAATCACTTGCACTATTCGCCAAAAAATGAAAATTTTTCTTTTCGCCTAAAATATCTATTCGGATACTAGCTTTGATTGTAGATCCATGTTTTGTCATTCTTGAATTTTACACCACTATGATTATTTTTGAGGTATTATTGGACATGGATAAAACAAAGTACTAATCCTTAATCCTTAATCCTCATCATTTTGTTTCACCGGATTCGTTCTTTAAAAATATTTTTCATCATCCTCGGTCTTAAATGATGATATTATTGAATATCTTTGGCTCGTAGTGGCAGATGAATGATTTCTGAAGAATATCTTTGGCCTCAGTAGTGCAAAGATGAATGTGTGTTTAAATGAATACGACCGATCGATGAATATCTTTGGCCTTTAGTGCAAAGATGAACAGTGTTGAGATGAACATGACCGATTGATGAATATCTTTGGCTCAGTGCAAAAGATGAATATTTGATTTGAGATGAATATTGATTGATGTTACAGGATAAAATATTGATGATGGATATAAATTCATAGATTATAGTAGATTTCATTCTCTACGTAACTCTTCTATGAATTATTATTTCATTACGAATATTGATCCGAAACTTGTTGTTTATTGTATTCTATCGATTTTTCCCCTGTTGGAGACTAACGATAATTTGTTGTATATTATCTTAGTCATAATATTCTTTATTTGGCTAGTTGAGCTCACCCTTTTCCTTGTTGTTCCATTTTTCTTCTCGGGGAGGCGAGAATGTAATGAAGTAGTAGTAATGGTATGGAATGAAGGTTCTAGAGAGAGTTGTTTAGTAGTCCTCACCATTATTGTAAAATAATGTATCAATAAATGTGATGAGGATTTATTTGAGTATAAATATTGTCTGAAGATAATATTTGCATTTAAACTCACGCTTTATTGTTGTGATAATAAAGTTGTAGTTGTTTACATTCATGATTTTGCACTCGTTCGAATGGGTTGGATGGAATGGACCTATTTTGGGGGCGTCACAATATATATATATATATGAAAAAATATCATTCAAAGCTACTTCTTAAATATTTAGCCACAATTTTTTGAATGAACCGTTCAAACACATTTAGAGTTTAAAAATTATTAAACAGTTGTTTGAATAACTTATTAGATTAGATTCAGACGCATTTAGAAATAAACAAACAGCTCTATGTTATTCTAATAATAGCGATCTTAACCAAACTTGTCGACATATTTTATATATATATAATTAACAAAACACAATTGATTTCGAATTTCCCGCTAACCCTAATAAACGATCAGAACCGTCCAAAGTTTGGAATAAATTTCATTGTTCATTATATCCTCATTAACTTCAAAGGATAAAAATTTGCTTTCTCTCACTCTCAGGTTCTCTTACGTTCTTCCTTATCCCGAGCTCGCTACTGCCTTCTCTATTCTTTAGCGTCGACAATCTTTCTTCCCCTATATATATATATATATATATATATATATATATATATGAGAAGGGATCAATGACACTAAGACTGTATGTACATCCATACTTATAATTAAAAAGAATTGCTTTTTGAAGCTTGGCTAGAAATTCCTTTTGTAGCTGAGTGACAGAATTAGGAGAGAAATCATGTAATAGATGTCTTCCTAACCCCCACCAATCAAAAGGGATTCCAAAGATAATAAAGAAAGGAAAAAGTATAATATAAGAAGAGGACGAATCCTATTTTTCACCCTTTAGTTATCCAAAAAAAAAAAAAACCATAATCATTTCTTCTAATTATCCCACCTACCTTTAAATCACATCCCACTTTCCACTTAGTATTTTGATTTCTTTAATTAGTCATTTTGTATATATTTAACGAATTAGATATTATGGTAATGATTTATATAATTAATTCATTTAATAATTTAATTTATACCAAAATAAAAGCTAGATCTGAACTTTTTAAATCGTCACGCTGATGTTAAAACTATTTATGTTGGATATTCTTTAGCCCTTGGTGGAGTCCTACATAATTCATATGTGAGACCTACCCTGAATAATTTTACATCATTTTCGTTTGCATGTCATTAATTTGACATAAACCAAACTTACTACTATTATATACCCCCGATTCGTTCCATTCACGACATACTTTTCTAAATAACATACATTTATTAAAATTACATCGTTTTATAGATTTTTTTAAAAATTAAGTGGGGTCGCGAGTGATATTTTTATAAATAAAAAAAAAGTGAGACCACTCTCTTTTAATATTATTTTATTTTTTAAAAAAAATTTCAAAACGATATAATTTTAATAAAAATATGTTATTTAAAAAATATATGTTATTTAAAACGTATACTATATATATTAAAAAAAATTAGGGCCCTCTAATCGGTGGCCAGGGCGAACAACCCTCAGGCCTGTGCTCAGTTCCATATTATTATTTGATTATTTGTTGACGTTTTACAGTTAACTTAATGTATTTTTGAATTTAAAATTAATATGCATAGTTTTTAAAAATTTAATTAATATAATAATGAATATTATAAATTATTTAAAAATATTATTCATTATAAATTTTATTGTTTCATAATTTTTAATTTTTAATAAATTATCTTAAATTTTTTGTCATTTTAGAAAACTAATCTTTACAATTAATTTGGAGGATATTTCAGTTGCTTTCTTGATAATAATGTGAAGTATTACCACATGATAGAACATTTGCGGGTTGACTATTTTCTTTGTATCAGTGTACAGTGATAAAGATATTTATTGTCCTTATTCTTATAGTAATCATACATGTTTAACATTACGCGTTGAATCTTCCATCCCACCCTCTTTTTAATTTTGTATTTAAGAAAATCAATAAATTCTAACTACCTATATTTATAACCAAATAAAATATAAAAAAAAAAGAAGAAAACATCAAGAAAATCAATGTTAGTCATATACGATTAAAATAGCTCCGATAATTTATTTTTTATTAATTCTTTTTTCTCCTTTGAATTTTTATAGGTTCTAAACATTATCCAAAAATTTTTATTTGCCTGATCAGGAAAGAATTAATAGTAGCGGAAGGAGAAAGTCACAGTGTCGCACTGGTTTAAAGGAGGCCTCGGGACGATCCGTAAACTCGGACGTCTTCGGATCGAATACTCCACCAGCAACAATTTGTTAATGGGCAGAAGTGGTCTTACGAGGTCACTTGGATCGCCAAAGTCAAAGTTCTGCTCAAACAAAAGGTTGGTCCCATTTTAGAATTAAGACGATCACAATTGAAAAATTCCACCTTATCAAAAAAAAAAGTCACATTATTTTTATTTTTTTTGCCAAGAATGAAAAATTAGTAGGACTGGCATGAAACAATTTAAAGGTCGATTGATGGGAGGTATAAGTAGTCCTAATGTAAGTGAAGGGAGCAAGACTTGAAAATTTGGTACAAAATAATATTATTCAGACCTAATTAAATGGAATGTCGATTTCATGGGGGTCGAAATCATCTCTTCTCCAAATTCGCTTATTTCTTTAATTTGTCTCCTCATTTTTCACCCATAATTAAAAGTCTCTAATATTCTTCCTAATCTCCCCAACAAGCCTTCCATTCTTAACCAAATAATTACACACACATCAAAAAACTCACTCACACATATGTAGTGTCAATGAACTAAGTCGAGTCGAGTATTAAATTGCTCAGATTTAATTCACAAAATATATCGAGTATGAAATAAAATTTTATTTTATTTTATTTAACTATCGAGTTGAGCACGAGCAGTTTGAATGTGTGAGACATAGCTAGCTTCTCTTCTAATTGGCCTCTAAGAAAGTGGAAGCTAGACTTCGAATTAAGGGGGTCTAAGGGAGAAAAGCTTGACAGCATGCATTGAATCAAATCTTTTAGGTGCACTAACTCTAATTCGGAAGGCCATTTTCCGTCTTTGGACCGACTTTTTGGCCCCTATATGATCCTACTTCAACTCTTAAATACCTACTACCGGACTTTAGAAATTATAATGATTGATCTCTATTATAATTTCAAATTTAAATTCTCAAATGTGTTTGAAATATATACGTCATTAATTATTATATATGTTACATTACGTTTATAATAATGCGAAGGGAATTGATATTTTTCATATGCATTTTTGATATTTTCACATAATTTTCTCTCATATGAGCATACAATGAATTCCATCCACCTTCATGTGAGAAGAAACCATATAAAAATATTAAAAATACATGTAAAAATAGTGTTCTTCAAATGCGAAAGGCAATATTCCTATGAATACGCCCATTTTAGAAGATCCTTACAAACCCTAAATTGCATGCATACATTATTTTTTTTCAACTGTAATTTGGTACTTGAAGATGGTATTTCTCTCTTATCGGTCAATAATGCTTCCGAAACAGACTGAAACCTGATCTTATACTCTCTGTTAACGTCAGGATCTTCTGCCACGTCCCAATCACGTAAGACACCCTGATCTTGCACAGTAAACACGATAAACACCACAAGCTTGACGGCGGTTCCGGCTTGGGGATAGCTTTCAGCGTGAGAGTCGTGATACGTGTTCACAAGGTTAAACAATGGAGGAATATAATGTCTAGTGTCTTGAGAGAAAATAATAATTCTCTGTGTATATGTGATTATGAATGAAGAAGTGTATTACAGAACAGCACTCTCGTGAAGACTTCCTCGCTAAGTTATACTCTCTTTGCTCGGATTACAAAGCAGTCACCCACTATTACCCGATACACCCCTTGATCCGATGGGTTCCACCGAATCGCATATAGTTTATCCACTCGCTTTTGGTCATCGCTCCCACCGGCCCACGGCTATAATCCCATCCACATTAATGCACGGCAGTTCTCTCTAGTCAACCGTCATGCTTTTTCATCATTACAAGTCAAAGATGTAGATATTTAAATATATGATGGGTCGACCCACCGATTGGGTCCGATACTGAAGAACTTAATAAAGATAATAAAGTGACTAGATCCAATAATGTCAACACCCAATAATGAAGACCCAATGGACTAATCAATACGTAGCCCAATCCATTCTTTCCAATAGAGAAATATCACGACCCAACATTGCTTCTAGTTTTTTATTAAACAGAGGTTTAATAGAAACTATAAATGGCATCGGCTCAGACAAAAAGGAACTAATATAAGACCAATGAAGGCCCAAAATACGGCCACCGAAGCCCATCCGGTGAACATCAAATAGCAACATAAAGGGTTCATCTTTGCCGAATTCTCTCACGTAAGTACCAATTGAAGAGCTTTCAACTCACAAGCTCGCTTATAGAATGAAATTCGGTTCGAGTGATAATTCCATCACTTGGACCGATGGACGAAGGAATGAAATAACGGACTAAAGGAATTCGATAGTTTTGATTTATTCATTCACTTCGCTGCCCATCAATTTGAAATGATTGACTAATAATGGTCATCTGCAGGCAAACGCTAATTCGTGTGTCTCCGTCTCAAATACAAAGAAGTCGAAAAGGATACCGAAGAGAATGCCGAAGAGAATGCCGAAGAGGATGCCGAAGAGGATACCGAAGAGAATGCCAAAGAGAATGCGGAAGAGGATAACGCCCGAAGGGATAACGCCATCCTGGAAGTCTGTGTTGGTGAAAGAAAGAATCAATCTTGATGTTGCTCTCTTCAATAATGAATGCCTTCGGAAGGATATCGACAAAATCAAAGAAGAACTAAAACGACCAAGGCCACTCACTCCAAGTCATCACAACGACGAAGAAGAATGAAGATCCGACCGAGTCTAATCGTAGTCATGGCGAAGCAAAATAACAATATCCATACTAAAGAAGCATGATATATGGCACTTCGTCAAAAGCTTGAAGAAGAGCTCAAAGAGCCTCGGGCCCTTAGAGATTTGGGTCCGCCACTGACCGAAGACTTTCGTAAGGACATCCAGGCATAATACAGAAAATCCGCCGAGCTGAACAATAAGATCGTCCATATGTATGCCAAAGGATATGAAATTTGCCTAAGTAAAGACAAGAAAAAGCTCGGGCTAAGGTAGATCCATCTCTTCTAGACTCTTTAGATGGTGACGATGACAAGGAAGAAGCCTGAAGATGACCTCTCCTTATCTTTAGTCAGAGAACTTTCTCGTAAAAATTCTAACTTGTTATGAACAGTTAATATTAAAATATCAACTTCATGCCTTATTACTTATGAGTGAACATTTCTTGTCAATAATTGAGTATCAATTAATCCGTATGAACTTAACTTTAGGGCATGACTTAGATAAGGCGATAATGCTTAATTTATGAAATGAAGTGAACCTGAATTTAATGGATAGAATTAACTGGACTGGATTGAATGAACCGAACTCAATACTTGAACAAAATAAAGTAATGTATACTTATTGGTACCGAAGTGTGAGACATGCTACGTGTGAGGTGAATTCTACCGTCCTCCTCAGCACCATCAAAATCTTGCTTACCACTCGGGATAGAACAAGTATATAAGGACCAAGATATAAGGATCAAGATATAAAGATCAAGATATAAGGATCAAGATATAAGGATCAATAGTGACCATTGATTTACCACCGTAAAATCAATATAGGATCATAAGGACCTTGGGCTACCATCGAATGGCCAAATGAGTCCTACCATACCTCCTTACACCATAGTGACCATTGATTTACCACCTGGTAAAATCAATATAGGATCATAAGGACCTTGGGCTACCATCGAATGGCCAAATGAGTCCTACCATACCTCCTTACACCATAGTGACCATTGATTTACCACCCGGTAAAATCAATATAAGATCATAAGGACCTCATACCATCGAATGGCCAATGAGTCCTACCATACCTCCTTACACCATAGTGACCATTGATTTACCACCCCGTAAAATCAATATAGGATCAAAAGGACACGGGGCTACCATCGAATGGCCAATGAGTCCTACCATACCTCCTTACACCATAGTGACCTTCTGGACCAATAGTGACCATCGACTTACCACCGATATAAGATCAATATAAGATCAAAAGGACTCTGGGCTACCATCGAATGGCCAATGAGTCCTACCATACCTCCTTACACCATAAAGTGACCTTGGGACCAGGGATCAATAGTGCAAAAGTGAATGTGGATGAGCCACCGAATCATGTCTGTCGGTCGACTCACTGTTCTTTCATGAATATCCTCGCCAAGTACTTTATAGGCCAACAACTTCGGTCAAATGATCGCCACGATGTCTTTGTGAATTTCCCAAGAACATACTCTGCTTTGGATGGAACCAAATGTTTGAGTAATGATGACGAAAAAAAGGTCCTTCGATAAAGATTCTCATTGATGAGAACAAAGTTGACACTCTTGTAATTGGTTTTCTTTGCCAAAGACTGATCCGAAGGAAAGACGCCATCCGCCATCAAAGTTATAAGCATCTCAGAGGCTAACTTCGATAATGCATCAAGAAATCTAATTGTTATTGTGATCGACCCTTGATAGCTTTCATTGCATCTTGATGTCCAAAATAGAATATCCATCTGCATGTAATGTCCACGAGCTCTGCTTCTGCTGAAGAACTGCAACGGCTTTGTCAGATTCCTCGACTTCTCTTTAACTATTATTAGCTTCAGAAAAGAATTGTCCGACCATAATGTCAACCGACTTTGGAAATATTTACCAAAGTGTTCAATTTCCAAGAGTGCGGCTTATTGATCTGCTTTGGTGACGAGTCCTTCACATGCGAGAGAACACTCAAGGCGAGTACCTTTTTTTTTGCATTCTCGGATGAATATATTCTTGAATTGCTCCTCATCCGCTTTGTGCCATAGTCCCGAGAACCCCTAGGATGAGGTATCCTCTTCTGGATGCTTAGGAATATGGGTGCATTTTGTGTCTTTGAATCAAACTCGATGCCTTTTTAGGCAGGCATCTCCGAAGAAAAGTATCTATAGGCGGCGGTGCCCCAAAGTGGACTCCTGAGTGTGATTTCGGATATACTTTTGAAACTCTCCGTCGTGGTGATGAGGATACTCGAGGCAAGATGCCTTATTTGTATTCTCGAGGTGCAGGCTCCCGGATCGCCTCTTCGTCTCGCTGCGACCATAATCCCGAAACCGATAGAAGCGGGATACCCTCTTCTCAATAATCGTAAAACGGTCAGTTGGGACTTCATCTACTCGCTTCAATTATCATCCCAAGACCAATAGGCGATTACCCTCTTCATTGAACAGAAATGGTCATTGGGTCTTCATCTACTCGCTTCACCATCATCCCAAGACCAATAGGGCGATTACCCTCTTCGGCCAAACAGAAATGGTCATTGGGTCTTCATTTACTCGCTTCACCATCATCCCAAGACCAATAGGCGATTACCCTCTTGATTAAACAGAAATGGTCATTGGGTCTTCATCTACTCGCTTCGACCATCATCCCAAGACCAATAGGCAGATTACCTCTTCTATCAAACAGAAATGGTCATTGGGTCTTCATCTACTCGCTCGACCATCATCTTTATCACCGACCACTTGATGTCTTCAATTATGGGCGGGTGCCTTTTACTTGCCTTCTCATAATTTCGCTTTTTATCGCCAACAAAGACCAACCATCTTCTAAGCTTTTGTGGATCTCGAACGAGAACTCCCCGATTGGTGCCATAACTTCCGATGTAGAACAACCGAAATATTGTGATTGATAGCTCAAGAACACTAGAAAAACCCTCCTTCTAGCGCCAATGTTAACGCCAGATCTTCTCGCCACGCCCCAATCACGTAAGACGCTCGATCCTCGCAGACAAGAAACACGATAAACACCACAAGCTTGACGGCGGTTCCGTCGGGGGATAGCTCAGGCGTGAGAGTCAGTATACGTGTTCACAAGGTTAAACAATGGAGGAATATAATGTCTAGTGTCTTGAGAGAGAAATAATAATTCTCTCAGTGTATATGTGATTATGAATGAAGAAGTGTATTAGAGCGCACTTCTTTGAAGACTTCCTTGCTAAGTTATACTCTCTCGCTTCGGATACAGTGTCACCCACTATTACCCCGACACACCCTCGATCCGATGGGTTCCACCGATTGCATATAGTTTATCCAATCGCTTTTTGGTCATCGCTCCCACCGCCGTACGGTTATAATCCCATCCACATTAATGCATGGCAGTTCTCTAGTCAACCGTCGCTTTTTCATCATTACAAGTCAAAGATGTAGATATTTAAATATATTTACGGTCGATTCCACCGATTGGGTCCGATCTTGAAGAACTTAATAAAGATAATAAAGTATATTAGATCCAATAATGTCAACACCCAATAATGAAGACCCAATGGACTAACTGAATACGTAGGCCCAATCCATTCGGTCCAATAGGAGAAATATCACGACCCAACACTCTCCTTTAAACCACTGAACCAAGTGGCAGGATTAACTACTACGCATTATATTGTATTCTTTCTTTGTATCAAATCTTTTGTTTCTAAAACATTATTGTAGCCTAAAATATATAACACACATTGATGATATAATATTTTTTTTTCCAATGTAGTGGTTTTTTTATTTTTTGTTTAAATATTTTAAGAAATGATAGTGAGGCAATAATTGCGAACATGAATATATCAAGTAGAGGATGGGAAGAGGTATATATTGGGGTGCAGGCGATAATCGCCGGGTCCATGTGAGGGGCAACGATGGGAACATACTCCCGAATTTTGATCCATTGATGGGATTAGCTAGCCAGCTATAATACTAATATAAACTCCACGCCCTTAATCATTGTTTCTCCCACAAACTTTTAATTTTCAACTTTAACTTGGGTTGGGTTGGGTTGACAATATCCTAACGGCTATCTCCTCTCCTATTGGTTCAAACCACCTCACTTGGTTTATATCCTGTTGATTTTTTGATTGTCAATTACATAAATAAATAATAATGATAATATTTTTAGAGAGATATGTAATAATTTGAACACTCATATAATTCTTATCAATCACGTGTATTGATAAGTTTTACAATTATAATTTGATATAAATTTATCGCAATACACTGCAGGACTCTTACGTAAATCAATAGGTTGAGAACATAATACTTGTATGATTTAAATAGTTGAATGAAAATTTGAAAATATAATATTATTGGATTTTGTAAAGTAGAAAAAGAAAAGATAATGTGAAATGGGGCTGGCCAAGGAGCCGACAAATCCCCGTTTAAACGGGAAAACGTGGGGGTTCATGAAAGTAAAGAGTACATTTTTCCTTCTAACAGAGCCGCAAAAGCTTTGATTGAATCCCACCTGTGCATGTGAGTCACGGCCGCCTGAATCTCCAGCCTCCTGCCACCACTAGGTCCACGCTCCACCACCACCAATATCATCATTTGCCGAATAGGATGGCATACCAATGCATGCAAATATATATATATATATATATATATATATATATATATATATATATATATATATTGAGTCTCTTGATGATTGACAAGAGAAGCATAAAATTGAATCTCAATCATCCGATCCAATTCCATGCTTTTTTAGTTGTTCATATGCTTCATTAGATTCTATTTGGATCAACTTTTCTTACTTTATTTCATTTTTTTAATGGAGTAGTATGATTTCATGTGTGCCATTTTAAGTCCAAAACCAAAGTTTTTTGGATTTTTCACCATAAACAATTTCCAACATTAATTTAAGTTTTTTAAAAAAATGAAGATGTGATTAGGGTTGATATATATATATATATATATATATATATATATATATATATATAATCAAGAAAAAACGCATAATTATTAATCTAGGTAGTAGCTATATGATGAAATTTTAATACTATCATGTTCGGTTTAAATATTTATTTTACAGCAGAAAAATAAAAATAAAGGATAACATTGTTTAAAAGTTGAGAAATATATTTAGCATAAAAATAATTACATTACGATGCATAATAAATTGAAGCCAAAACTAAATTAGTCCAATTTTGATTTTATTTTTTATTAAAGGATCGGATAATTACACGCTTGAAAAGTATAAACACGCGCACAAATACAATCGAATACCAAACCCCACTTCATCGCCGGCTCAAGAACGATAATAGAAAGGAAATAAAGTTGCATGTCTTGTCGACGGCTCCCAAGATCGGCGTCTGGCCCCCACCCGCCAAACACACCACTATTACCTCGTATTATTCATATTTTCACTTTTTGCTATTTTTATTATTAAACTTTAAAAGGGGAGAACAATAAAGAAATACTACTCCCTCTTTTTTTTTTCTTTTTTTTTAAAATGTCGTTTTAGAAAAGTATTTTTATCTCTTAATATTTTTTATTTGAGAATTTTAATTAAGTATTAATTATTTAATTTTTAATATTATCTTAAGTATTAAATATAATTTTAGTTCTCTCACTATTTTCTGCTAAACAAATAAAATATAAATACAATATAAGCAATTAATATTATATTTAATGTTATACAGTCGGGACGTCACTTAAATCAGAGAAGGCGAAAAGGTATAATGGGCTTAGGTTGTATTTGATAAACTTGAGAATTAAGATCTGAATGATTATTGTAAGACCCCAGCTTTTATAAATAAAGATGAATTTTCTATAAATATTATTTTTGAATATTATGAAATAAATTTGATATAATGTTATAGTTGTGGGTAATATTTATAAATTTTGCAAAGTAAGCAAGTTGTTATAAAATATTCGTTTGGTTGGGGAATATTCTTTTTTTTGGGAATAATCGTATTTACTTTCAATCATTAGTGGACCCTAACGGAAGTATTGTCGTAGTTAGAAAAACGACAAAATTATCTTTCTATAAAAATAACTACGGAGGTGTTACTGTTAAAAGCGTTGAACTACCCGTTGTAAAAATACGAATGTCTGGCGTGCTGTTACATAAGAAGACACTCAGTATTGATTATTGATGCTTACGTGAGAAGTCACTTAGCTATACTCAATTATTGCTACACTAATTGTTTGCATCATATCTCTTATATTATTGATTCAATTATTGTCACAAGATCATCTCAGATAATATGTTATATTATTAATTGAGACGACAAGTTATAAATAATTGTTGAAAGATTAAAATGTGTTGATTAAAAATAAAATGATTTGTGGTAATATTTATTCAATCCTCGATGTATATAAAGAGTCTGTTATGAGATGTTTGGGGTAAGTTTGATTATTTTATGGGGGCCCATATGTCATCATCTAAGAGTCTCTTCGTCAATAAGTAATTACCTTTGTGAATAGTAATTACCTTCGTCGATAATATATTTACCTTCGTCAATAGTAGTAATTACCTTCATCGATATAGTAATTGTGGCGCCCCCAAAATAGGTATACATCACCCATTCCGAGTTGTCAATACATGGTACGTAAACAACTACAACTTTATTATTACAACAAGAAACTGTGAGTTTAAATACAAATATTATCTTCTGCATAATATCTATACTCAAATAAATCCTCATCACATTTATCGATACTTTATTTTACAAAAATGGTGAGGACTACTAAACAACTCTCTAGAACCTTTCATTCCATACCCCAGGCACTTGCATCGCTATATTCTCGCCTCCCGAGAAAAATGGAACAAAAGGAAAAGGGTGAGCTCAACTAGCTCAAGAAAGAATATTACGACTAAGATAATATACAACAAATTATCGTTAGTCTTCAACAGGAAAAATCTAATGTAATACAATAGACAACAAATCTTAAATCAATATTCGCAGTTAGAAATAATAATTCATTAGAAGAGTTAAGTAGAGAATGCAAACTACTATCTTCTATGTATGAATTTAAAAGTTCATCGCTCATCTTTTATCCCCTCGTAACATCAATCAATATACATCTCAGAATCAAATATTCATCTTTGCACTACAGCCAAAGATATTCATCACTAATACATGTTCATTTAAACACTGCTCATCTTTTGCACTATGGGCCAAAGATATTAATCACCTACATGTTCATCTCAACACTGCTCATCTTTGCACTACACGCCAAAGATATTCTTCAAATCATTCATCTTTGCACTACAGTGCCAAAGATATTCAATAATATCATCATTTAAGACCGAGGATGATGAAAAAATATTTTTTAAAGAAACGAATCCAAAGGAAACAAAATGACAAGGATTAAGGATTTAGGATTCGTATTTTGTTTTATCCATGTTTAAAAATACCTCAAAAATAATCATAGTGGTGTAAAATTCAAGAATGATCAAAACATGGATACAATCAAAGCTAGTATCCGTATAGATATTTTGGACTTAAAAGAAGAAATTTTATTTTTCGATGAATAATTATCATATATATGTGAATAAAGGCAGGTATCGTGAATAAGTAACTCCGACACCAAAAGATAGAAATTCCACAAAAAACATCTTCACGCTTCATAATAGTACTTGTGAATAAGAACTCGTGAATAAGAACTCATGAATAAGAACTCGTGAATAAACTCATGAATAAGAACCCCGACATGAAAAAGTTCCAAATTTGATAAAAAGTTCTAACTAATATTTCAAAGATAATGATATTGAAGAAATAATATCATTTGAGAAGAAAATAACATCCCTTACCTCAAAATAACCGTATTTCCGATCGAATTTCTGATATAGTCTTGATGAAACTCAGACCGAATAAAGAACTCTCAAAATATTAAAATACTCACAAAATACGCCAATAATCTAGAGAGAAAGAAAACTTGTTTCTCGTGTGATTTTCAATTCTAACCTAAGCGCTTTATTTATAGGAAAATGCTTAACGCCAAAAAGAGACTAAATAATAAAATATTACTATTCTTTTTTTCTTCTTCCACGCCACCTCAATTGTCAAGCCAACCATTTTGAAAATCAAACCCGCCATCTTGGAAAAAAGCAAATTTCACATGTGTTAAAACACAAGTGGGTCCCACCCTTTATTAATAAAAATCATTTTATTTTCCTCAAACTTCAACAATTCATAGAAAATAGACCTACATCGTAAAAAAATACTGAATTTTATGTCCATTCTCACTTCAAATCGAATTCTCTACAACTTACGTAAGAAATTTTTTCCAAATTCCAAACGAAAAATGACCAAAATCAAGATACTGATAAGTTTTCTAATTTCTTTCTCTCCTTTCTCTTTCTTCCTTTCCCATAATTCTCCACTAACTCTCTCTCTCTTCCCCCACTTTCTTCTCTTACCCCCACCACTTCTTCCACACACACACACAAATATACGCATATATATATATATATTAAAAAATATTTACAATTATTAAATGATTCCAATTTTATCTTCTCTCTCCACCTCATCTATTTATAACCCATGAATTTATTGTAAAATATCACCATCAATATATTATTAAAATAATATATTTAAATGAATTATTTTATCGTAAAAGATAAAATATTAATTTTCAACAATTGTCATTTTAAAATTTTTCTCCATCTATATCCATATAAAATCAATATTTTCCTCATCATATGAATCAATAATTAATTATTCACAAATAATATTACGTAATCACAATATCGACAACCGCATGCTTCTCAGAAAGAGGGGCTTTCCAATAAGGATCTCTCCTTCTCGCCGCAATTAGGTGACCAAACCTCTCCTTGATGTAACTTTCTAGACATCGCCAATAATGTATTCTAATATTATTATTCGATAATATGAATTATTGTCTCGATAATGGAAAATACTTGTAAATGACAATTATCAAAACAATAGCAATATAAAATATCAACGCAACAATTATTGAATCAATAAAATAAAATATCAATAAGAATTACTATAACAATTATCGAGTAATGCCTTCACGTAAGAATCAATAATTGGTGCAATACCGCAGCCACCGCTCAACAACGCCAGATTAGTGTGTTTTAACCACCGGCATTCCAACAAGATAATCTGTGAATAACTACTGCCATTATTTTTAAACAACTTATATTTGTCGCTTTCCTCATCCAATCGCTTTCACATGGGCCCACACATGGTCGCTACCATCGCATTTAATATTCCCCGACAAAGATTTATATTCCACGACCAAACGAATATTCCCCGACAACAATGAATATTTTATAACCACTTGCTTATTTTGAAATATTTATGATTTAACCCCTAACTATCCACATTAATCAAATCAACCCTTACTATTTCAAAATAATAAATAGAGAAAATTAAATTTCATTAATAATAAGTTGGGGTCTTACAACCTCCCTCCTTATGAAATTTCGTCCCTCGAATTGACGTGACGACTGGTGTTTTTCAAAAGGTGAGGATACCTCGCTTTCATTTCCGCTTTCCAATTCCCAGTCATTTCTCTATAAGCATGATTCCTCCACAAAACTTTAACTTGTGGTATGACCTTTCATGCAGTAGGGGACATGCTCCTTCCTATCCAAAATCTTGACAGTACCTCCTCATCATAATGTTAAGTCTTCTGCTATCTCGTCCTGCTTCTAACTCTATAACGTGGTTCGTCTTTCACATATTTACGGCACCGATATATAAAACACATTATGAACACGAGACATACTTGAGGTAACGCAAGTCTATAGGCTACATTTCCTACTTCGGGTCAAGAATTTGAAATGGACCAATAAATCGTGGATTGAGCTTTCTCTCTCCCAAATCTTGTAACTCCCTTCCACGGAGCAACTCGCAACAATACACGATCCCCTACATTAAATTCCACGTCCTTCGATGAAGATCCGCATAACTCTTTTGTCGATCTTGTGCCGCTTGTATACGCTTGTCGAATCATTTGGATCTTTTCGATAGTCATACGTATTAACTCTAGTCCCAACAATGTTGCTTCACCCACCTCATCCCAACATATCGAGAACGACATTTTCGGCCCATATAATGCTTCAATGGAGCCACACCTATACTTGCCTCGATAACTGCTGTTGTAGGAGAATTCCACCAATGGTAAATACTTATCCCAACCGCCTCTTGAAGTCTAGGACACGTAGTCTTAATAAATCTTCAAGAGTTTGAATAGTCCTCTCGATTGTCCGTCCGCTTGGGGATGGTATGTCAACTAAATCGCAAACCGCGCTCATAGCTTTTTGCAAGCTAACCCAAAATCTTGAAGTGAATCTTGGGTCACGATCCAAACTATGGATACAGTATGCCATGCAACCTCACAATCTCATTTACGCATATACTAGCAAGACGCTCAAGGAATAAGTCTCCGTGACGGCAAGAAATGAGCGACTTGGTTAATCTATCAACAATAACCCAAATAAAGCATTGATGCCTTGAGAAACCGTAGGAAGACCCGTAACGAAATCCATGGTAATGTGTTCCCACTTCCATTCCTAATCTCAAGTGGTTGCAACGGACCCTTAGGTACTAGATGCTCCGCCTTTACACGCTGATAAGTTAAACACATCGAGATAAACTTTGCAATCTCTCTCTTCATATTGTTCCACCAAAATGTATGTCAAGATCACGATACATTTTAGTACTTCCAGATGGATTGCAATGGTGTATCAGTGTGCCTCCATCATACTCTTGTACTTTCAAATCGTAGTCGTTAGAACACAAAGTCTCAGAGTGGACTCAAGTATTCCTTCTTCATCAATTCTCGCCCTAATAGCTCCTTCTTCACTTTTCTTCTTCATACGCATCACCCTGCCCAGTGGCTCGAGCAACCTTAACTTTTTCTATTAAAGTCGGCTCTATGCGCAGATACTTGACATCATCGCACTCGCTTCGCGATATGATCTTCTACTCAACGCACCACCTACCACGCTCGCTTTTCGTGATGGTATCAATAGTGTGGTCGTAGTCTTTCAATAGTTCGAGCCAACGTCACCGCCAGATGTTGAGTTCTTTTTTTGAGTGAAGAAATATTTAAGGCTTTTATGGTCCGAATATATCTCCACTTTCTCCCCATATAGATAGTGCCTCCATATCTTTAGCTGAAACGATCGGGCCGCTAACTCTAGATCATGAGTAGGATAATTCCTCTCATACTCTTTAAGTTGTCATGAGGCATAAAGCTATGACTTTCCCACGCCAGATGAGAACACATCCTAACCCTTTGCATCAAGCATCATTTGAGATAACAAATCCATCCGAACCAGATGGTATTGTTAGAACAGTCAAATAAAGTCTCCTCTTAAGCTCTTGGAAACTCTTCTCGCATTCTTCACTCCAAACGAATTTTGTATCCTTCCGAAGTTAGCCGAAGTTAATGGAGTAGCGATTCGAGAAAACCCTTCCACGAATCTCCGATAATAACCAAATAAGCCCAAAAAACTACGTGATTTCGGCCACCGACTTCTGCTGTTCCAACTTTGTATTGCTTCAATCTTCACGGATCAACAGATACTCCATGTTTCGACACCATGTGCCAAGGAATGCTACTTCCTCGCCGTAACTCGCATTTCTTCAATTTGGCATATAGTTTGTTTTCACGAAGCCTTTGGAGTACCAAATTTCAAATGGTGCTCATGATCTTCACGACTTTTGGAATATATAAGGATGTCATCAATAAAGACAACAACAAATCGATCCAAATATTCCTTGAATACTCGATTCATCATATCCATGAAAGTCATAGGAGCATTAGTCAATCCGAAAGACATGACTAAGAATTCATAATGCCCGCATTCGAGTTCTAAAGGCGCTTTGAATATCCTCGCCTTAATCTTCACCGATGATATCCGTAACGAAGATCGATTTTTGAAAAGAATTGTGCCCCTCTTTGAACTCGGTCAAACAAGTCATCAATACGAGGTAGAGGATACCTATTCTTGATGGTGACATGGTTCAATTCCCGATAGTCAATACAAAGTCGATACTCCCGCCTTTCTTCTTTACTAAATAAAACAGAGCACCCCAAGGAGATGTACTAGATTTAATGAAACCGATGTCCAACAATTCCTCAGAGTTGGACCTTTAACTCCTGAAGTTCAATAGAGCCATTCGATATGGGTTTTAGAAATGGGCTTTGTACCAGTTCAAGATCAATAAAGAATTCAACTTCACGCTCTGGGGTAGACCGGAAGTTCTTCAGAAATATACGCAGAAAGTCAATAACAACAGAATATTATTCAAATTTGACGTGTCTTTATTCAAATCCATAACATGGGCTAAGAAAGCTCGACATCCGCTTTTCAATAAACGAATAGCTTTATGATTAGATATGACAAAGATTGATTTTAATGGTTTAGTTGCTTGAATTGCATAACAAAGTTGGTTAGAATATGAAAACTAACAACCTTACGAAAACAATCAATTTTGGCATGATGAGTAGTTAACCAATCAATCCCTAAAATCACATCAAAAGCAAGTATCTTTAAAGAGATAAGGTCAATGTGTAAGGTAATGGTGCCAACTTGAATCAAACAAGATTTATAAACAAAGGATGTGATGAAAGTTTCTCCCAACGGAGTTTCCACAGATAGGTCAAAGTCTAATTTCTCCTGAGTCAAGTTTAAACGTTGAGCACACGCAGAGAGAGATAAATGAATGGGTAGCACCCCAGATCAAGTAAGGTATAAACTTTGCAAGAATTTATAAATAGCTTACCCGTAATCACCTCGCTTGGGTTCCTCGCATTATGACTCAAATACAACAAACGCCTTCCCTAATCGCTGACTTTGACTTTTTCGGGATGATTTTTGAGTCACCGTCCCTCACCGAACTAGGTTTCGCCATCGCATAATCTCGAGCGATATGTCCTTCCTTTCCACAATTATAGCATACCTTGAACTGCTAGGTGGGACGGTTTGACCGATATGTCCTCTTTCCCCATTTATAAGATATGACCGGGGGTCGCTTCCTCCCTTAGAACCGCTTCTTTGCAAGACTGCTGCTCTTCACACGGTCGTTGTTAAATCTCCTCTTTTTAAAATCTCCTCCCACTCGCTTCTTCTATTTTCACGGCCATGATTACCACCAGAGTGGTTACCATTTCTGTCCCGTCTGCTCTGCTTTTCTCCGCAGTTATCATTATTCTGCTGATCGCTATCTCTCGTACGATCCTCGGTTATGGTCCTCAACGACCGTATTTCAAGTATCTCGCCTCTAATAATTGAGCCCTCACACAACATCCGAGTAGAGAGAAAATTTATGAGAAATGAGATACCGACGTATGCCGGGTTTCAAACCTCTAAGAAACATCCGCCATACGCTCCTCATTCTCCACCAAATGAGGTGCAAACCTCGATAACTCGCAAACTTTGCCTCGCATCGAGACACCGCCACGTTATTCTTCGCTCCCACTAATAAACTCCACTTCCTTCATACGACGAACACTTTCGTGAAAGTATTTGTCATTAAATAGTTTCTAAAACGCCTCCCAAGACATGCCGAAAAGCACCGGATGGGTACGCTTCATGCACTCCCACCAAGAGAGTCCGCCTCGCCACGAAACATAAAGGTGGCGAATGGAACCTTCTTCTCCTCCGCATCCCAAGACATCGAATATCTTGGTAATTTGTTTGACCCATGTTTCCGCCGCATGATCGGATCTCGCTTTCCTTAAATTCGTGGTCCCAACTCTTTGAATCGCTTTGGTGTGACAACCCGTGAATTGCTATCATTTCTCCTCAGATTTTGAACACGAAGTCTCCTCGTCTGATTTTGCATGAACTGCAAAAAACTTCTAAACATCCCCTCGCTCATCATCTCGCTTCAATGGTGTTGTTCACAGAGGAACATTGCCACTGTTACCACGCTCTCCTCGTTGGTGAGTACAGCGCCTCCACTGGCCTCATTTCCATTGTTAATATTCCCAAATGACATTCTCAAATACCGTAATAAAACAAGGGTTAATTAAGGAAATCAATATATCACATAATATCTCTATATAATCGACCAACTAACAAATAAGCTTAGGTAGGACACACTAGCGGGTTTTATTTGCCTCTCCTCCCTCCTAGTTCTATTCCCCGATCTCCGCCAGAGATCATATCCCTAAGCTCGATACCAACCGTGACGCCCCAAAATAGGTATACATCACCCATTCTCGAAAGTTGTCAATAATACATGGTACGTAAACAACTACAACTTTATTATTACAACAAGAAATCGTGAGAGTTTAAATACAAATATTATCTTCTGTATAATATCTATACTCAAATAAATCCTCATCACATTTATCGATACTTTATTTTACAAAAAATGGTGAGGACTACTAAACAACTCTCTCTAGAACCTTCATTCCATACCCCGATTCGTACTCGCTATATTCTCGCCTCCCCGAGAAAAATGGAACAAAAGGAAAAGGGTGAGCTCAACTAGCTCAAGAAAGAATATTACGACTAAGATAATATACAACAAATTATCGTTAGTCTTCAACAGGAAAAATCTAATAGAATACAATAGACAACAAATTTTAAATCAATATTCGCAATGAAATAATAATTCATTAGAAGAGTTAAGTAGAGAATGCAAACTACTATCTTCTATGTATGAATTTAAAAGTTCATCGCCTATCTTTTATCCTCGTAACATCAATCAATATACATCTCAGAATCAAATATTCATCTTTGCACTACAAAAGCCAAAGATATTCATCACCGGGTCATGTTCATTTAAACACTGCTCATCTTTGCACTATGGGCCAAAGATATTAATCACTTCTAATCATGTTCATCTCAACACACTGCTCATCTTTGCACTACAGTGCCAAAGATATTCTTCAGAATCATTCATCTTCGCACTACGGGCGAAGATATTCAATAATATCATCATTTAAGACCGAGGATGATGAAAATATTTTTAAAGAAACGAATCCAAAGGAAACAAAATGACAAGGATTAAGGATTTAGGATTCGTGACTTTGTTTTATCCATGTTTAAAAATACCTCAAAAATAATCATATTGGTGTAAAATTCAAGAATGATCAAAACATGGATACAATCAAAGCTAGTATCCGTATTAGATATTTTGACTGAAAAGAAGAAATTTTATTTTCAATGAATGAATAAGGTCAGATATGTGAATAAAGGTCAGATACGTGAATAGTAACTCCACACCAAAAGATAGAAATTCCACAAAAAAAACATCTTCACGCTTACTGAATAGTACTTGTGAATAAGAATCGTGAATAATAACTCATGAATAAGAACTCGTGAATAAGAACTCATTAATAAGTAACTCACATGAAAAAAGTTCCAAATTTGATAAAAAGTTCCAACTAATATTTCAAAGATAATGATATTGAAGAAATAATATCATTTGAGAAGAAAATAACATCCTTACCTCAAAATAACCGTATTTCGATTCGAATTTCTGATATAGTCTTGATGTAAACTTGCACCGAATAAAGAACTCTCAAAATATTAAAATACTCACAAAAATACGCTAATAATCTAGAGAGAAAGAAAACTTGTTTCGTGTGATTTTCAATTCTAACCTAAGCGCCTTATTTATAGGAAAATGCTTGAACGCCAGCAAAGAGACTAAATAATAAAATATTACTATTCTTTTTCTTCTTCCACGCCACCTCAATTGTCAAGCCAACCATTTTGAAAATCAAACCCGCCATCTTGGAAAAAATAGCAATTTCACATGTGTTAAAACACAAGTGGGTCCCACCCTTTATTAATAAAAATCATTTTATTTTCCTAAACTTCAACAATTCATAGAAAATAGACCTATTATCGTAAAAATACAAATTTTATGTCCATTCTCATCAAATCGAATTCTCTACAACTTTACGTAAGAAATTTTTTCCAAATTCCAAACGAAAAATGACCAAAATCAAGATACGGATAAGTTTTCTAATTTCTTTCTCTTCCTTTCTTTCTTCCTTTCCCATAATTCTCCACTAACTCTCTCTCTCCCCCACTTTCTTCTCTTACCCCCACCACTTCTTCCACACACACACACAAATACGCATATATATATATATATATATAAATATTTACAATTATTAAATGATTCCAATTTTATCTTCTCTCTTCCACCTCATCTATTTATAACCCATGAATTTATTGTAAAATATCACCATCAATATATTATTAAAATAATATATTTAAATGAATTATTTTATCGTAAAAAGATAAAATATTAATTTTCAACAATTGTCATTTTAAAATTTTTCCATCTATATCCATATAAAATCAATATTTTCCTCATCATATGAATCAATAATTAATTATTCACAAATAATATTACGTAATCACAATATCGACAAACAGCAGCTTCTGAGAAAGAGGGGCTTTTCCAATAAGGATCTCTCCTTACGGGCGCCGCAATTAGTGACCAAACCTCTCCTGTATGTAACTTTCTAGACATCGCTAATAATGTTTTCTAATATTATTATTCGATAATATGAATTATTGCTCTGATAATGGAAAATACTTGTAAATGACAATTATCAAAACAACAAAGAATATAAAATATCAACGCAACAATTATTGAATCAATAAAATAAAATACCGAATAAGAATTATCGTAATAATTATCGAGTAATGCCTTCACGTAAGAATCAATAATCGTGCAATACTGCAGTACTACTCGCTCAACAACGCCAGATATAGTGTGTTTTAACCACCGGGTATTCCAACAAGATAATCTGTGAATTACTACGCCAAGTTATTTTTAAACAACTTATATTTGTCGCTTTTCTCATCCAATCGCTTTCACATGGGGCCCACACATGGTCAAGGCCTGCCGCATTTAATATTCTCCGACAAAGCATTTAATATTCCACGACCAAACGAATATTCCCCACAACAATGAATATTTTATAACCACTTGCTTATTTTGAAATATTTGCGTATTTAACCCCTAACCGCGAGACCCCAGATTTTATCAATAAAGATTTAAATTTTGTCAAAATAATTTTTAATATTATGGTGTGAATTTGAGATAATATTATAGTTGTGGGTAGTATTTATAAATTTTGCAAAGTATGCAAGTGGTTATATTATATTCGATTGGTCTGGGAATATTCTTGTTTAGCGAGGAATATTCGCATAACTACTCAATCATTGGTGGACCCCACAATGTAATTATTGTTTGATTGAGAAAACGACAAAAAATATTTTATCGAAATAACTATGGAAGTTTTACCGTGGTTATCTTGTTGAACTACCTCTATAGTAAAAGTACAAGAATACATGTGGTTGCATAGTAGACATTACGATATTAATTATTGATGCTTATGTGAGAAGTCACTCATTTTGATTCCATTATCACGATTAATAATATGAATTATTATAATGATAATGACGCTTTGTTTTATTCAGATTATTAACGTAATAAAACGTAAACATCTTTTTATATAAAATAGAATACTTTATTAAAGTTATTCTATAAATAGAAATATATTATATTTTATTATGCATAGTAAGCATAGTGTTTTGCATAGTGTTTTGCATAGTATTGCATAGTGTTTGCATAGTAAAATGTTTTTATATAAATAGAATATATTATATTTTATTTAAAATATTTTTCTTTAAATATGGACCGTCGATTAAAGTAAATCAATCTGGACTGCTCATGGATTAATTACTACGCATTCCATTTTCCTATAAATAAGCTCATTCCTTCATTATTTTCTTACTTAATTCATTGAAACTCTAGAGAGAAAATTATAGAAAGAAGCTATAGAGAGAAAATTATAGAAAAAAAAAGAGTATTCTCGCTACTTCACTACTTCTATATTTAGTTCTTTTTACTTTAAGTGGTGTTATTCTTTCTTCTTGAAGAGAACTTCATTATTCCATTCATTATTATTCTGTTTGAATAACCTGTAAAAGTGGCATACCCTATACATAACCTGTATACGCGGCATACCCTATACTTGGTGAAATCCTTATGTTATTCCGTTGCTTATTATTCTGTTGGAATAACTCAGATACGCTGGTTTACCCTATACTTGGTGACATTCTTCTATTATTCTCATTGGAACATCCTGTTTACGTGTTTTACACCTAACACGGTTCCGCTTTTTATTATTCTCGCTGGAACATCCTCGCTCACAGTGTTTTACACCCACCGGGTTTCGCCTTTTTATCATTCTGTTGAATATCCTATCTCGTGTGTTTTACACCGATCCGTTCCATCTTTAATATTCTCGTTGAACATCCCAGCTTGCGTGAATTTCACCGACCGACCGTTCCGTTATTATTATTCTCGTTGAATAACCTGCCTATGCAAGCACCGCATGCACGGTGATTTCTTTTGTTATTCCATTCTTTATTATACCCAAATTGGTTAAAACTTTAACTTCTATACTCCATGAAATTAGTAGAATATCCTCGATATTTGCGTTTCATCCAAAGATCTTTTCATGGAAATATTCTTCCGATCATTCTTGAATTTTACTCTACAAAACAAAGATTATTATGTTGACAATTTGGACGTTAATAATTCATGGATTAAATAATTCTTGAACTTGTTTTATTGAATTATTATGTCATTGTCATCATCCTCATGTTATATTATGTTATCTTTGGCTTACGCAAGCATGATGAACTTAGTATGATTATGACCAGGGATCATTCTAAGATAATCACGACTTGATATAAATGATGTGACAAAAGTCCTCGAAGGGCTGTGTAATGCAATGATGGATAGTTTTTGGTATGATTATGACCGAGGGGTGATTCGGATAGTCACGACCATTGATAATTTGAAGAAAATCCTCGACCGTGGTGCAGGGGATGATTAGATGTGGTGGTTTATTTATTAAAATCGAGTCTCAAATGATAAAAATTGATGAAAACCTTTTAAACCTAAAAGATAGTAGACTTTATTCTCTACTTGACTCTTTTAATGGATTGCTTATTCCATCGTAGTTAAACCGGTTGTCTATTGTATTTTATCGCTTTTAACATCATTGAAGGCTAATGATAATTTATTCGCATTATCTTAGTTATAATATTTCTTCTTGGGCTAGTTGAGCTCACCCTTTTCTTTCATTGTTCTCTTGTGAAATGAGAACATAAATTTGGACGAGCCTGGGAACGAAGTAATGGTCCAGAGGATAGCATTAGTAGTCCTCACTATTCCGTGAAATAAAGGTGATAATAGTTGTAATGAGGACTCCTTTTGAGTTTGTATAATATCTAGTAGACAATATTTGTATTCAAACTCACGCTTTATGTCGTGATTGCATACCTACGCTTAGGTTAGTAAGTTGTATTTGAATTTATGTACCATGTAAATGGCGACCCAAGATGGGTGACGTATACCTAATTTTGGGTGCGTCACACTAACTATCCACATTAATCAAATCAACCCTTACTATTTCAAAATAATAAATAGAGAAAATTAAATTTCATTAATAATAAGTTGGGGTCTTACAGTAATTACCTTCGTCAATAGTATTTACCTTCGTCAATAGTAATTACCTTCTTCAATAGTATTTACCTTCGTCAATAGTAATTACCCCTTCGCAAATAGTAGTTGTCCCTTCAATATTACCAAGAGTTAATCGCTTCTTCTGGTGTTCCAAAGGTTAATTACCCCTTCAAGAATAGTAGTTGTCTCTTCACTATTACCAAGAGTCATTTTGACCCTTCGTTAAGCACCAAGAGCCACCCTCGGTTTTTCTATAAATAGAAAAGCTCATTCCTTTATTATTTCTTACGAATTCATTGAAACTACAGAGAGAAAACTATAGAGAAAAGAAGAAAAGTATTCTCGCTACTTCACTTTTCCAATATTCATTCTTCTAAGGTAGGGAATATTATTTGTTGTACCTGTAAGGGGTGTTATTCTTTCTTATTCATGAAGAGAACTGTTGTTATTCTATTTCTTATTATTCATTGGAATAACTTTTATATGCTGGCCTACTCTATACTTGGTGACATTCTTCTATTATTACTGCATTGGAACATCCTCGCACTGTGTGTTTTTTACACCGACACAGTTCCGCTTTTTTATTATTATTCTGTTGGAATATCCTGCATCGTGTTTTTACACCGCACTTCAGTTCCATTTTTATTATTAGCCTTTATTATTCTCGCTTTAATATCCCGCTCATACATCTTTATCGTCGGACTGGTTCCATCATTTATTATTCTCATTTATTATTCTGCTTGGAACATCCTCAGCTTGCATGTGAATTTCACCCCCGACTGTTTCCGTTATTATTATTCTGCTGGAATAACTTTTGCTGTCAAGGCGGTTCTATCGCGTGCATGGTGATTTCTTTTGTTATTCCATTCTTTATTATACCCAGTTGGATAAAACTTTGACTTCTATACTCCATGAAATTAGTAGAATATCCTCGATATTTGCGCTTCATCCAAAGATCTTTTCATGGAAATATTCTTCCGATCATTCTTGAATTTTACTCTACAAAACAAAGATCATGTTGACAATTTGGGCGTTAATAATTCCCGGATAAAATAATTCTTGAACTTGTTTTATTGAATTCTTATATCATTGTCATCATCCTCGTGTTTATATTATGTTGAAAGTCATCTCGTGGCACAGAGTGCATAGATGGACTTGGTATGATTATGACCGGAGATTATTGATTGTAATCATGACCGTAATGTTACAAATGATGTGATGAAAGTCATCTCGGCCCTCATGGTGCATAGATGGACTTGGTATGATTATGACCGAGACTATTCTTGTAATCACGACCGTAATGTTACAAATGATGTGATAAAAATCCTCGATGGTAGTAGTGCATTGATGGATGATTGTTGGCATGATCATGACCATTAATGAATACACAACTATTCTTGGCCGTAGTGCATGAATAATTATGGTCGTGATACTAAAGAATATCCTCGGTAGTAGTGCGGTGGGTGATTTGATGATGTGGAATATTTATTAAAGTTCGAGTCTCAAATATAACATGATGAAAAATCTTTTAAATCATAAAAGATAGTAGATTTTATTTTCTACTTGACTCTTTTAATGGATTATTTGGTTCCATTGTAGTTAAACTTGATGTTCATTATATTTTATCGGTTTAACATCATTGTGAAGGCTAATGATAATTTATTCTGCATTATCTTAGTCATAATATTTCTTATTGAGCTAGTTGAGCTCACCCTTTCTTTCACCGTTCTCTTCGTGAAATGAGAATATAAATTTGGACGAGTCGAACTAGAGTAATGGTCCGTAAGAGGATAGCATTAGTAGTCCTCACTATTCTACGTGAAATAGTGTGATAATAATTGTAATGAGGACTCTTTTTGAGTTTGTATAATATCTAGTATACAATATTTGTATTCAAACTCACATGATTTATATCAGATTGTACTACGCGCTATATATTAGTAAGTTGTATTTAAATTATGTACCATGTATCTGACTACCCAAGATGGGTGATGTATACCTAATTTTGGGGGCGTCACAATTATGATGTCTTAATAAATTAGATCATCTGAATGGTTATGAGATCTGAATCTAAAAAATTGTTTGATAACTAAAAAGTAAGTTGTCACTTAATGACACTATTTTACCATTTTAAAGGGTAAAATTTTATTTAATAATTTTAAATATTTAATTTAATAAAAATGAGTGCATAATATTGTTGAATATATTATATAAAAAAAATTATCAAAAAAATTTCATTAAGAGGTACCTCTTAATTATTAAGATTTTATTTTCCGCCTTTACTAATTAAGAGGTATTCGTAGGTAATAAAAAATAAACAAATAATATCATGCTTTTTAACAAATAAGAGACAATCAGATGTACCCTTAGTATTTTTACTATGGAGATGTTTTTTTAGTCCCATTAACGATAATCACATTGTCATTGTGTATATCTTTTTAAGTCCTATTATTTATTACAAAAAAATTCTACCATATATTGTCTCATGAACTTGAATCATTTGCTAAGGTTCAAAGGTAGAAGGAATTGTTTTTGACCTCATTATTACTATGTTGAATTATAATTATGACATATATATATATATATGTAAAAATTAAGAATAACTCATTTTAATTTACATCTCTTATTAAAAGCAAGCATACCATCACTTGAGAGTGTGATCCACGCGTTGCAGGGAACTAAATTTAGAAAAAATATTTGGTTTTATATACAAAAAACATTTAAATTGAATGGGGTGCAAAGAGAAGCAATAGTGATTTAGCTAAAGAACATTACTAGAGCCGTAAATCAATGAGGTTACTGGCAAATCCGATTCGACTCGATTCAACTATCCACAACTCGAGCTCATTAAACGAGTTGGACATATTTAATTAAATAAATTGAGCTTGAATAAATAAGTGTTCAACAGGAGTCCAATTCGTTTATCTTTGTTTAGATGGTTCCATTTAATATTGAATTAATTAATTGTTTTATTTTTATAATTAAAAAATAAATTAGTTGGACTTAAGCTTTGCTAGGTTCGATTCGCTTGGACCAGACTTAAAATTCAAACTCAACTCGTTTACTAAACGGCTTGCACACTAAATTTTAAACTCGTTTAAAACCTAATTTACTTAGATTTTTTTAATCTTTAAACAAGTTCAAATTCAACAAATCAAAATTTGACTCGACTAAACTTGTTTACGGCTCTAGTCATAAGTTCATAAATTCAATTTAGTTATGAAATATCTCAACATAAATGTCATTTCTCCCAAGTTATTATCTTTCCCTAAAAGGGTATTTTGTTTCTCTAAATACTAAAAGAATGAAACATTTAGTACTACTTTTTTATTTGTTTGGGTATGTGAAAAGACTAAAAAGGTCAATATCTTGAATCGTAAAGGAGCGGTTTAGTTGGTTTTATAAAATGGAGGTCCGGCTAACAAGCAGTGAATTGTGACCGATGGGAACCAAGTTTCTGTCAGCTGAAATCTCTCGATCGAAAACCCAACTCAAGAATCGAATCATAAGTGGAATACAGTGAGTTGGACCTAAAGTGAATTACTATTATTGTTACTCTCTCCTCAGTTTTAAAAGATTATCGTTTTAAAATAAAAAATTTATTTTAATTTATTTGTAATTTATAATTTTTAAAAAAAATAAATTATTTATTTTTCTATATCACCACTATATTCTCTCGTTCCAAAAAATTCTGTTTCTTCTATTAATAATTTTCAACTTATTATAAA
The DNA here is from genome assembly GCA_020205615.1 of Panax quinquefolius. NCBI lineage: Eukaryota > Viridiplantae > Streptophyta > Magnoliopsida > Apiales > Araliaceae > Panax > Panax quinquefolius. The sequence goes on from CM035160.1 coordinate 148,790,201, forward strand.
AGGGTAACGATAGAATTTTAAATAAATTTTAATTATTAAATAATAATATTAAATAATTTTTTTAATCTGTTTGCAAAAATCTTAAACCATAATAGTTTAGGAGGTGAGGTAGTATTTCATAAAAATTTTGAAGGGGGAAGAAAGAGAATCATATCATATATATAGATATATAGTTTCTGAATTTGTTTATAAATATGTACTTGATTAGGAGAGCAAAAAGGCTTCTTTTCGCTCTTGTAGCTGCCTGCTGGTGAACATAGCCATTACTTAGAAAAAGCTCTCTGAACTTTTGCTGCTTTTGAGGCCTCTCGCCGCCTTTGGGTTTACGGCCACTGATTTCCTTTTCTCTGCACAAGATCAAGTGCATTTAAGTGTCCCAGTTGTTTTTTCTATAGATTTTGTAGCCGCTTCAGCTGCAATTATTTCTGTACAAGCATTTAAAGTTGTTTATTTTTTTTTCTCACTCTGTTTTATTTAAGCTCTGTCAAATCTTGGAATGAAGAATTCTTAAACTCTCTGCCTGAATCGTCAAGTCCTCAGTTTTCATTGTACTACTTAATCACATACCCAAAAAAGTCACAAGACAAACATACACTTGCAGAAACAAAGTCAGTGTTGAGAATTTGAGATCTGGACACAAGAAAGAGACATCTCAAACAAGGTATATTGGAAAGTAGAGTAATGGGTTGTTTTCTTTTCTTTATTTTATTTTTGTTTTGTTTTCTTTAGATCTGGGGACTGAGAAGACTCATTGGCTTTTGTTTTATGGGGAAGGGGATTGTTTGGGGGATTGATGTACTACTCTACTTGCTTTTGTCTCATTGAGTGTCTTTTTTGTGTTTTAGATCTGCATCAGTATTTAGACAATTCTATTTAGTGGATATCCATCCAAGACAATGTTGGCTCAGAAGCAAGCAGAGGAAGCAATTGTCTCGAATTTCAATGAAACAGAACATGAAGGAACAAGGGAGGAAGATAGAGAATCAGAAGATCACTCCATGTTCAGTGTCAAGAGCTTCCTCTGGCATGGCGGTTCGGTTTGGGATGCTTGGTTCAGTTGTGCTTCCAATCAAGTATGTGAAAATTAAGCGATAATATATACTATATTATTATACCCATATTTACAATACCCATTTCAAGATTCTTTTTTTTTTTCATTTCCATTTAATTTGTCCCAAAATATGGTTTCATTTTTCACCATATTGGATCATATGTATTGCAGGTAGCTCAAGTGCTTTTGACACTGCCATATTCATTCTCTCAGCTGGGTATGCTATCAGGCATATTGCTCCAGATATTCTACGGACTTGTTGGTAGCTGGACAGCTTACCTCATTAGTGTTCTTTACGTCGAGTACAGAACCAGAAAGGAGAAAGAGAATGTCAACTTCAAGAATCATGTTATTCAGGTAACTTGGTTACTTAATTTTGCAAAAATCCCATTACATAAATTCACTATAACCCATATAAAATTCAGTAAAAAAAAAGAACCCATTTTGATCATTTTCAGTGGTTTGAAGTTCTTGATGGGCTATTGGGTCCTTACTGGAAAGCAGCCGGTTTAGCCTTCAACTGTACTTTCCTTCTCTTTGGATCTGTCATACAACTTATAGCTTGTGCAAGGTAAAGCTCTTTTTCTTCAAAAACTTAATTCTGTCTTGAATTAGACAAATAAAACATTTATTTTTGGCTGTTTTTTGTTGCTTTCCAAATAATTCCAGTAATATATACTACATCAATGACCATCTGGACAAGAGAACATGGACTTATATATTTGGTGCCTGCTGTGCAACAACTGTGTTCATACCCTCCTTTCATAACTACCGGATTTGGTCTTTTCTAGGCCTTGGAATGACAACTTACACTGCTTGGTACTTGACCATAGCAGCTTTTGTTCACGGCCAGGTAATAAATATAACTAATGCTATTAATTAGATCTCAAAAAGTGTTTTGCACAAATAGTATAAATACTTTAGGTCCTAAATTCGGTCAATTAAATTTAAATGTCATCTAACGATAATAGCCAGCCATGGCCCATGGATAACCCCAGATAAATCTACCTATGAATATATTCTTTTGAAAGTCATAACAGTGTTTGTTTTGGATTACTCTAAATGGATGTAACTGTTGAGAATCTTTTGTTTTGATTTCTGTTTGAAAACTGAGATCATGCGTCGATATCAATTTTTTATATGAAAATACGAGGAATTTATGTTTATGTAATAATTTCTTATTTGGGTATTTGAACAATATTGTTTTGCAGGTTGATGCTGTGGAACACTCGGCTCCGACGAAGCTGGTGCTGTATTTCACCGGCGCCACCAATATACTATACACATTTGGTGGGCATGCTGTCACTGTGTAAGCTTTTTTTCCCTCTCTTCCCACAAAAAACGAGTAGTATCATTTTTATCTTTCTTCTTCTGTTTGTTTCTGCACGGCTTCTCCTTGCAGCTTTTGCCGGTCACCTCGGGTTTGTGACCAGAAACAGAATCATATAACTACTTTTAATTTGTTTGTTTGTTAAGACAACAAATTACCCCCTCCACTACTTTTTAGTTGAATTTTCATACTCATGCGTATCACAAATATGAAGGAATATAACATTAAATATAATATTAGTTATTTATAATATTTTTAAAATTTTATAATTATTATAGTGTCTCATACTCTTTCACGTAATATTTTTTCATAAGTTTTTTTTTTAAAAACTCTGTTTTCATTTACTAGTCGCCCTATTCTCCTTCTCTCTCTCGCTCTCCAAGGATTAGGATCCTCTCCTTTTCAAATACATTTTAAATAAATAGAAACTTTTCATTTCATGATCCAGATTTAAAATCATCTTTCTATTCTGTCAGCATGATTTAAAAAGTTTTGTTATGATAAGGAGAGAGAAAGAGTTAAACCATCCGAGAACTATGAATAAAGATAAAAAAAAATTAGATAAGGTAATGAGAGATAATTTTAAAAAAATTGTGACTAAATTTTTTAGATTATATTAAACGACAAATTTTTATAAAAAAATAAAAAATATCAAAAATGATATATATTAGGGGATGGAAGATTGGAAGTATTCATAATGATCTTTATATTTGTTTCTATTTTTGTTTCCGTTTATTTGCCCCCCCCACCAATTTCCCCCAAAAAAAAAAAAAAATCATGGCCTAAAATCTTAATCATGACCAACAAAGTGGTAGTTTTGTCATTTCACAACTTTCTCTGCGGTATAGAATCCAATGCCCATGCTTTGAAATGGAGCATCCATCAGTCATTAGCTATAAATAGATTGTTATAAATTCAATATACCCCCCTCAGTTCAAAAGTTCTAGTCCTAGTGACTTTCTTTTAAATATAATAATGTTAAATCGTATAGTTAAATTATTAAATCTTATAGTTAAAGGGTGAATGTTAAATTTACAGGGAAATTATGCACGCAATGTGGAAGCCACAAAAATTTAAGTACATATACCTAATAGCCACGCTCTATGTTTTCACCTTGACACTTCCATCCGCTTCTGCCATGTATTGGGCCTTCGGCGATCAGCTTCTCAACCACTCCAACGCCTTCGCCCTCCTACCCAAGACCCGTTGGCGCGACGCCGCTGTGATCCTTATGCTCATTCATCAGGTCAATTTCATTCTCGTTAGCTTTTAAAAGAAAATACCAATAGTATCGTTTAGGCTTTGCTCATAGAAGATAATAATCGATTATCACTGATCTTGACACGCAGATAAATCACTTTTCGTCTGCGTGTCGATAATGTATTGATCAATTGACCATGCTAATTACTCACAGTTTAGCATTTTTAATTTTTTTCGGGAGCGACTACTTTAATTAATCTGGTTTTGGATATTATGCAGTTTATTACATTTGGGTTCGCATGTACACCATTGTACTTTGTGTGGGAGAAGGTGATAGGAATGCATGACACAAAGAGCATTTGTTTAAGGGCATTAGCAAGGTTGCCAGTGGTGATACCAATTTGGTTTTTGGCTATTATCTTCCCATTCTTTGGGCCCATTAATTCTGCAGTTGGGGCTCTTTTGGTTAGCTTCACCGTCTACATCATCCCTTCTCTAGCCCACATGCTCACCTACAGGAAAGCCTCTGCTAGACAGGTAACACTATTTTACGAACTTAGCCTTGGGATAATTCATCCGGGGGTATTTTATGATGTGGTGCATTTGTAATTATCTTGATGCATGAATAGCATTCTTGTCATATGGATAAAGTGGGTACCCCCGGTTTTTATGGGGATATAACCAGACTAGTTCAGTAACAAGCAGTGGTGCCAGAGATGAGAAAGAAAGTGTACAATAGCAATAAAGGCTTGGATTCGGAAATATTTGTGTTGAGAGGGATATAGGTGGGAGGTCCTTTTCATTTAGTTATATGCTACAGTTTTAGTGTTGTATTATCTCAAATGAGCTGGCTTCTTGTTGACTCACTCCTACGGCCTCCCCCCTCCCCCCAAAAAAAGCCCACTTCCTATTTTTTTTGTTTTGGTTAATGGAGTTGACTCAGTAATTGTCCCGGACTATATATATATGAAAAAACTGAATCATATTACTAAGAAAATACTTTAACACGTACTTATATTTTGAACTCTATAATTTCAGAACGCAGCAGAGAAGCCACCCAAGTTTCTACCAGGGTGGACGGCGATGTTTGTGATTAACACCGTGATTGTGGTTTGGGTTCTGGTGGTTGGATTCGGGTTCGGGGGATGGGCTAGCATGACAAACTTTGTGAGACAAGTTGATACATTTGGTCTCTTTGCTAAGTGCTATCAATGCAAGCCTGCACCACCCCAGCATCACTGAGCTGACTCACCCTGCAACTTAACTGAGTCCGACCGAACTCACTCTCCATAGTTTGTAATATACACATGGGGAGGTATCAAATATTTCCCCTACATGTGATGTGTGCTGAATTTTCTCTCCCTTGTTATTTTATTGTAGTATTTTTGATTTTTTCTTATATTATTAGATGAAAAATGAGTGTGGTTGAATTGTATGATTCCTTTGCTATGAATGCATAGGCTAAATTAATTAAATTAATATATTAATATATAATATTACATTTGCATGTTTCCATGGGTATGTGTTTGATTTGGATCCATTTAATTAATGTATTGTGGGCTTTGATATTAAAGGAAGATGTTGACATTTTTAACTACAAATATGAACCTATTTTTAACCATATATTCTTTTTCTCTTCCCATGTGTTTTGAGGTGGGGGGAGTGGGCCGTGGATCCAACCCATTCACATGGGTTACACGTTTCTCCACCTCTTTCTCACGTGCCACTCTTTCCTCCTACATATTCTCTCCTTCAGAACTCACATGCCTTAGATTTTATGAATGAACATGCATGAACTCCAACCTTTGATCAAGCCTTGTCATTAAATGTGTTTGTTATATGTATAACCCAAGACCTTTGCTTTGACTCAATTAACAATACTTGAAGAGTATGAAACTAACTTGTAAGTAACTTAATGCTTTGATATGTGGAGAACATAGGATTAGGGTGTACAATATAAGTATAGACTCTTGAGTCATTATAGATGATGGGGCGAGTCGAGCCGAGTATTGAATTGTTTAAATTTGGTAGTTTGAACTCGAGTAGTTTGAGCAGAGTATCGAACCCGAGTAGTTTGAATTTTTAAAACGAATATGATCCGAGTATCAATAGAAAATTACAATTTGAGAAGGTTCGAGTAATTTATCGAATTTTAAAATTTACTACTATTTGAATAATTTATATTTCGAGTTGAGCTCAAATTGAACTTTTAGTCGAGCCCGAACTGTTTGTTCATTTTACAAGCTTAATTATAACACTCTTTCCTAAAGGATGTTTTACCAATATGTATTTTGAAAATTCTAAATATTGGCTCTAGAGTTGTTGGTTTTTAGCTTCAACATAGTGTATTTAGATTCTAATTGGACATACTATTAATCACAAGTTACAGTTTAATTATGAGTTTAATGTAACACAATGTGTTGTAGTATAAGAAAAATAATTAGAATCTCTCCCATTCCTTGGCCTAATTTCCTCTGGGTTATCCTCCCATTCCCGACTCTTGGGTGTAGTCTGTTTTAAACATTATTAACTATAATCGGTGAGGTACTTGAGCATTGTGCTATTTCAATAATAATAAAAGAAAAAACATTCTATTTATAGTCCCACATCTTTGAGTGATTGTTTTGTCTATTGGGGTCAATTGACCAACTTAGCACTGATTGTAAATGATTGCTTTATCACTCAAATGTAAAGCACAGCCGAGCCAAAGAAACGCAAGACATACTCGTTGATTGAGAAGGGAAATTTTTGCTTGGCCAACCTCCTTTCCATGGTGTAGAACAAGCAAGGGGATTTGGTAATGATGATAGGCTGACCGGGTCAGAAATTAAGAATATTTGAAATGAAGCTCAATTCAAGTGATTGATGATAAATTATATGAGTTGGTTAATTCTTCTCAGATATAACAATTTCTACCTGCAATGCACAACAAATTAATTAACAGATTATAATAAAGTCGTGAAAAACACATTGATAAGGTTTAGTCGCTCTATCAGCAAAACACTTCTTTTAGCATTTTGTAATATAATACGAAATGAAAACAATATTACCAAGAAATAGAGAAAAGTATGCAACTAATACTTTGACAGCCAACTCATTTCCAATATAAATGAAAATGAAAGAGTTATTTTAAAGTATTAGAAAAGTTAGCCAAAAACAAGAAAATAAATGAAAAATATGTTTAAAAACCGCACCATTAAGGAACCGCGCGTGTTTAAAGTTATAAGTCTTTAATATTTCTCATATTTTTGGGTATGTTTTAAAGTTTGTAAGTTGTATTTAAGTATGAATTGTAAATTTAATTTTAGAATATGTAATTTTGAATGATTTAAGATTTTAAGTTTTAAGCAATGGTCGTATTGTAGTAATATATGAATCTTTCAATTTGAGGAATTATTTGCAAATATGATTCTTTGTAGGTAATAGAGTGGAGTACAATACAAACAAAAAAGTGTTTGTTATACTGGAAGAATTGAACAAATGGTCCGGACCATTATAATATGCAGCAGGTGATGCCCCAGATTCCCACAGTTAGAAGGGCACTGGGAGTCATATAGACAGTTTCTTGATCCTGCGACCACAACTTTATGAGTACCCTCAAGTTGAAAAAGTGATGCTACAATTATAGTATTCAGCTAGACTTTAGAATTTAGAAGAGAAAAGAGAGGAAAGAATTTAGAGTAGGAAGAATATATTACTTCATTCATGTATATTGTTGGGCCATGATATTTTATGTACATTAGGCCGAGTTATTTAGTTAATTTATCAGATCATTTCAATTGGGCCCGATCAGTTGGGTCTTCTTTGTTGGGTCGGGTCGGTGGACTGACCCAGCAGATATTTAAATATCTACATCTTTGACCGGTGATGATGACAAAGATAATGGCTGACTGATATCTTACATCGCATTAATGAGGATTGGACAGTCGGCTAGCGGTGGACAAAGGGGATGTGATCAACAGGTAAGCTACCTGCAGTAGGTGGTGTCGGGAGGGTCAGTTGCATGCAAAACCGAATCTTGTAGTATATCATAGTAAGGAAGTCATACATGCAAAGGTAACTGATAATTTTATCTCTCTCAATACACTAGATATTTTATCCTCCATTGTTAACCCTTGTGATCGCCTGTACTGACTCTCACGCCTGAGTTATCCCCCGACGGTCGAAGCCGTCAAGCTTGTGGTGCTGACTGTGTTTAGTGTGCAGGATCAGGACGTCTTACGTGATTGAGACGTGGCAGAAGATCTTGGCGTTAACATTGGTGCTAGAAGGAGGGCTGTGTTCTAGTGCCATTGAGTTTTCAATCACAATATTTTCAGTTGTTCTACGTCGGAAGATGGTGAGGAGTAGAACTGTTGCACCGAAGGGACAGTCGATGCCGAAGGGATGGCTTCCAAATATGAATCAGGGGGTTCTCGTTCGAGAGCCCATGGTGAAGCCTGAAGATGGTTGGTCTTTGCTGCTGACAAGGAGCGTGATCATGGCCGGAAAGCGAAAGTAGAAAACACCTCACCTAGAACTTCGACGCAAAAGTGGTCGGGACGACGAAATCGCCAAGTCATGAAGATGGCAAACGAGGCAGATAAAGCTTTGGACGTTCTCTTGAAGCGGAGCGAGGATATAGCTGAGCAGAGAGAGGATATAGCTGAGCAGATGATTCGGATGGCAGAGCTGAAAGAAGGTGATCCTCATGACCGAAGAAGACCAAGGAACCATACTCCTGAGCATCTGAAGAGGGTACCTCACTCTATCAATTTTTGGGATTATGGTCGCAGCAGACGAAGAAGTTGATCCAGAGAGTATACACTTGAGAACACAAAGAAGGCACTTCGCCTTGAGTGTTCTCGCCACAGCGAAAATCCTCATCACCGAAGTAGATCCAGAGGTCACATTTCTGAGAATCCAATGAGGGCACACCGCCCTGTGGGTACTTGTCTTCGGAGAAATCCATCCAAAGCTGCAGGTTAGGATGGAAAGGGCCGGGCCGTTCAGAAGAAGCTTTGAGGAGATTTATGTTCAAATCGGCAGAAATAGAGTTCATGGATGACTGTGTGCGAGCATTATTCACTCCGGGACAATCGATCAAATGACAGTTGTCGAGTTCGTTATTCAAGACACAAATGCACCCATACTCCTGAGCATCCGAAGAGGGTACTTCACCCTAGGGGTTTTCGGGACTATGACACAAACAGACGAGGGAGCAGCTCAAGAGGATATTCACCGGAGAATACAAAGAAGACACCCTGCCTTGAGTGTTATCGCTGGGGCTCATCACCAGCGGGTATCTAAGCCGAGAGCTTACGGAAATTCGAAACACTTCGACAATATTTTCACGGTCGGTTGATGTTGTGGTCGAACATTTCTTTTCTGAAGATGATGATAGTTAAGGAGAAGCTGAAGAGTCTGACAAAGCCGTTGCAGTACTTCAACAGAAGCAGAGTATGCTCTTCGGGAAGTTCATGAGGGCATCTGTGGTGATTATTTGGCTGCAAAGTCATTGGCCTACAAAGTACTTCGGCAGGGATATCATTAACCTACAATTTTTCAAGAGGCTACGGACACCAGTTTGTGGGATCGAAGTTTGAAATATTCTTGAAAAAATTGGGGATTCAGCAAAGAAAGACTTCGGTAGCTCACCTACAAGATTCACTTTTTCACAATTGATCTTTTTCCTATTGGTCACAAAATTCACAATGGTGTAAGGAGGACGGGGGGGACTCCCTGACCATTCGATGGTAGCCTTTTTGGCAGGTGGCCCTTATGAATTTGTCAGGCCCTTCGTGGTAGGCAAACTTCATCGGTGTAAGGAGGACAGGGTGGACTTGCTGACCATTCGATGGTAGCCTTATCGGTAGGAGTGTCCTCATGGGTTTGTTATACCCTGCGTGGTAGACAAATTTCATAGTCCTTTTAATATTGTTTTACTGCGAGTGGTAAACAATATGCACCGAAGTAAGGAGGTTTGGGTGGACTTGCTATCCATTCGATGGTAGCCTTATTGTTAGGTGTGTCCTTATATCTTTGTTCTACCCCGCATGATAGACAAATGTCTTTATATCTTTGTTCTACCCCGCATGGTAGACAAATGTCCTTATATCTTTGTTTCACCCCGTGTGATAAACAAATTTCATGGTCCTTATATACTTGTTTTACCCCGAGTGGTAAAAAAGATCCCGATGGTGCAAGGAGGATCAGCCGAATTCACCTTATACATGATATGTCTCACACTTCGGTAACGATAAGTATGCATTACTTTATTTTGTTCAAGTGTTGAGTTCGGATTATATTATTATTGTTCTTAACTGTTATATAATTTGTTTGATTATTGACTAACAGTTTAAGATAAGAGGCACTTGTACATTTTTCACGTTGATGAATGATGAATTATTGACAAGAAATGTTCACCCAGAAGTAATAAGGCATGAAGTTGATATTCCATTAATATTAGCCGTTCACAAAAAGTTAGGATTTTTGTAAAAAGTTCTACAATTAAATATTTCATATCCTTTGGCATACATATGAACGATCTCATCATTCAGCTCGGCTGATTTTTTGTATGCTGCCTGGATTTCCTTACGAAGGTCTTCGGTTAGTGGCCGACCCAAATTCCTAAGGGCTCGAAGCTCTTTGAGCTCTTCTTCAAACTTTTGACGATGTGCCAGATGCTTTGATTCTTTAGCTTGGATCGACATTTATATCGATGATGACCCAACTTTCGAATGGTGTTCTCCCTTCGGGCGGCATCTTCTTCGACATCCTCTTCGGCTTCTTTGTATTTGGGACGGAGGCATCCGAAGATAGCGTTTTCCTGCAAATGACTATTATTAGTCAGTCAATTCGAATTGATGGGCAGCGATGTAAATGGATAAGTCAAACTATCAAATTCTTTTAGTCCGGTATTTCATTCCTTCATCCATCAAGTCTATGATGGAACTATTGCAGAACCGATGATCATCGGTATCACGAACGCATGCTATTGCCGAACCGGTATTTCATTCTGTGGCTTGAGCTTCGGTAATTTAAGGCTCTTCAGTTGGTACTTCTATAGAGGTCGGCGAAGATGAACCCTTTGTGTTGCTATTTGATGTTCACCAGATGAGCCTCGGTAAGCTATATTTTGGGCCTTTATTGATCTTATTATAATTCTTTTTGCCCTGGACCGATACCATTTATACTCTTTCATTAAACATCCTGTTTAATAAAAGACTGGGGGGCAATGTTGGGCCATGATATTTTATGTACATTGGACCGAGCTACTTGGTTAATCTACCAGGTCATTTCAGTTGGGTCCTCTTTGTTGGGTCGAATCGATTAATGACCAATGAGATATTTAAAGATCTACATCTTTGACCGGTGATGATGACAAAGATAATGGCTGACTGATATCTTACATAACATTAATGAGGATTGGACAGTCGGCTAGCGGTGGACAAAGGGGATGAGATCAACAGGTAAGCTACCTACAGTAGGAGGTGTCAGGAGGGTCGGTTGCACGCAAAACCGAATCTTGTAGTATATCATAGCAAGGAAGTCATACATGCAAAGGTAACTGATAATTTTATCTCTCTCAATACACTAGATATTTTATCCTCCATTGTTAACCCTTGTGATCGCTTTGTCTTGACTCTCACTTTGAAGCTATCCCCCGACAAATGTCGGTTTCGAAGCATGGTGGTGGTATTTGTGTTTAGTGTCTTGATTAGGACATCTTACGTGATTGAGACGTGACAGAAGATCTTGGCGTTAACATATATCTTTATTTCCAAGATAAGATGCTTCATAGAAATACTAGTACAAGATTCTAGATGATTCATCACCATCATACATTTTGTATATTAGCTAGACAATATCAGCCCTTAGATGGGAAAACTAATAATTACAGATATACTACTAGTACTATCAATAATACCAAAACTATCCTCTGAACTTGTTGCTTCCTTTCTTGCTCCTAATGTAACCTTGCAACCACATAGGTTCCTTAGTTTGTCTTCTTGACTTCCTCATCCTATTGAGTGTTTACAAGTCATCTAGCTCGGCTTCTTCTTGCTCCACCTGCTCATCTATCTCCTTTTTCTTTAGTTCCTCATGTTCTAACTCATTGTTAGTTTCTATGATTTCTTCATTATTTTGCTGGGCAGGAGGAATGGTCTTGGTGTTTGTATCAATACTCACCCCTTCAAGAGACACCTTGTCCTCAAGGTCAAAAGTAGGATAGGTATTCTGGAATTGGGAAGTAGATGTCCATGTAGCTTCTTCTGATGGTAACCTATCCCAAGGAATGAGATATTGAGTTTCCCAGTGTTGGTTTACTAATTTCTTTCGAGTGGCAAGAATGGCAAGTGGCTGGAGCAGTGGTTGGTTGTTATAAGTTTGGATTGATAAGGAGGCAGGTGGTGGTGTATTGGTCCCATGAAATTTCTTAAGGAGGGATATATGAAATACAGGATGAATCTTGGAGTAGTCTGGCAATTGAAGTTTGTAAGCAACCTGTCCTATTTGTTCAATGACTGGGTAAGGACTATAGTACCGTTTGCTTAGCTTATAGGAAAATCTGTTAGTCACACTATGTTGTCTATAGGGTTGTAATTTGACTAGCACCAAATCCCCAATGTTGAAAGAAAAATTTGTTCTGTGTTTGTCTGCTTGAGTTTTCATCTTCAGTTGGGCTGATCGCAAGGTGTTTTGCAAAATCTTCAGCTTAGCATCTCTAGCCTGCAGAGTGATGTCAACTACTTCGACTTGATTTGTGCCTGGTATATATTGAGTAAGAATTGGTGGTTTTTTCCCAAAGACTACCTCAAAAGGAGTTTGCTGAATGGATGAGTGGTAAGATGTGTTGTAGAACCATTCAGCCAACCCTAAGAACTTATGCCATTGGTGTGGTTCCTCAGAGACAAAAAACCTTAAGTATTGTTCTAGACATCTGACCACCTCTGATTGGCCATCAGTTTAAGGGTGGTAGGCTGATGACATTTTCAATGTGGTTCCTTGCAATTTAAATAACCCTTTCCAGAATTTTGAGAGACAGATCGCATCTCTGTCACTTACAATAGATTTTGGAATACCATGATGTTTTGTGACTATGTCCCAGAAAAGAGCAGCTACCTTTGAAGCTGTGTAGCTAGTAGGTAGGGCGCCAAAATGAGCTGCCTTTGAAAATCTGTCAACTACCACTAGGATACAAGTGTACCCTTGAGATGGAGGAAGATGAGTAATGAAATCCATGCTTATTTCTTCCAAAATGTGCTTGGGAATTTCCAAGGGTTGTAACAATTCATATGGATTGACATTTATGGCTTTAACTTGTTGACAAATGGTGCATTGTTGAATGTATTTTTTGACAGTACTTCTCATGTGAGGCTAATAAAAATTGGCATTGAGCCTCATGAAGGTCTTTTGTGTTCCCCCATGTCCTCCCTCAGAAGAGTTATGGAATTCTCTCATAAGAGATTCCTTCAATGGGGACATTTTAGGGATGTAAATTTTAACCTGATAAAGAAAGAGTCCCTCTTTGATAGACCATGGATGTTGAATGGTGATTGATTGGAGCTCAGGAGCTGATAATTGTGCCTGTTTAATGTCTTTAAGGATAAGAGGAATGGGCATAGTGAGTGTCAAGAATGTATTTGGGTGGGAATTTGAAGGTAGATGATTAGGATTTTGTGACATAGCATCAGCTGTTGCATTGTTTTTGCCAGGCTTATAGATTATCTCGTAGTTATAACTCAACAATTTAGTGAGGTAGTATTGTTGTTCTGGGGATTGAATGACCTGCTTCATGAGATTCTTTAAACTTTCTTGGTATGTGTAGATGTAGAAGTGAGCACCTAACAGATAATGTCTCCATTTGGCTATAGCAAAAGTGATAACAAATAATTCTTTGAGGTATGTGGAAGCTCTTTGCATTCTTGGACATAACTTCTTACTAAAATAAGCAATTGGATGAGTTTCTTGTGTAAGGACAGCTCCAATAGCATAGGTTGAAACGTCAGTCTCCAGAGAAAAAGGTTTGGTGAAATTTGGGAGAGCAAACACTGGTGCATGTGTGAGTGTGGTTTTGAGTTGCAGAAATGCTATGTCTGCTCTTTCATTCCAAACAAAGGAATCATACTTGAGTAGGTCAGTCAAAGGAGCTGCAATGGAAGCATACCCTTTAACAAACTTCATATAGTACCTAGTTAGGCCCAAAAAACCCTTTAATTGCCTCACATGTCCAGGTCTGGGCCAAGATAATATAACCTCTATGTGACGCCCCCAAAATAGGTATACATCACCCATCTTGAGTCGCCAAAAACATGGTACAAAAATTCAAATACAACTTAGTTATACAACAGTCGTGTAAAATACGACAAAACATATGCTGTGAGTTTTAATACAAATATTGTCATCTAGACAATATCCACACTCAATTGAGTCCTCATTACATTTATTATCACACTATTTAACAGAATAGTGAGGACTACTAATACTATTATCTGTGTGACGCCCCCAAAATAGGTATACACAACACCCATTCTGAGTCGCCAAATACATGGTACAAAAAAGCAAACTACAACTTCAATAATACAAATGTCGGTGTGAAATACGACAATATATATCTTAATGAGTTTAAATATAATATTGTCTTACAGACAATATCCACATGCAAATAAATCCCCATCATAATTATTGATTCATTATTTTACAAAAATGGTGAGGACTACTAAACAACTCTCTAGAACCTTCATTCCATACCCCAATTGACTAAGTACTCGCTACATTCTCGCCTCTGAGAAGAAAATGGAACAACAAGGAAAAGGGTGAGCTCAACTAGCCCGATAAAGAATATTATGACTAAGATAATATACAACAAATTATCGTTAGTCTTCAACAGGGAAAAAATCTGATAGAATCTGATAGGCAACAAGTTTCGATCAATATTCGCAATGGAAATAATAATTCATAGAAGAGCTACGTAGAGAATGAAATCTACTATAATCTATGAATTTAACGAATCCATCATCAATATTTTATCCTCAGTAACATCAATCAATATACATCCGGAATCAAATATTCATCTTTGCACTACTGAGCCAAAGATATTCATCATTAGTCATGTTCATTTAAACACTGTTCATCTTTTTAGCGACTACTGGGCCAAAAGATATTCTTCAAAATCATTCATCTTTGCACTACAAAGCCAAAGATATTCAATAATATCATCATTTAAGACCGAGGATGATGAAAATATTTTTAAGAAAGCGAATCGGTGAAACAAAATGACAAGGATTAAGGATTAAGGATTCAGTACTTGGTTTTATCCACGCCCAAAAATACCTCAAAAATAATCATAGTGGTGTAAAATTCAAGAATGATCAAAACATGGATACTGATCGAGTTAGTATCCGGAATAGATGTTTTAGACGAAAAGAAGAAATTTTATTTTTTCTATGAATAGTCATCAAATATCGTGAATAGTCTTGGTATAACGTGAATAAGTCAGATATCGTGAATAGTAACTCGAAGCCAAAAGATAGAAATTCCACAAAAACATCTTCACGCTTTATTTGAATAGTACTCGTGAATAGTAACTTCGTGAATAAGTAACTCATGAATAAGAACTCGTGAATAAGAACTCATGAATAGTAACCCATGAATAAGTAACCCCAGAGCATGAAAAAGTTCCAAATTTGATAAAACTTCGGATCAACATTTCAAATAATGATATTGAAGAAATAATATCATTACTGAAAAAATAATATCCCTTACCTCGAAAGATCAAGATTTACAAATTTGAAACACCTGATATAAAGGCTATGACTTGGACTTACAGACCGTATAGCAATACTCAAAGTATACTCAAAATAATCACAAGAATACGCTCGATAATATAGAGAGAAAACTTGATTTACGGTGTGATTTTCAATTCTAACCTAAGCACCCTATTTATAGAAATTGCTTAGAACACCAAAGCGCAGTAAAATTTAATATAATATATTATAATTTTTCCACAACTTCATCACATACACACTAACAATCTGAATTCAACCTCCTAACCACATGTTAAATGAGTTTCAAAAATGAAAAAAACGTTTTTGTAATTAAAAATATTTTAAACTTCCAAAATCAATTATTTGAAACTTGTAACTTCAATAATTCATAATAAATAGCCCTTTCATCGAGAAAATTCGAATCTCATGAGTTTTTATAGGAAATTCAATTCTCTACAACTTTGCAGAAGAAAGTTTTTCCAAATTCCAAATAGAAATTGACGATATATCCAAAGCAGGCGATTTTACTGTTATAATCAAATTTCTATTCGATAATTGTGTCCACCAACACACAAAACATGTGTTAAACATTTAATGCCACAAAATACTCTTTCTCCTCATATACTCATATATCCTACATTCATTGTAAAAATATCACCGTTAATATATTATCAAAATAATATATTTAAATGAATTATTTTATCGAAAAAGATAAAATATTAATTTTCAACAATTGTCATTTTAAAAATTTTCTCCATCTATATCCACATAAAATCAATATTTTCCTCATCATATAAATCAATAATTAATTATTCACAAATAATATTACGTAATCACAATATTGACAACCGAGCAGGTTCAAGGAAGAGGGGCTTTCCAATAAGAATTTCTTCTTCTTGGCCTAGTGATTAGGTGACCAAACCTCTCCTGTAGCGTAACTTTCTAGACATTGCCAATAATGTTATCTAATAATATTATTAGGATAATATGAATTATTGCTTCGATAATGAAAGATCTTGTGTAATGACAATTATTGAAACAACAAAGATATAAAATATCAACGCAAAGAATTATTGAATCAATAAAATAAAATCTTTGAGCGATAATTCTCATAACCATTATTGAGTAGTGCTTTACTTACGTAAGAATCAATAATTGGTGCAATATCGTGTCTGTTGCTTTCAACAACGCAGATATTAGTGTGTTTTAACCAATTTGGTATTCCAACGAAGATTATTCAGTAATAACTACGCAGTTATTTAAAAACAACTTATATTTGTCGTTTTCTTCATCCAATCGCTTTTATGGGGCCCACACATACATTTTGTACAATCGTCAATACGAATATTCCCCACCGTACGAATATTCACGATGAAACGAATATTCCCCACAACAATGAATATTTTATAACCACTTGCTTATTTTGAAATATTTGCATATTTAACCCTTTAACTATCCACATTAATCAAATCAACCCTTCTTATTTCAAAATAATAAATAAAGGAAATTCCTTTTATTTAAAAAATTTTTGGGTCTTCTGATCTGACCAATAATCACTCAGTTACTGATTAGTCCTAACTACGTTCTCATTTTACGAAGAGAACAATGAAAGTAAAAGGTGAGCTCAATGGCGAAAGTAGAAAATATTATGACTAAGATAATCTGAGAATAAATTATCGTTAAGCAAGATGCAAAATTTCAAACCTACAACCAATAAGAACAAAAGCGAAATTATAATACATATATATATATATATATATATATATATATATATATATATATATAATGTTTAAAAAACAATCAACCACCCGTAAATTCCAAAATCCAAACCCCTTTCATTTTTTCTTCCACATGTGGGCCCCACGTGTTCCCCTCCCACCAATATGTCACCATCACAGGTGGGTCCTACCATGTAATATACATATTGAATAACTTTCTACTGATTATTTTGAAAAATGGGTAAATGGGGGGTCCATAAAATAAACAAAACGTCATAAAAATCACCTTAATAATTTTAACAACATTTATCACCTTTATTATAATTCACAATATTAATCGACCGCGCGTTCTGCGGAAAGATGGGGCTTTCAACAAGGATTTCTCCTATCATTAGCGTATGATTAGGTGACGAAACCTCTCCTCGGCGAGAACTTACAGATCATCGTTAATATTGCGAATAATAATATTAATAACTTTGTTATCTCAATTATTGATTTAATAATATATAAAATATCGACAATAATTAAATCAAAAGCGTGTGACTTCTCAAATCTGCGCATCAATAATCAATCTGCGTGTCTACTTATCTGTTAATGCGCGTATTCTTGTATTTTTTAACACCGGTGTTTTCAACAGTTAACAGTAAAATTTCCACCGTTATTTTCATAAAGAGATATTTTTATCGTTTTCTCGATCCGATAATAATTCCATTGTGGGGTCCACCAATGATTGTCTTAGTTGTCTTAATATTTCTGTTAAAACGAATATTCCCAATTAATCGAATATTATATAATAACTTGCGTACTTTGCAAAATTTATAAATATTACCCACAACTATAACATTATATCAAATTCGTTCCATAATATTTAAAAATGATATTTATAGAAAAATCATCTTTATTAAAAAATTGAGGTCTTACACTCTATTTTATGCGGATCAGGTTTTACACCTTGAATAGAAATGATATGACCCAGATACTCAATTGTAGTAGCAACAAATTGACACTTTGAGAGTTTTGCATAGAGTGAATTTTCTCTTAAACAATTAAGCACCATTGATAAATGTTGTACATGAGAGTCCAAATCATAACTGTAAACAAGAATGTCATCAAAGAATATAATGACAAACTGTCTTAAGTACTTGTGAAATGTGGCATTCATAGTTGCTTGGAAAGTAGAAGGGGCATTAGAGAGGCCAAAAGGCATTACCAAAAATTCAAAGTGCCTACTGTTGAGTTCTGAAAGCAGTTTTATGTACATCTTCTGCAGCCATTCGGATTTGATGATATCCAGATTTTAAATCAATCTTGAAGTAATACTTGGCACCATGTAGCTCGTCAAATAGCTCATCCACTGTAGGTATTGGAAATCTATCCTTCAAGGTAATAGCATTTAGGGCTTTATAATCCACACGGAGTCTCCATGTTCCATCTTTCTTTTTAACAAGGAGAATTGGAGAGCTATAAGGGCTAGTACTGGGCTTAATAATCCCAGTTTGAAGCATGCTCTGTACCTGCTGTTCAATTTCAGTTTTTTAAAAGTGTGGAAATCTATAGGGTCTGACATTGATGGGTTTTGAATTTGGTTCCAAAGGAATGCGGTGATCAATAGCTCTTGGTGGAGGCAGGTGAGTTGGTTCTTGGAATACATCCTTGTATTGAGTAAGGACTTGTGCAATAGATGGTATGGAATGATCTGTAGAAGCTTGTAGGGAATATAGGTGGGAGGTGGTGGAAGAATCTGGTGTAGGTTGGGTAGTCGCTGGTGAATGGATGAGTTGGAGAAGATAACATTGAGCTATCTCTTTTTGTTTGTGCAGCTGGTGAACATGAGTTGTTGAAATGGCGTGGGGATCAAGTTGGTTACCCTGTAGACAAATTTTCTTGCCTTCATGGTTAAATTTGATATATGATTGTTGAAAATTTAATTTCAATTCTCCAAAGCTCTCTTGCCATGATACCCCAAGGACAACATCTGTTCCATGTAGATCAATTACAAAGAAATTTGAAACAAACTTATTTCCTTGAATATCAAAAGCTACCCCAGTGCATTGGCCTAAACACTTTAAATTTTCACCATTACCCACAATTAGTGAGAAGTGTGGTGAAGGTGTGATAATTAATCCCAGGTAGGTAGCTACTCTTGTTTGGATAAAGTTATGGCTACTACCCTCATCGATTAACATCTGTAAGGGCTTGCCCTCAATATAGCCTTGTAGTCTCAAACATCTGGTATTAGGTGGTCCAATAAGTGCATACAAATTTCCCATTTCGTGGATAGGATCTGGTGGTTCTGCAGGTTCCTCGCCACCAGTAATGTCTAGTTGACCAAGTCCATCACAGCCTTCTGGAATCACACCATCCAATAACAAAAGGGACATTTGCCCCTTACATTTGTGTGACCTCTATGCCAAATTTCTTCACAATTATAGCATTGCCCGTTGTCTATTTTCGCTTGCCGCTCAGCGAGAGTAAGCTTCTTTACAGGTAATTTGTGATATGGAGATATCTGGGTGGTTGTGTTAGCAAGTTTTTCAACTCTATCAGGTGGTACATAAGAGACAATAGCATTTCTAGGAGCCATTGAGTGTTGAGGTCTGGGTCCTAATAGAGAAGTGTGACTATAACTTTTGGGTTAAAATGGGTGAGGTTTGTCAGCCAAAAATTTTCCCCCATAAAGCTTTTGATAGTCCTATTGCATGTTGTATATTATAAGGTTGTGCCCCAATAACCTCACACTGAATATCCCACCTAAGACCAGCTATATAACACCCTTTGAGAAAGGATTCTGACAGACCAAGTATTTTGTTTGAAATTTATTGAAATTTAAGCTCATACTCTGCTACAGTGCTAGTTTGTTTTAATCTGGATAGTTATGTGTTAGGGTCATCATAAGGTGATGGTCCGAACCTAATATGTATTTGGAAAATAAAGTCAGCCCAAGATCGTACCAGATGATTTGTTTTCATCCACTGAAACCATCCTGAAGCAGCTTCATCAAGGTGTAGAGCTACCAAAGATAGTTTGTTATCTTCCGAAATGTTGTGGTATTCAAAGTATTTATTAACTTTGTATAGCCATTCGGTAGGGTCTCCACTCTCGAACCTGGGAAAATCTATCTTGGCTCTCCTCTGGAAATCAGTTGGTTGTCTATCAACTAGAGGGTGTTCTGGTGGATGTTCCGCCCTGCCGCCAGGTCTCCATTGCTGCATCTGTTCTTGCATAACTGCAGTTAAAGTTTGTTGAAACTGTTGATTGAAGTTCTGAGCGAATTGGGTAAATTGTTGATTAAATTGTCCAAACAATTGTTCCATTCGATTTGGTTTAGTCATGATGAAAGCACTAATGATGCTACAATTATAGTATTCAGCTGGACTTTAGAATTTAGCAGAGAAAAGAAAGGAAAGAATTTAGAGTAGGAAGGATATATTACTTCATTCATGTATATCTTTATTTCCAAGATAAGATGCTTTATAGAAATACTAGTACAAGATTCTAGATAATTCATCACCACCATACATCTTGTATATTAGCTAGACAATATCAGCCCTTAGATGGGAAAACTGATAATTACAGATATACTACTAGTACTATCAATAATACCAAAACTATCCTCTGAACTTGTTGCTTCCTTTCTTGCTCCTGATGTAACCTTGCAACCACATAAGTTCCTTAGTTTGTCTTCTTGACTTCCTCATCTTATTGAGTGTGTACAAGTCATCTAGCTCGGCTTCTTCTTGCTCCACCTGCTCATCTATCTCCTTTTCCTTTAGTTTCTCATGTTCTAACTCATTGTTAGTTTCTATGATTTCTTCATTATTTTGCTGGGCAGGAGGAATGGTCTTGGTGTTTGTATCAAAAAGCATTTGATTTGGTAATGGCTACCCTGCTCCCAATTCTTTTGCAGAAGCTGAAAACAGTCTACTGGTGATGAGGATAATAAGAACGGATGGAGTAGACTGTCTGTAAGACTGTGAGAAGAATAACAAAAGATGCAGCTAAGAAAGATATGAAACTCCATCTACTCTGGAAATAATTCTGTTTCAAGTCCTCCATTGATTCACTCCATTCATCCGCGAGGAGCTTCAAGTATAATTTGACTCTCTCCCAATGCAATGGGAACCTTTGGTATTTGTTCACCTCCTCACACAGCCCTGCATAAAAGAAGTCCTTGCAAATAACTTCCTTCAGTAGGCTGTTAAAGAAAATGGACACATCTTCTCCATGGCCACTGTTTGTCTTGGTGATCCAAGGAAGTAATTCGGCGTCTTTTTGGGAGCGGATCAAACCATTCATAAGCAAGACGTATGATGTTACATGATGTCTCTCAATGGTGCATTGCTCCAAAGCTATAAGTCCCCTAAAGATTGAATCAGTTGCTTTGTGTATGGTCAGTGGTGGAATGGTAATGACTCCGTCAGCAAATGTGATGTTCAGGAAACTGCTCTCCTTGTTTCCGACTTGAAATTGGATTCCAGATTTGAAGAGTTGTGTTGCACATCTTTTGAATCCCCATGCCATTTCCAGGCCGCCCTTTGGTTCTTTCTTGGGAATTGTGGGCTTCAAAACATGGTGCAACATATCCAGTAAATGTTTATGTTGTTTTTCAGTACCAAGAGACCTGGACATGTGGTCAATTGATTTGTCACTCAGATTCAAAGCAAAGCGAAAGAAAAGCAGGATGTACTTGTTGAGCGAGAATGGCAGTATTTTGTTGGCTGAAGTTTCTATGATGTTGAACAAATCATGCAGAACAACAAAGGGGATTTGGTTCTCAAGTAGTGCTAAATCATGCTGAAGAGTTGGGGCCATCCAAGAATTGTTGAATCCACTACTTGGTGTCTAGTAATTTTATCACCATGTTTTGACATCATCTCCTCCTCCTCCGCGTGCTTAATAAAGAGTTCGAGTATGAAGCAGCCATCAAGAAGCAATGTCTCTACTAGCTGATGCTTGTCTAGATTAATGTTTTCAGCGTAGCACGCACGAGCATCATTCTCCAAGCCAGATATAACTTGGCCGCACTCCTCCAAGACCCGGTCTAATACTGCGCATATGGCATTGTTTTCTTTTTGTTGATCACTTGTGACTATTTTATCACCATAGTACTGATTATCTGGTGAGTTGTTTTGGTCAGATGCCGATGCTTGACCAAGAAAGTCCAGCATGTAACGCCATTTGTGCTCCTCCATGGCTAGAAACTCGTGCTTGTGATGATGAAAAGGTCCAATGGAGACAATATGAGGGGTATACGCGTCTTCTTTGAGTATCCGGAGTTTATTGGGCACGTTGTATATACTCACACGCCATGGTCTTTTCCTCAGTATACCTAGAGTGTCTTTAACAGATATCATCCACTCTGAATACCCTCCTTCATTTGGGGAAACATTAGGAGAATAATTTTGTTTCACTCTCTTTTTGAAGCTGAAACCCCCCTGCATTTTCTGCAAGTAAATGTTTAAAATAAGTCCTCCTACAAGTATAAAGCAATTGATTTGATATACAAATGAGGGGTGAGTTGGATAAGGGGTGAGTTCAAGACTTCAACATCTAACGGCCTCAAATCAATTTAGGCTTCAACATCCAACGATCTAAAATTATTTGGGGCTTCAACATCCAACGGCCAAAAATTTATCTATCAAAAATTCAAATCCACATCCATCATCTCACTCTCGGTTCTCCCTCCTCACCCACAAATAACCCTCTCTTTTTTTTTGTTAATTACTTCCTCCATCTCAATTTTTACAATCGTTATTAATTTTAAAAATTATTTTGAAATATTTTTAAACTCGAAATTGATAAGATTGATTAAAAATTTAAAATATATATAATAATAATAATAATAATAATAATAATAATAATAATAATAATAATAATAATAATTAGTGTGTATCAATTTTATATTAAGATGAGTTTAAAAAAATATATAAAGATTTTATATTTTGAAATGGATGAGAGTACATTTTTTGAGATGATAAATACCAACACACAGGAGGAGGACTTAATTCTTGGTGTATATGAATCCTATCAAACCAAGGAAGACTCGACTCATCCAAATTATGACAATTCTATGGAAGATGTAGCTACAGTCGTACGACATGTGTGTAAAGACAGCTGTTGGACCATCAATTGTCATATAAATTGTCACCTTATTGGTCATATAAATTGTCATATAAATCTTCCATATAACTTAATCATCAGTCATTCGTCACTTTATTTATTTGACCTCTCTCTCTCTTATTTGTCTTAGTTCTTCATTTTTAAACTTTGTTGTTGAGCAAATCCTAAATTTATATAACGAACAACAATCAATTTTTGTATCAAGTTACGGCTCTGCGAAATTGTATACCCATTTACGTGCGATAAAAAAAAGAGTTGTTATAACAAGCAAATAATAATTTTTAATTATCAAGTTACTATTTAAAAGTTATAATCAATCAAAAAGGCATATAAATAATAAATCTTGAAATGTAATTAAACTTGGTTTAAATTTATGAGAATTTGACTATTAAAATTGGATATTTTTTATTTTTCATTTAAATGCTTTGTAGAGTATGTATGAAAAGTACGGATGTGTTAAGAATTAATTTAAGCTTTTAATTTAAATTTTGTTCAATGCTTTAATTCGGAATTGAGCTACGGTCGGACCCATAAAAACAGAGCTCTCCCTAACACCACAAAAATAATTATATGTATGAGAAGTGATCCATAACTTCAAGTGATTATAGAGCGTGTAGTATTCGGTCCATATGATACCATTCGTTATCAGCACAACACTATCTAAAACACAACTAAATTGTGTCGGTCAAACCTCAGAATGAGCGATAGGAAATAGATTGACTATCAATATTTCATAAACATATATATATATATATATATATATATATATATATATATATATATATATATATATATTCGTTACATCACAAAAAAATAGACATAAAACCTGCAACAAAAGACTTTTTTACATTAATTCTTGATATGCAGTAGGATGAATATTAAGGATATATTATTGTTCTATTTATACTTTTATAAGTAATAAATAATATTAAATTTAATACCTGGCATGATAATAAAATTATTATAATAAATTTGTCATTTTTATACTATGATCATCAATAAGATTTTATGTGAAACAAATATATATATATATATATATATATATATATACAAATTAAACTCCTTTGTAAAATAAATAAAATAATAATTAAAAGCAAAAAAATAAATTCATGGAGTGCTGGTCAGGAAAAGCTCAAGAGAAGGTAGCGGGTAAGTTCGTTTGTTGGGTCGTAATTGAAGAGTCAGCTCTTTTAGGTTGACTTCTAAGTCTTTATATGTCCCCTCTACGGTTTAAATGATTTATAAATTAATTTATAAGTTATTTTAAATTACGTATAAATAAAAATATTTGACATCAATTTAATTTATAAGTCTAAAATTAAGTTATAAAGGTGTGAGGCAGGATTTTATCAATAAAATTTAAATTTTGTTTAAATAATTTTTAATATTATGGTGTGAATTTGAGATAATATTATAGTTGTGGGTAGTATTTATAAATTTTGCAAAAGTATGCAAGTGGTTATATTATATTAGATTGGTTAGGGGAATATTAGGTTTAGCGGGAAATATTAAATATTAACTATTAACAATCGTTGGTGGACCCCATAATGTAAAATTATTATCGGATTGAAAAAACAATAAAAATATTTTATTGAAATAACGGCGGAAGTTTTACTAGTGAATCTTGTTGAACTACTTTCGGTAGTAAAAAAGTCTGATGTCGTGTGGTTGCGTAGTAGCAGCAGTATTGATTATTGATCTTTATGTGAGAAGTCACTCAGTTTGATTCCATTATCATTGTCGATTAATAATATGAATTATTATAGCGATAATGACGTTTTGTTTTATTAAGTATTATTAACGTAATAAAAGCGAAACATCTTTTATATAAAATGAGAATCTTTTATTAAAGTTATTACATAAATAGAATATATTATATTTTATTATCGTATAGTGTTTTTGCGTAGTGTTGCGTAGTGTTTGCGTAGTAAAATATTTTTATATAAATAGAATATATGATATTTTATTTAAAAGATTTTCTTTTAAATATGGAATGAGTCAGATAAAAGTAAATCAATACGGAATAGTTCATGGATTAATTACTATGCGTTCTATTTTCCTATAAATAAGTTCGTTCCTTCATTATTTTCTTTACGAATTAATTCACAGAAACTACAGAGAAATTATAGAGAGAAGTTTATAGAGAAAAATCTATAGAGAGAAGAAGAAAGAGTGATACGATGCTTCACTTCTTTGATATCCAATTGTCTTTTTTCACGGTGAGGGATATTATTTGTTGTAATTCTAGTAAGAGGTGTTATTCTTTCTTATTCAGCAGAAGAAACTTACATTATTCCATTCATTATTATTTTGTTGGAATAACTCCGTAAAAAGTGGCATCTACTATATACATAACTTTTGTATCACGGCATACCCTATACTTGGTGAAATCCTTTATATTATTCCATTCTTATTTATTACATTGGAATAACTTTGAATCTGTGAATCCCTATATCTTGGTGATCTTCTTCATTATTCCATTCTTTATTATTACATTTGGAATATCACATGCATGTGTTTTTACACCGACTGGTTCCATTGTTTATTATTCCGCATTTATTATTACATTGGAATATCGCATGCGTGTGTTTTACACCGGGACACAGTTCCATTGTTTATTATTCAAAGATTTATTATTACATTTGGATCATCACATGCGGTTGTGAATTTCACGACCTTTCCGATTATTATTATTACATTGGAATAACTTTGTCTATCCAAGATCTGCATCGTGGTGATTTCTTTTGTTATTCCATTCTTTATTATACCCAAATTGTTAAAAAACTTTTGACTTATATCTCCATGAAATTAGTAGAATATCCTCGATATTTGCGTTTCATCCAAAGATCTTTTTCATGGAAATATTCTTCCGATCATTCTTGAATTTTACTCTACAAAACGATATCTTGTTGACAATTTGGGCGTTATTAATTCTGGATAAAATAATTCTTGAACTTGTTTTATTGAATTATTATGTCATTGTCATCATCCTCACGATATATTATGTTATCTTTGGCTTTACGTGCGTAGATGAACTTAGTATGATTATGACTGAGGATCATTCGGTATAATCATGGCTTGTTATAAATGATGTGATAAAAGTCCTCGATTGGCTGTAATGCGGTGATGGATAGTTTTTGGTATGATTATGACCATGGGGGGTGATTCGGTATAGTCATGACCATTGATAATTTGATGAAAATCCTTGGCCAAGTAGTACGAGGGATGATTAGATATTATGGTTTATTCATTAAACCTGAGTCTTAATGATAAAAATTTATGAAAACCTCTTAAAACCTAAAAGATAGTAGACTTTATTTTCTACTTTACTCATTTAATGGATTACGTATTCATTAGCAGTTAAACTAGTTGTCTATTGTATTTTATCGGGCTTAACATTGTTGAAGGCTAATGATAATTTATTACGCATTATCTTAGTCATAATATTTCTTCTTGGGCTAGTTGAGCTCACCCTTTCTTTCATTTATTCTCTTGAAGAAAATGAGAACATAAATTTGAGACGAGTCGGGGAGCGGAGTAATGGTCCGGAGGATAGCATTAGTAGTCCTCACTATTATGTGTAATAGTGTGATAATAGTTGTAATGAGGACTCCTTTTGAGTTTGTATAATATCTAGTAGAAGCGATATTTGTATTCAAACTCACGATTTATGTCGTATTATACCTGCGGCAGTTATGTTAGTAAGTTGTATTTAAATTACATACCATGTATCCGACTACCCAAGATGGGTGATGTATACCTAATTTTGGGGGCGTCACGGTTAGTTATCGAGCTTAGGGATATGATCCCAGCTAAGATGTGAGATAAGAACTAGGAGGGAGAGCGGAAATTCCTTCAGGTATGACCTACCTAAGTTTATTTGGTATTTAATTGGTGGTCGGTGTATAGGGATAATATGTGACATGTTAATTAACCTTGTTTTGTGGCGGTATTTGAAAATGGCATCCAAAATGTTGAGATAAGCAATGGAGCACGAGGAGACCATTGAGTTTCCACGGATCGATAATCGGGATAATGTGCTGACGGGATGGCGATAATCCTCCCGTGTAAAAAACAACACCGATCGAATGACGAGCGACCAGATACGTTTAGGAGTTTTAAATTCAAATGCGACATCGGATGAAGCGGCTCCTGCTGTTCATAAAGCGGTGAAAATAATGGCAACCACGATCGGTCACCTTAAGTAGTTCAAGGATTTGGGACCACCGGAGAGTTTTGGGAAAGCGGAACCACTTAAAAGAGAGGCGTTATTAAGCGAGATCACCAAGATATTTGATGTCTTGGGATGCTCGGAGAGGAGCAAAAGGTTCTATTGCCACCTTTATGTTGCGTGAAGAGGCGATTCTTGGTGGGAATCAGTAAAAGCGTACCAGATGACATACTCCAAGATGTCTTGGGAGAAGTTCCAAGAGTTGTTCAACGACAAGTACTTTCCCGAAAGTATTAAATCACATGAAGGAGGTGGAGTTTATCAAGGTGGAGCAAAATAATATGGCCGTGTCACCCTTTGTATGAGGCTAAGTTTGCGCTTATCTCGGTTTGCATCCCATTTGGTTGATAATGAGGAGAATAATGGCGAATGTTTTAAGAGGTTTGAAACCCGATATCGTCGATACCTAATTTCTCATAAACTTTGTTTGTATTCGGATATTGTGAATAGGGCTCGATTATTGGAGCGCGATAATGAGTCGACAACCAAAAGGTAACGACCAACAACACAATAATAATCGTCTGGGGGGCAACGGCCATCGAACAACGATAACCATCGTGGGGAAATTATCATTTCGGTGGTAACCATGGCCAAAATAATAGGAATGGAAATTTCAAGAAGAGGAAATTCAACAATGATGGAAAGACGCGTGACACCAAAGACCATTGTTAAGGAAGAAGAACGACCACTATCGTATATTTTCAAATGCGGAGGGAGGGACATATCGGTCCAAAGCGCACGATGTCATCTAAAACATGTTATAATTGTGGAAAAGAAGGTCACTTAGCCCGATTTTGTCGTTCACCAAAGACAAGTTCAAACTAGGATGGAGGCACCAAAGCCGCTTCGGAAAAAGTCAAAATCGGTAGTGTAAGGAGAGCGTTTTTTTGTGACTTCTCAAAAAGCTAGTAACTTGACGAAGTTAGCACGAGTTAGTTAATTATAAATTACGTAAGTCTATACCTTATAAGATCTGGTTCTACCCATTATTTTATCTCTCTTGCTTGCGTTCAACGTTTAAATTTGACTCTCTAGGAGAAGTTAGACTTTGACTTATTGGTTGAAACTTCGTTAGTAGGAGCCTTTGTTACCTCTACTGTTTTTAAATCTTGTTTGATTCAAATAAACACTTTCACGTTACTTGTCAATCTTATTTTTTTAAAAATATTGGCCTTTGATGTGATTTTAGGAATCAATTGGTTAATTAATCATCATGCTTTTCGTAAGGTTGTTAACTTTTATATTCATAACCAACTTTGTTGTGCGAATTCAAGTAACCAAACCATTAAAGTCAATCATTGTCATATCAAGCCATAAGTAAAGATCCACGAACCTTTCGTTTGTTGACTTCCTTGTATGGAATGCACCGAGGCGGACTTTCTCTAGGCGACATCATGAAAAGAAGATGGCGAGTTGATAGGCATCATTATGAGGTGTTATCTAGGTTAAAGGATAGAAGTCATGAGTTGGTATCGATGTGACGTATTATCCAAGTTTTGGATGAGAGTCACGATCTTGAATGATATTTCTATCATTAATAAATTTCTTGACGTATTCTTGAAGACTTTCTAGCCTACCCTAGGCGTGAAATCGAATTTTGTATTGACCCCAATCACAAAAACTCATTTCTTAAACCCTCAAATATTTCTTGAACTAAAAGGATCATTTACGTGGATTATGATGAAAGTCATAATAAAAGCATTGGACTAATGAAAATCATGGGTATCGTGATATTAGTAAGTGTTATAATGAGTTATGTTGGTTATTATGAGAAAACATGAAAGTTTCTTAGAAATCACAAAGAGTTGAAAATCAGATTTTGTGAAAAAACGTAACATGAAATTCAATTGACCATATCTCCTAATATATTTTGAATTTTTCAGTGTGGTCAAGTTCTAGAGTTAGATCTATGAGTTTTGTAGCATCTCCAAGTGGAATCACTGGAAAAGGTGTTGTAGATTTACGTGTGGACTGATTTTAATAAAGAATGAAAAAGCTGGAAATTTTAAAAAGCTACTGATTTTATTTTTAAAAGGGCATTTTTGGCCACTTAAATTATGAGAAAAATTCTAGCCTTTTGGGACATGAAAGTATATGGTATAAGGTAACTTCTGTCCAAAAATGAGCTTATTCTGACTTAAAATGAGCAAGTTATGACCATTTCAATATTTAGGTTTTTCGAATGAAAAGCGATATAACCGAGGAGTTCTACAACTCAGATGACCATGAAATTTAAACTGGAGGCTCACATTAATATGTGTAAGGTCTTGCCAAGATTTGGGAATTTTGGAGTTAAACTTGAGGTAGCTAATTTCTTAAGGAATTAATTAGAAATTAATTTTTGAAAAATAGTAAATGAATTTTAAAATTCGAGAAAAATATATTTTTATTATGGGACTATATTATGCTAAATCCCAGAAAAGAAATATTTTTGGGACTGATTTGGTATTTTTCATGAAAATAGTTTAATTCTGAACATATGAGTTAAATATGTTATGTGAAATAATAAAGTTGAAAATAGGATTTTATGGTTTAGAGAATCCTATATAGAGTATATGCATATTTTTTTTGAGGATTTGATAATTGGTGATGATATCTTATGAGTATGACATTTTGAATGATTAAATGCATTATATGGTAAAAGCGTAAAACAATTGAGATAAATTGTTTATAAATTTAAGAAGTGATTAAAATATTGTTATAATATTAATGATATTAGATTATGAGATTATTAAGTGATTGATAACATAGGGATATTCTTGAATCTGGATAAATTATATTATAAATGTTTAATATTTATCCTTTATCTCATTTGATTGATTCTTTATATCATTATCTTAAATGCTTATATTATGTTGAAAGTCATAAATACATGGTAGTAGTGCATGGATAATTTTGGTCGTGATACTAATGAATACCACGATTATCTTTGGTAGTAGTGCATGGATAATTTGTGGTCGTTGATACTTAATGAATACACGATTATCTTTGGTAGTAGTCGTGGATAATTTGTGGTCGTGATCTTAATGAATACTGAGATTATCTTTGGTAGTAGTGCGGGGATAATTTGTGGTTGTGATACTAATGAATACACGATTATCTTTGGTAGTAGTGCATGGATAATTTGTGGTCATGATACTTAATGAATACACGATTATCTTTGGCGCGTAGTGCGTGGATAATTATCGTGGTCGTGATAATAAAGAATATCCTTGGCACGTAGTGCGGGGATGATTCGATGATGTGGATTAATTATTGAAATTTGAGTCTCAAAGAATGAAATATTAATTCATGGATGTGGTAAAAGTCATCTTTGGTAGTAGTACATTGATGGACTTGGTATGATTATGACCGAGGATTATTCGGTATAATCATGGCCAGTAATTAAAAACTACGAATATCCTGGCCGAGAAGTGCATGGATAATTACGTGGTCGTGATACTATTAAGTTAGTCTCGGCATTATTGGTTTCTGATTGTATATCTTTGGCACAGTAGTGCAAAGATGAATTGTTAATGAATATCTTTGGCCGGATTGCAAAGATGAATTTAATGTTTTCAACGATAAAAGTATTCAAGGTATCCTCACCTCTTTATCATACCAGGTACGTACCCTAATTTCGAGGGCGAAATTCTATAAGGAGGGGAGATTGTGAGACCCCAGATTTTATCAATAAAGATTTAAATTTTGTCGAAATAATTTTTAATATTATGGTGTGAATTTGAGATAATATTATAGTTGTGGGTAATATTTATAAATTTTGCAAAAGTATGCAAGTGGTTATATTATATTCAATTGGTGGGGAATATTCGGTTTAGCGGGGAATATTAAATCATAACTACTCAATCATTGGTGGACCCCATTAATGAAATTATTGTCGGATTGAGAAAACGACAAAAATATTTTATTGAAATAACGGCGGAAGTTTTACCATCGAATCTTGTTGAACTACTTTCGGTAGTAAAAAATACGATGTCGTGTGGTTGCGTAGTAGCGGTTGTATTGATTATTGATCTTTATGTGAGAAGTCACTCGGTTTGATTCCATTATTGTCGATTAATAATATGAATTATTATAGCGATAATGACGTTTTGTTTTATTCGTATTATTAACGTAATAAAAGCGAAGCATCTTTTCATATAAAAATGAAATACTTTATTAAAGTTATTACTATAAATAGAAT
This sequence comes from Panax quinquefolius, assembly GCA_020205615.1. Taxonomy (NCBI): domain Eukaryota; kingdom Viridiplantae; phylum Streptophyta; class Magnoliopsida; order Apiales; family Araliaceae; genus Panax; species Panax quinquefolius. The sequence continues at coordinate 148,821,784 of CM035160.1, forward strand.
ATATTATATTTTATTATGCGTAGTGTTTTTGCGTAGTGTTGCATAGTGTTTGCGTAGTAAAATATTTTTATATAAATAGAATATATGATATTTTATTTAAAAGATTTTGCTTTAAATATGGATGTCGATTAAAAGTAAATCAATCTGGATGGCTTCATGGATTAATTACTATGCATTCTATTTTCCTATAAATAGAAGTTCATTCCTTCATTATTTTCTTACGAATTCACCGAAACTACAGAGAGAAAAATTATAGAGAGAAGCTATAGAGAAAAATCTATAGAGAGAAAGAAGAAGAAGTATTCGGTGCTTTCACTACTTTGATATCCAAAGGTCTTTTACTAGTAAGGGATATTATTTGTTGTGCAAGTAAGGGAGTTATTCTTTCTTATTCATGAAGAGAAACACATTATTCCATTCTTTATTATCTGTTGGAATAACTTGTATCTGTGCCAGATACCTATACTTGGTGAAATCCTCCGTTATTTCATTCTTTATTATTCATTGGAATAACTCAGATATCGTGACATACCCTATCATAATCAGTATCGTCTTTCCCTATACTTGGTGACATTCTTCTATTATTCATTTGGAACATCCATGCATGTGTGTTTTACACGGACTGGTTAAAAAAATCTTTATTATTATTCATTGGAACATCCTGCATGCATGTGTTTTACACCTGGACTGGTTTCGTCTTTATCATTCTCGTTGGAATATCCTATCTCATGTGTTTTTACACCGGATCTGGTTCCATCTTTATTATTCTGTTGGAACATCCTCAGTTTGTGTGAATTTCACGACACCGTTCCGTTATTATTATTCATTGGAATAACTTTCATACATGCTGAAATCTGCATGCGTAGTGATTTCCTTTGTTATTCCATTCTTTATTATACCCAAATTAGTTAAAACTTTGACTTACTATACTCTATGAAATTAGTTGAATATTCTTGATATTTGCGTTTCATCCAAAGATCTTTTCATGGAAATATTCTTCCGATCATTCTTGAATTTTACTACTACAAAACAATGATCTTGTTGACAATTTGGACGTTAATAATTCTGGATAAAATAATTAACGAACTTGTTTTATTGAATTATTATGTCATTGTCATCATCCTCATGTTATATTATGTTATCTTTTGCTTACGATGCGTAGATGAACTTAGTATGATTATGACTGAGGATCATTCGGTATAATCATGGAATTGTTATAAATGATGTGACAAAAAGTCGCCGATTGGCGCGTAATGCGATGATGGATAGTTTTTGGTATGATTATGACCGAGGGGTGATTTGGTATAGTCGTGACCATTGATAATTTGATGAAAATCCTTGACCAGCAGTATACATGGATGATTAGATATTATGGTTTATTCATTAAAGCGAGTCTTAGTGATAAAAATTGATGAAAACCTTTTAAAACCTAAAAGATAGTAGAGCTTTATTTTCTACTTGACTCTTTTAATGGATTACGTATTCACCGCAGCTTAAACCGATTGTCTATTGTATTTTATCGGTTTAACATTGTTGAAGACTATTGATAATTTATTCTGCATTATCTTAGTCGTAATATTTCTTCTTTGGGTTTAGTTGAAACTCACCCTTTCTTTCATTTATTCTTCTTGAAATGAGAATATAAATTTTTAGACGAGTCGGAAACGCAGTGATGGTCCCGAAGATAGCGTTAGTAGTCCTCACTATTACGTGAAATAGTGTGATAATAATTATGTCGACTCCTTTTAAGTTTTATATAATATCTAGTAGACGATATTTGTATTCAAACTCATGCTTTATATCATTGCATACTGCATGACGCTTATGTTAGTAAGTTGTATTTAAATTCTGTACCATGTATCTGACTACCCAAGATGGGTGATGTATACCTAATTTTGGGGGCGTCACAAAAGGTGTTTGGTTCAGAATGACTTATAAATTAATAATATAAAGATTATTAAAAAAAATATTAATAAAAGGAGGGACAAAATAAATAAAAAAAGAAGACAAAATAGACATTACATTCGGTTAAACGAACTTATTTTAAAATAACTTATAAATTATTTTAAAATAAATCACAAATAATTACTTTTTTTTATAAATTAAAAAATAATTAGCTCTCAAACTCGAGCAATGACAAAATGACTTATAAGTTGGTTTCACTAACTTACAAGTTACTGTAGCGGAAGAATGATAAATCCCTCTTCCTCTTCACATAAGCTTAAGCTTAAAAAATTCCATTAACTTCCTTCCCTCGTCAACTACGGTCAAGCCTAGTTCTCAGGAAGCCACAGCTCAGCTACTTCTCATTCGCATTTGAAAAACTATCGGTAAGAATTTAAACTCATGATTTTGATTTAGAATCTGGATTAATTCTCTATGTGGATTATTTTTGAAGTTGTTGTTCAGTAAAGTTTATTTATTCCGTATGAAATTTAGTGCTTAGATTGGCCGATCTAAATTAATACAGCTGTTAAGCAGTTAGTTTAGTAGGTGGCATTTTCTGTAATGAGCTACTAGCTTTCCTTGTAAGCTGAAGCTTTCCTTAGATATGGAACGGAGCAAGTACTATGTATATGTATATAGTATATACATACTCAGTCTCAGTTTTTGTGTGTGGTCAATGGTGTTATAGTGTTAAGTGATTGGTTATTTTCTAGCAGTGTGGTGGTGAGTGATGCTCCGGCAGAAGGTAGTGATTTTGTTGGTGTTTGAATGATTTGTTGATTGGATGGAGAATTATATAGTGAGACAGTCAAATAATCATATTGTCTCCATTGGACCTTTTCATCAACGCAAGCATGAGTTGCGAGTTATGGAGGAGCACAAATGGTGATACATGCTAAACTTTCTTCGTCGAGGATCCGGAACAGAGAAGGTCTTGGATGAGTGTGGCAAGACAATATCTGGCTTGGAGGAAGAGGCTCGCGGACACTATGCTGAAAATATCAATTTAAACAAGCATGAACTAGTGGAGATTTTGTTGGTTGATGGTTGCTTCATACTCGAACTCCTAATTAGGCATGAAGAGAAAGATAAAGCTAAGGAACTAGATCCCATGATCAATAATGCTTGGATGGTTCCTACTCTTCGGCATGATTTGGCACTACTCGAGAACCAAATTCCATTTTGTGTCCTGCAGAATTTGTTTATCACAATACAAAAATCAGCCCCAGAACAATTGCCATTGTCACTCCCGAAGTATGTGTTGCTCTTCTTTCGCTCAGTTTTGAATTTGAGTGAACAAACACTTGGCATAAGATCCGCAAGCCTAGAAACAGTTGCTGACAAATGCAAACATTTACTTGATATATTGCACCATGTTTACCTCCCCACAATTCATAAAAAATCCCCAAAAAGCCAGGATATTACATGGGGGTTAAGATGTGCAACCCAACTCTTCAAATCTGGAATTCAATTCCAAGTTGGAGACTCCGACAGTATGCTTGACGTAGAGTTCAGTAAAGGAATGATTACAATTCCACCATTGGGGATACATTTAGAAAGTCGTGATTTTATTTTTAGAAATCTTATAGCATTCGAGCAATGTAGCTTTGGAGGCAAACATCACATTGCATCATATGCAAAACTCATGAAAAGTTTGATCCGTTCATCACAAGATGCTGAATTACTTCAGCGGAAAGGGATCATAACTAACAAAGAGGACGGTGGCATTATAGAAGATGTTTCTACTTTCTTTGACAGTTTATGTAGGGAAGTTACTTTTTAAGACTTCTGCCAATACTAATTTCCTCAATGGCGCTCCATATATTAAATTCTGTAGAACATGTTTTTCCTTTTATTTTATTTTGTGACTCTCCAAATGTGCCCTCAGAAACTAATTTAGGACAAATATGCTTAGGAATTTTGCTAAAAGCTAGTCCTAACATTCTGTTTTCATCCGTAACCTTCTTCAATCCTTGAACAGAATTGTTCCATTGCGAGCTCTTTCGCCAATCTCTTCTAACCTCATGGCATCAAAAAGCTTCAATAGGTGGGGTTAGGTAAACTAGAAGAATCTAAAGGGCTTGGTTTTCTTGTAATTGTGAAGAATATAATAGAAACAAAGAATGTGTTTTGTGTATATATTGAACTAACCATCCGACTCTTTTATAATTTAAAATTTGATTAGGAATCTAGTCGCCTTCGACTTACAAAGTTTATTCACACTGTAGCATCATGACTTTAACAGAATATAGTTGATGGACATCTTCACATCATCAAAGTTGGCATATTTGTATGTAATCAAATACAAATTTGAGCTACCATGTTACTTTAGCTGTCATAGACTCATAGCTCAATACAAACAAATGAAAATAAAAGTACAAATAAATTATGTTATTTATACTGGGAGAATTGAATGATTGGTCCGAGGCTTATTCACAAATTAATAAGTTGCTATGAATTGGGGTTCTCCTCGATAACCAAGTTAGTTAATTCACATTTTAATACCTATGACTAAATAGCTGACATTTGAAATATATATATATAACACAAAATTGTATGCGTACTTTGTAACTAATATCTGTGACTGTTTTACACGTATTAATATTTGTCTTCGACAAACAAATGCGTGTTAGGTTTAGCAACTGTTTAGAGGAAGCAATGAGGTAGCTATCCAAGTCTTTTTTGCATCATCTCTATCTATTTTTAATTCTCTCATATTATATCAATTACGGATGAACCGTTGATAGTGACTAAACCTTATAATGTCATCATTGTTAAGGTTGTCCAACCTTTAAAGCATCAGATTGTGGATTTTAATTTTGTTAACTGAAAAGAAAAGGAGTTTCCATTGAAAGAGAGGTAGACCAAGTGAGTATTCCAACCCCATTCCTTCTATGAAGAATAAATTAAGGTTTTCCAAAATGGTTTTTCTTTCATAATATTAAATCATTTGCATGATTTTTGTAATGCTCCTTTAATCTGTATTCTATATTTTTTTCTTTCACTTGATAATTTAGGGTACATGGTTAGTAGAAATGCAGTCGACAACGAGCTTCAATGAATTCAAAGATAGAGTTGGAAGAAATTATTCTGCAAATGATGAAGAGTATTCAGAATGGATGCAATCTGTTAAAGCCACACTGGGTATACTAAGGAAAAGGTCATGGCAAATGAATATCTACAAAGTTCCTAATAATCTGCGAAGACTTAAAGAAGATGCATACATCCCTCATATTGTCTCCATTGGACCTTTTCATCAAGGCAAGCATGAATTGCGAGCTATGGAGGAACACAAATGGCTATACATGCTAGACTTTCTTCATCGAGCATCTGCAGAAAAAACAAATCAACAAAAAGGAGTCACAGGCTCAGAAGAAACGGCTTTGAATAAGTGTGGAAATGTCGTATTAAATTTGGAAGAAGAGGCTCGTGCATGCTATGCTGAAAACATCAATTTAGACAAGCATCAGCTAGTGGAGGTATTACTTGTTGATGGTTGCTTCATACTCGAACTCTTTATTAAGCACGCGGAGGAGGTGATCACTTCAAAACATAAAACTGACTACCAACTCGATCCCATAATCAATAATTCTTGGATGGTTCTAACTCTTCAACGTGATTTAGCCCTGCTTGAGAACCAAATCCCCTTCGCTGTTCTACATAAATTGTTCAAAATAGTAGTACAAAATTTTGCCCTGCCGTTCTCACTCAACAAGTATGTCTTGCTATTCTTTAGCTCTGCTTTGAATTTGAGTGATCAAGCTGTCGAGAACATATCCAACTCTCTTACTGGGAAGCACAAGCATTTACTGGATATGTTGCACCATATTTACAAGCCCACCATTTATCCCAAGGCAAACCTAAAAGGCCCGGAACTTGCATGGGAATTCAGAAGATGTGCAACGCAGCTCTTCAAGTCTGGAGTCCAATTTCAAGTTGGAGATCAGGGCAGCAGTTTAATGGACATAACGTTCATCGACGGAGTTATGACGATTCCACCCTTGTTCATAGACAAAGCAAGTGATTCAATTTTTAGGAACCTCATAGCTTTTGAGCAATGCAGCTTTTCAAGCATGCATCACATGTCATCATACGCCATACTCGTCAGTAGTTTGATCCGTTCCCCAAAAGATGCTCAACTCCTTGGACCGGAGATTTTTAATGTAGACGGTGGAGAAGATGTTTCCATTTTCTTGAACAGTCTACGCAATGAAGTTGTTTTCAGAGACTTTTATTTCGCAGGATTGTGCGAGGAGGTTAACAAATACCACAGGTTCCCGTTGCAGTGGGGCAGAGTGAAAGCTTATTTCAAGGTCCTTTCGAACGAATGGAGTGAATCGTTGGAGGACTTGAAACAAAATTATTTCCGGAGTAGATGGAGTTTCATATCATTCTTAGCTGCATCCTTGGTAATTTTTCTCACTGTCCTGCAAACAGTGTATAGTGTTCGTTCTTATTATCCGCCTTAGTAATGAAACTCTGGCTTATGTATAATTATAAAATCTGATTCTTACTAAGCATTTCCTTCTGTTGTTTATTTGTGTTTTTCTTTTGAATGAGAAGTTGCTATAGGCTTGTGGTATGTATTTAGACAGACAATAACAATAAAAGTTGAAAAAAAAACAATTACCAAATACGAAACAATATTTGTATCAGAAAAGTCACATCTAGGTAACTTAATTAAGATATAAAAGAGAAAAAACATTCAAATATTCCGGTCAATGCATTAGAAGTTCATGGGTCCAGGGGGCGTCCGGTACCGCATGTGCCGGACTAACGACCGGTATCGTGTAATTTTTTTTTTTAATCACAATTATAAGAATAATAAATAAAAAATAATAGAGTAAGTTTAAACAAAAAACTATAAAAAAAAGTATATTTTTTATTGAAAAAACATTGTAAACATGATTCTTATAATTGTGGTTAAAAAAAAAAAAAAATTATACGGTACCGATTGTTAGTACCGCACCGGACGTCCCCCAATTAGAAGTTCATACAGTACAAAGTTGAGCCTTTTTTGAGGAGTGGTTAACATGATTCATTTCATGACTAATATGATGCACGTAGAGAGATCAGCCTCTTGTATGTCAGTTATTGGGCATGAAATGAACTTATCATTTCAAGCTTTTTTTCCTACTTATCAAAACAAGTTACTCCTAATTAATATGCTTAGAAATTTGGGTAAAAGCCAGCTTTAACATTCTCTTCCCCTCGTTGACCTTCTTCAATCCTTCCTGCAGCAGCATTGCGCCATTGCGAGCTCCTACGCCAATTTCTTCCAACGCAGGATTTGAGGCACCAAAGAGCTTCAACAGATCAATGGAAGCAGCTGTTTCAATTCCAGACTCTACCGACACTTCCTCCGATTCCAACCCAACATTTTTCTTCATTTTCTCCAACAGAATTGGCTCTAGACTGGACTTTACCAAATCAAACACTCCTTGAACTTCAGGGTGCTGCAAAATCTGCCGGTAAATACCGAAATTTCCTTGGGGAGTTGCAGACCCTTTGTGACTGCAAGAACACCCATCACCTGCCCCCATTTCACACACATTAAATCTTAATATCCCATTTGTCATATATTTATTTTTTCCCAAAAAATGAGTACCATTTATGGGAGGGAGTAACACAATTTTTTTAAGTTCACTGCCATCAGTATTAAATTAAACACTCAATAAATTTAAGAGTTAAATGCGGAACAAAAAATATATGATACTCTCTCTTGCAAAATCTATCAAGTTTTTGAGAATATGCATTTGTCTCATATTTTGTATTTAAATTATAAGTATTTAGTTTAACAAATAAAAGTGTGATGATAATTTTAAAATATCAGGCTATTTTATTATTATTAAAAAATTAGACCCATTTTAAAAATAAAATAAAATTTTAAAAATGACATTCTTATGTACAAGGGAGAGAGTTACTAATTTAAAGTGGGATCTTGGCTAGTTTTTTCTTTTTTAGTTTTACTATCTTTATTTTTGTCCTAAACCATTATAAATTGAGAAAAAAGGTGATGTGAATATGTGTGTTTTGCACTTGATATCTAATTTATAAAACGGGAGGAGGAGATTTGGTCACTTACCCTAGGAGTCTAAGAAAGCTCCATGTACTTTATGTACTAATAAAGAATGCTCCAATGAAAACAAAATTGTGTTTGGTACTTTTACTAAACAATTTAACACGATTGATTGAAAATTGATTCACATGTCATTGTTAATGTGAAAGTTTTGCACGATTAATTTAGTATGTTTTAACAGGATCCCATTAATGAAGTTAATTTTATTATTGGTCAATTGATCAATACAGTGTTGACACACAGAGAGATTGTCTCCCGACATTGTATTAGTCAATTGACCAAAGTTAACTTCATGTTAATACGTAATCCCATTTTACATGAATCCATTATTCCTTAATTATAGGTAGCAATGTTTATTACATAGGCTTATTATTATTGATCGATCATTCCATTAGCTATAAAGAGAAGAGAAATGCTTTATATGCCAACTTGGCACAAGGGCACAAGGTCAAATGAAGTGAATAACTTGACTTGAGGGAGGAAGTAGTGACAAAAATATGTTATGTTTAGCCTTAATTTTAGGGGGAGCATTTGAGCTAGCTATCTTGTTTTTTTTGTTATGTTTTGTTATTGTTTGTTGATTGGTACAAGCCCTTGAACCCTTCACCCAGCTTTTGATGCTTTGGTGTAGTAACCAAGACTACAAGGGAGGGAGGGCTAGTGCTAGCTGTCTTCTTTGCCTACTTGATCTTTTAGTGTGGTGTGGGTACAGGGTACGTAGGTAGAAATGCAGTCGTCAATCAGTTTCAAAAAGAAAGTGAGACAGAATTATACAAACTATAACGACACGCAGAATTCAGAATGGATGCAATCTGTTCAAGCGACGCTTGATGTACTGACGGAAAGGCCATGGAATGTGAGTATCTACAAAGTTCCCAGTAAGCTCCGAAGTCTCAAAGAAGATGCGTACAACCCTCAAGTTGTCTCCATTGGACCTTTTCATCAACACAAGCATGAGTTGCGAGCCATGGAGGAGCACAAATGGCGTTACATGCTAAACTTTCTTAGGCGAGCACCTCCTGCACAAATTGAGCCTGGTAGTACACAAAATCCCACAGAAGAAATGGCGCTGAATAAGTGCGTCCAAGTCATATCAGACTTGGAAGGAGTGCCTCGTGCATGCTATGCTGAGAACTTCAATTTAAACAAGCAACAGTTAATGGAGCTGTTACTTGTTGATGCTTGCTTCCTGCTCCAACTCTTCATCAACCAAACAGAGAACGAGGAGATCCTCAGTTCAACACATCCCCAACTAGTCGATCCCATATTCAATAATTTGTGGATGGTTTCAGCTCTTCAACATGATTTAGCACTACTCGAGAACCAAATCCCCTTTGTTGTTCTACAAAATCTGTTCAACGCCATGCAAGATTTAACCAACAATCAGTTTCCCTTCTCGCTCAACAAGTATGTCTTGGTCTTCTTTCGATCTGCATTGAATTTGACTGATGGGGAAGTGGATATCATATCCAAGTCTCTATTGAACGCCAATCCCAATCATTTACTAGATATCTTGCACCAAGTTTACAATCCCAGGCCAAACATTGGTGCGAGTAAACTAATAAGGCAGCTGGAAATATTTCCATTGGGATTCGAAAGATGTGCAACAGAACTCTTCAAGTCTGGAGTGCAATTTCAAGCCGGTCCATACAAGGGGCACACCAATTTACTGGATGTAAAGTTCAGTGAGGGAGTTCTAACGATTCCGCCCGTGCTCATAAACAAATCAAGTGATTCAATTTTTAGGAATCTTATTGCTTTAGAGCAATTCAGCTTTGGGAGACATCATATTACATCATATGTCATACTCATGAGTAGTTTGATCCGTTCCCCGAAAGACGCTGCCTTAATTGGGAGTGGTGTCCTTAATGTAGAATATGGTAGTGGAGAAGATAATGTTTCCACTTTCTTTAACAATCTGGGTAAGGAAGTTGGTTGCAAGGATTTCTATTATGCAGAGTTGTGCCGGGAGGTAAACAAGTACAAGAGGTTCCCACTGCAGTTGGGAAGAGTGAAAGCATACGTCAAGGTCCTGTCTGATGAATGGACTGAATCTTTACACGACTTGAAGCAAACTTATTTCCGGACCAGATGGAGTTTCATATCATTCTTGGCTGCATCTCTCGTCATTTTTCTGACTATCTTACAGACGTTATACACCGTCCGTTCTTATTATTCTTAATTGATCACTAATCTCTCTCGTGTTTAATTAATTATTGTGTTTTCTCCTACTAAATAAAAAGTTGAAAAGCTACATGCCCACTTTGCCATTCATATATGACTCCCTCCCTCCCTCCTATTGATATAGAGGGCAAGGGAGTTGGCCCAATTCAGGTCGATGACCTTACCATAAATTATTGTAATAGACTAAGATCGAAATCGACGAGTCTATCTTCTCCAAATGAGTTATTCATCTTCCATTTTTAATGTAATATTTGAGCAGATGTTTCAGGCTTACTAGATAAAATTGTATGTCTGTTAGTGTTCCTAATTTTTCAATGATGGTTGCTAATTCTAGTTCACTTTGAAATGGTTTTCGTGTTACAGTCCTTTTAATCCAATCCTTTCTTCTTGTGTCTGCTTTGAATTTATTTTTTCATTTTAGCTTTCCTATTAATGTTTTTGGTTTTTCAAGTTTGTTCATTTAAGAGTCTTCCCTGTTATTATTTATACTTTGTGGTTTTAATGATGATAATGTTTATATGGGCTTAATTGATTTTATTTTAGCTTATAATTTAATTGGGTTATGTTATTCAAATAATTTTATGAATATTAATTATATGATATATAATAGTGTGCATGGGTTATTGCATGGATTAATCACTTTGTCTCCTAGCTCACGAAAATTAATGCAGTATTGGAGTGAGTAAATCAAGGTGGTTATTTTTGTCACATGTCTTGAATTTTTATATATAGAATATATATATATGTTTATATCTAATCCTGATATGCTTTAAAGACTAATTCAAATTGGAGTAATTTAAGGAGATTGAAAATCTGTTTAATATTCCTTAAATTTCTCATATTTTATTGTGGGTTATATCCTTCCAATATATATATATATATATATATATATATGTGTGTGTGTGTGTGTGTGTGTGTGTGTGTGTGTGTGTGTGTGTGTTATTTGTTATATATATACTGAGCTACCAATTTAAATGTATTTGGGAGATTTTTTAGGAATTGGTTTTACGAAGGATTCTTATTTAAAGTTGATGGAGATGTTATTTTGTCACATGCTAAACAATAATTGCTATTTTTAAGGGATCTTGCTAATTGCTAATAGGACTCTTTCAACTAGTATTTGATTTTCATTTGACTTCTTCATAGTTTGTATTTCCTTATCTCTTGATGTTGTCATTAGTAACGTTGATCTCCTATTTCAATCAAAAAGATATAGCCGTTACAGGAGGAATTGGAAGGTTTCATAGCCGTTGCTCACTTCTTTATATATATACTGTTTACACGGCTTCATGAAGAACACAAGACTACTGAACAGAAACTCTTCAAGCTATCCAAGATACACATCAATTATCATATCATTCTTTTACTCTTGGTTTACAGTGTTCGTGTATTCCTTATTTCATATATATTGTAAACATAGTACAAGTGTGACGCCCCCAAAATAGGTATACATCACCCATCTTGAATCGCCAAATACATGGTACAGAATACAAAAACAATCTTAAATATACAACAAGAGATGTGAGTTTTAATACAAATATTGTCTTCTAGACAATATCCACTCTCAGAATAAGTCCTCATTACAATTATTATCACACTATTTCATAGAATAGTGAGGACTACTAATCTTATCATTTGGACCATCACTCCATTCCCCGATTAGTCCCCTCACTACGTTCTCATTTCACGAAGAAACGGTTGAAAGAAAGGGTGAGCTTCAACTAACCTAGTAAGAAATATTATGACTAAGATAATGCGAGAATAAATTATCATTAGCCTTCAACAATGTTAAACGATAAAATACAATGATAGACAACAAGTTTAATCACAATGGTGAATAAGCAATCCATTAAAAGAGTCAAGTAGAGAATAAAATCTACTATCTTTTATGATTTAAAAGGTTTTCATCACTTTTATTCTTTGAGACTCGAACAATAAATAAACCACATCATCGAATCACCCCACTTACTACTGACCCGGAGGATATTCTTTTGTATCACAACCACAATTATCAATGCACTACGGGCGAGAAATATTTGTGTATTCATCATAGGTCATGATCATGCCAACAACTCGTCCATCAATGCACTACAGACGATGAGAACTTTTAACACATCATTTGTAACATTACGATCATGATTATCTTAGAATAATCCTAGTCGTAATCATACCAAGTCCATCTATGCACTACAGGTGTAAGACCCCAACTTATTATTAATGAAATTTAATTTTCTCTATTTATTATTTTGAAATAGTAAGGGTTGATTTGATTAATGTGGATAGTTAAGGGTAAAATCACGCAATACTTCAAAATAAGCAAGTGGTTATAAAATATTCATTGTTGTTTAGGGAATATTCGTTTGGTCGTGGAATATTAAATCTTGTCGGGAATATTAAATGCGGCCGAGTAGCGACCATGTGTGGGCCCATAACTGAAAGCGATTGGATGAAGAAAAACGACAAATATAAGTTGTTTAAAAATAACAAATAGTTATTCAGATTAATCTTTGTTAAAATACTCGATTGGTTAAAACACAAGAAGATACCAGACGCACCGATTATTGATTCTTACGTGAAGGCACTTACTCGATAATGGTTACACGATAATTCTTGCTCGATTATTTTATTGATTTAATAATTCTTGCGTTGATATTTTATATTCTTTGTTGTTTGATAATTGTCATTACACGTATTTTCATTATCGAAACAATAATTCATATTATCCTAATAATATTATTAGATAACATTATTGGCAATGTCTAGAAAGTTACATCACAGGAGAGGTTTGGTCACCTAATTGCGGCGCCAGAAGAGGAGAAATTCTTATTGGAAAGCCCCATCTTTCTGAAGCCCGCCTCGGTTGTCGATATTGTGATTACGTAATATTATTTGTGAATAATTAATTATTGATTCATATGATGAGGAAAATATTGATTTTATGTGGATATAGATGGAAAAAATTTTAATGTGACAATTGTTGAAAATTGAAATTTTATCTTTTTCGAAAAAATAATTCATTTAAATATATTATTATATTTTAATAATATAATAATGGTGATATTTTTACAACGAATGTGGGATATATGAGTATCTGAGGAGGAAGAGTATTTTTGTTGCAATAAATGTTTAAAACATGTTAAACATGTCATTGGACCCCATTTATTGATTTGAAATTTGATTATAGCACATAAAAATCGCTTGCTTTATGGATTTCGGTCAATTTCTATTTGAAATTTGGAAAAACTTTCTTACGAAAAGTTGTAGAGAATTGAATTTCCTATAAAAAGCCGCAAGATTCAATTTTACGATGAAAGGGCTATTTATTATGAATTATTGAAGTTACGAATCTCAAATAATTGATTTTTGGAAGTTTAAAATATTTAAAATTAGAAAAACGCGTTTTTCTTAATTTTTCTAGAATGTGGCATGTGTTTGATGGTCAAATCGATTCTAGGAATGCGTAGGAAATTTATATAATTATATTATTAATTTATTAAATTTTACTGCTTTTGAATTGTTCTAAGCGATTTCCTATAAATAGGGTCTTGGGTTAGAATTGAAAATCACACCGAAAATGAAGTTTTCTCTCTCTATTATCGGCGTATTCTTGTAAGTATTTTGAGTATACTTTGAGTATTGTTAGGCGGTGCTGAAGTTCCTTGAAAGACTATATCCCAGATTCCAAATTAAAATCTTAATCTTTCGAGGAAAGGGATGTTATTTTCTTCTCGAATGATATTATTTCTTCAATATCATTATCTTTGAAATATTGGTTGGAACTTTTATCAAATTTGGAACTTTTTCATGCTCGGGAGTTCTTATTCATGAGTTCTTATTCACGAGTTACTATTCATGAGTTCTTATTCACGATTCTTATTCACGAGTACTATTATTCACTGAAGCGAAGATGTTGTTTTTTTTGTGGAATTTCTATCTTTTGGTGTCGAGTTACTATTCACGTATCTGTTGACTATTCACGATATCTGACCTTATTCACGAATCTGACCTTTATTCACCAAAAAATGAAATTTCTTCTTTTTGTCCAAAATATCCATTCGGATACTAGCTTTGATTGTATCCATGTTTTGATCATTCTTGAATTTTACACCACTATGATTATTTTTGAGGTATTTTTGACGTGGATAAAAAAAAAGTACGAATCCTTAATCCTTAATCCTTAATCCTTGTCATTTTGTTTCACCGGATTCGTTTCTTTAAAAATATTTTCATCATCCTCGGTCTTAAATGATGATATTATTGAATATCTTTGGCTTTATAGTGCAAAGATGAATAATTTTGAAGAATATATCTTTGGTAGTAGTGCAAAGATGAGCAGTGTTTAGATGAACATGACCAATGATGAATATCTTTGGCACGTAGTGCAAAGATGAATATTTGATTCGGATGTATATTGATTGAGGTTACTGGGGATAAAAGATGAGACGATGAACTTTTAAATTCATACATAGAAGATAGTAGTTTGCATTCTCTACTTAAATCTTCTAATGAATTATTATTTCATATGCGAATATTGATTTAAAATTTGTTGTCTATTGTATTCTATTAGATTTTTCCTGTTGAAGACTAACGATAATTTGTTGTATATTATCTTAGTCATAATATTCTTTATTGGGCTAGTTGAGCTCACCCTTTTCCTTTTGTTCCATTTTTCTTCTCGGGAGGCGAGAATATAAGCGAGTACGAGTTCGGGTATGGAATGAAGGTTCTAGAAAGAGTTGTTTAGTAGTCCTCACCATTTTGTAAAATAATGTATCAATAAATATGATGAGAATTTATTTGAGTATAGATATTGTCTAGAAGATAATATTTGTATTCAAACTCACGTTTTCTTGTTGTAATAATAAAGTTGTAGTTGTTTACGTACCATGTATTGACAACTCGAATGGGTGATGTGTATTTATTTTTGGGGGCGTCACAGTTGGTATCGAGCTTAGGTGTAAGACCAAAAATTTTTTTAAATAAAAAGGAATTTCCTTTATTTATTATTTTGAAATAGTAAGGGTTGATTTGATTAATGTGGATAGTTAAGGGTTAAATCATGTGATATTTCAAAATAAGCAAGTGGTTATAAAATATTCATTTTTGTTAGGAATATTCGTTTGGTGTGGAATATTAAATCTTGTCGAATATTAGTTTGGTGTGGAATATTAAATCTTTGTCAGGGGAATATTAAATGACGGCAAGCAGCCCCATGTGGGCCCCATAACTGAAAGCGATTGGTTGAGGAAAATGACAAAGTTTGGGTGGTTATAAATAACTTGGCGTAGTTATTCTGAGTTAAGGCATTGGAATACCCGGTGGTTAAAATACGATGTCTGGCGTGGTTGTTGCGATAGCTACGGTATTACCAGTATTTGTTGAATTATTGATCCTTACGTGAAGGCACTACTCAATAATTTTCACGATGAATTCTTATTCAATATTTTATTTTATTGATTCAATAATTGTTGCGTTGATATTTTATATTATTATTGTTTCATAATTGTCATTTGCCGCATGATTTTCCCATTATCGGATCAATAATTCATATTATTTGAATAATATTATTAGATAACATTATTGGCAATGTCTAGAAAGTTACATCTAAGGAGAGGTTTGGTCACCTAATTGCGGCGCCAAGAGGAGAGATCCTTATTGGAAAGCCCCTCTTTCTGGGAGGCTGCACGGTTGTCATAATTGTGATTTTGTAATATTATTTGTGAATAATTAATTATTGATTCATATGATAGGAAATATTTATTTTATATGAATATAAATGATGGATTTATTTATGTGGTTATTAATGAAGGAATTAATCTTTGAGATGTTTTATTTGTATTTTGTCGGATTGGAGGTATTAAAAGATCAAATTGGTGTTATTACGACTTTATTGTGTGAGTTATAATATTTAATCCGACCGTTGGATCGTTGTAATTTTTGGATATGTTATACATATATAAGTTGAGTATATGTCCACAAATTTTGAGCCGTTAAAGATGAGCGTATAATTTATTATGAATTTTAAGAGGTGGTGATTAGGAAATTAGGGTTATAATTGATTTTGGTGGAAAATTCTAGAATTGAGTGGGCCCCCACTTGTGGTTGGTGAAGAAATGTGCTGAATTTTATTTCAAATGTGGTGGGTGGAAATAGTAGCGAGTAAAAGCCATCGGTGGCAATCAAGTCTGCTTGGACGTCTTAACATTTTCTATAAATAGAGGGCTAAGTTAGAATTGAAAATCACACCGAAACAAAGTTTTCTCTCTTTCTCTCTATATATTATTGGCGTATTTTGTGAGTATTTAGATACTTTGAGAGTTCTTTGTTCGATCTGAAGTTTCATTCGACATCACTTGAGCCTTTCCTTCCAAAATCTTGATTCTTTGAGGTAAGGGATATTATTTTTTTTCATAATGATATTATTTCTTGATATCATTATCTTTGAAATGTTGATCTGAAGTTTTTATCAAATTTGGAATTTTTCATATCGGGTAACTATTCATGAGTTACTTATTCACGAGTTACTATTCATGAGTTACTATTCACGAGTTCTTATTCACGAGTACTTATTAAATAGGCGTGAAGATGTTTTTGTGGAATTTCATCTTTTGGTGTCGAGATTCTTATTCACGTATCTGGCCTTATTCACGATATCTGACACTATTCATCGAAAAATAAAATTTCTTCTTTTAGTCCAAAATATCTATTCGGATACTAGCTTTGATTGTATCCATGTTTTGATCATTCTTGAATTTTACACCACTATGATTATTTTTGAGGTATTGTTGGACATGGATAAAACAAAATACTGAATCCTTAATCCTTAATCCTTGTCATTTTGTTTCACTAGATTCGTTCTTTAAAATATTTTCATCATCCTCGGTCTTAAATGATGATAGTATTGAATATCTTTGGCACATAGTCTGAAAAAGATGAATGATTTCTGAAGAATATCTTTGGCACAGTAGTGCAAAGATGAATGATTTCTGAAGAATATCTTTGGCTTTGTAGTCTGAAGATGAACATGTGTTTAAATGAACATGACCGGTGATGAATATCTTTGGCCTTTAGTGCAAAGATGAGCAGTGTTGAGATGAACATGGCCGATTGATGAATATCTTTGGCTGTGGTGCAAAGATGAATATTTGATTTGAGATGAATATTGATTGATGTTACGAGGATAAAATATTGATGATGGACCGTTAAATTCATAGATTATAGTAGATTTCATTCTCTACGTAACTCTTACATGAATTATTATTTCACCGCAAATATTGATCCGAAACTTGTTGTCTATTGTATTATTCTATCAGATTTTTCCCTGTTGGAGACTAACGATAATTTGTTGAATATTATCTTAGTCATAGTATTCTTTACTAGGCTAGTTGAGCTCACCCTTTTCCTTGTTGTTCCATTTTTCTTCTCAGGAGGCGAGAATGTAGCGAGTACTAGTCGGGGTATGGAATGAAGGTTCTAGAGAGAGTTGTTTAGTAGTCCTCACCATTTTTATAAAATAATGTATCAATAATTATGATGGGGATTAATTTGCGTGTGGATATTATCTAGAAGACAATATTATATTTAAACTCACATATATATATTATGTATTTCACACACGACATTTGTATTATTGAAGTTGTAGTTTGCTTCTTGTACCATGTATTTGGCGACTCGAGAATGGGTGTTGTGTATACCTATTTTGGGGGCGTCCACGGTTAATATCGAGCTTAGGGATATGATCTCTGGCGGAGATCGGGGAATAGAACTAGGAGGGAGGCAGGTAAATCCTTCGCTAGTGTGTCCTACCTAAGCTTATTTGTTAGTTGGTCGAGTATATAGGGATATTATGTGATATATTGATTTCCTTAATTAACCCTTGTTTTATGACATGTTGAGAATGTCGATTGAGAATATTAACAATGGAAATGAGAGCGTGGAGACGCTGTACTTTGTACACCAACGGGAGAGCGTGCAACAGTGGCAATGTTCCTCTTGTGAATAACACCATTGAAAGCGGATGATGAGCGAGGAAATGTTTAGAAGTTTTTGCGGTTCATGCAAAATCGACGAGGAGACTCGTGTTCAAAATCTGAGGAGAAATGATAGCAATTCACGGTTTGTCACGACCAAGCGATTCAAAGTTGGGACCACGAATTTAAGGGAAAGCGGATCCGATCATGGCGGAAACATGGGTCAAACAAATTACCAAGATATTCGATGTCTTGGGATGCGGAGAGGAACGAAGGTTCCATTCGCCACCTTTATGTTAAAGTGGCGGCGGCGGACTCTTGGTGGGAGTGCGTGAAGCGTACCCATCCAAACCGCTTCGGCATGTCTTGGGAAGCGTTTGAGAGACTATTTAATGACAAATACTTTCACGAAAGTGTTAAATCGTATGAAGGAAGTGGAGTTCATCGATTGGAACAAAACAACATGGCGGTGTCTCGATGCGAGGCAAAGTTTGCGAGTTATCGAGGTTTGCACCTCATTTGGTGGAGGATGAGGAGCGTATGGCGGCGGATGTTTCTTAGAGGTTTGAAACCCCAGCGTCGTCAAGATATCTCATTTCTCATAAATTTTCTCTCTATTCAGATGTTGTAAATGAGGCTCAATTATTAGGCGAGATAACGAGTACGCAGTCATTAAGGGACCACAACGAGGATCGTGTCGAGAGATAGCGATCAATGTAATAATGATAACTGCGGAGAAAAAAAGAGAATGGACGACAAAATGGTAACCACTCTGGTGGTAATCATGGCCATGAAAATAGAAGAAGCGAGTCGGGGAGGAGATTTTAAAAGAGGAGATTTAACAACGACCATGTGAAGATGACGGTCTTACGTGACAACTAGTTCTAAGGGAGGAGAACGACCACCGGTCATATCTTACAAATCACGGAAAGAGGACGGACATATCGGTCAAGCGCCCACAAAACAGATTCAAGGTATGCTATAGTTGTGGAAAGGAAGGACATATCGCTCGAGATTGTATGGTAGCGAAACCTAGTTCAAAGAGAGACGGTGACTCGAAAAGATCGTCCCGAAAAAGTCAAAGTCAACGATTAGGGAAGAGCGTTTGTTGTGATTTGGTCATAATCTGAGGAACCCAAACGAGGTGATCACGGTAAGCTATTTATAAATTCTTGCGAAGTTTATACCTTACTTGATCTGGGGTGCTACCCATTCATTTATCTCTCTGCATGTGCTCAACGTTTAAACTTGACTCGGAGAAATTAGACTTTGACTATCTGTGGAAACTCAGTTAGGAGAAACTTTCATCACATCCACTTGTTTATAAATCTTGTTTGATTCAAGTTGGCACCATTACCTTACACATTGACCTTATCTCTTTAAAGATACTTGCTTTTGATGTAATTTTAGGGATTGATTGGTTAACTACTCATCATGCCAAAATTGATTGTTTTCGTAAGGTTGTTAGTTTTCATATTCTAACCAACTTTGTTATGCGAATTCAAGCAACTAAACCATTAAAATCAATCACTATCATATCTAATCATAAAGCTATTCGTTTATTGAAAAGCGGATGTCGAAGCTTTCTTAGCCCATGTTATGGATTTGAATAAAGACACGTCAAATATGAATAATATTCTGTTGTTATTGACTTTCTGGCGTATTTCTGAAGAACTTCCGGTCTACCCCGAGCGTGAAGTTGAATTCTTTATTGATCTTGAACTTTGTACAAAGCCCATTTCTAAAACCCCATATCGAATGGCTCTATTGAACTTGAGAGTTAAAGGTCCAACTCTGAGGAATTGTTGGACATCGGTTTCATTCGTCCTAGTACATCTCCTTGGGGTGCTCTGTGTTTTATTTGTAAAGAAGAAAGGCGGGGTATGCGACTTTAATATTGACTATCGGGAATTGAACCATGTCACCATCAGAATAGGTATCCTCTACCTCGTATTGATGACTTGTTTGACCAAATTTGCAAGGGGCACAATTCTTTTCAAAAATCGATCTTAGATTACGGATATCATCATTGAAGATTAGAATTGAGGATATTCAAAGGCGCCTTGAGAACTTCGGTATGGGCATTATGAATTCTTAGTCATGTCTTTCGGACTAACTAATGCTCTACGCGCTTTCATGGATATGATGAACCGAGTATTCAAGGAATATTTGGATCGATTCGTTGTTGTCTTTATTGTTGACATCCTTATATATTCCAAAAGTCGTGAAGATCATGAGCACCATTTGAAGTTTGGTACTCCAAAGGCTTCGTGAAAACCAACTATATGCCAAATTGAAGAAATGCGAGTTACGGCTTGAAGAAGTAGCATTTCTTGGGCATGAAGTGTCAAAACATGGAGTATCATTGATCGGTGAAGATTGAAGCAATACTGAAGTTAGGAGCAACCAAGTCGGTTGATCAAGTCGTAGCTTTTTGGGCTTAAATGGTTATTATCGGAGATTAGTGGAAGGGTTTTCTCGAATCGCCACTCCATTAACTTCATTAACTTCGGAAGGATACAAAATTCGTTTGGAGCGAAGAATGCGAGAAAAGTTTCCAAGAGCTTAAGAGGAGACTTATTTAAGACTGTTCTAACAATACCATCTGGTTCGGATGGATTTGTTATCTCACAAATGATGCTTGAGCAAAGGGTTAGGATGTGTTCTCATGCAACGTGGGAAAGTCATAGCCTATGCCTCGCGACAACTTAAGGAGTATAAGAGGAATTATCCTACTCATGATCTAGAGTTGGCGGCCGAGTCGTTTTCGCTAAAGATATAGAGGCACTTATCTATATGGGGAGAAAGTGGAGATATATTCGGACCATAAAAGCCTTAAATATTTCTTCACTCAAAAGAACTCAACATCTTGGCGGCGACGTTGGCTCGAGCTATTGAAAGACTACGACCACACTATTCAATACCATCCCGGTAAAGCGAGCGTGGTAGGCGGCGCGTTAAGTAGAAAATCATATCACGAGGAGCGAGTGCGATGATGTCAAATATCGCGTAGAGCCAACTTTAATAGAAAAAGTTAAGGTTGCTCGAGCCATCGATTGAGAGATCGATGCGTATGAAGAAGAAAGTACTGAGAAGGAGCTATTCCTAAGCGAGAATTGATGAAGAAGGAATACTTGAGTCCACTCTAGACTTTGTGTTCTAACGACTACGATTTGAAGTACAAGATTATGATGGAGGCACACAATACACCATTTTCAATCCATCCTGGAAGTACTAAAATGTATCGTGATCTTGACATACATTTTGGTGGAACAATATGAAGAGAGAGATTGCAAAGTTTATCTCAATGTGTTTAACTTGTCAGCGTGTAAAGGCGGAGCATCTAGTACCTAAGGGTCCGTTGCAACCACTTGAGATTCCGGAATGGAAGTGGGAACACATTACCATGGATTTAGTTACGGGTCTTCCTACTTTTTCTCAAGGCATCAATCTTATTTGGGTTATTGTTGATAGATTAACCAAATCTGCTCATTTCTTGCCGATCACGGAGACTTATTCTCTTGAGCGTCTTGCTAGTATATACGTAAATGAGATTGTGAGGTTGCATGGCATGCTGTATCCATAGTTTCGGATCGTGACCCAAGATTCACTTCAAGATTTTGGGTTAGCTTGCAAAAGCTATGGGCGCGGTTTGCGATTTAGTTCGGCATACCATCCCCAAACGGACGGACAATCGAAAGGACTATTCAAACTCTTGAAGATTTATTAAGACTCTATGTCCTAGACTTTCAAGGCGGTTAGGATAAGTATTTACCATTGGTGGAATTCTCCTACAACAACAGATTATCGAGCAAAGTATAGGTGTGGCTCCATTTGAAGCATTATATGGGCCGAAAATGTCGTTCTCCAATATGTTGGGATGAGGTGGGTGAAGCAACATTGTTGGGACCCGAGTTAAGTACGTATGACTCTAGAAAAGATCCAAATGATTCGACAACGTATACAAAGCGGCACAAGATCGACAAAAAGAGTTATGCGGATCTTCATCGAAAGGGCGTGGAATTTAGTGTAGGGGATCATGTATTATTGCGAGTTGCTCCATGGAAGGGAGTTACAAGATTTGGGAAGAAAGGAAAGCTCAATCCACGATTTATTAGTCCATTTCAAATTCTTGACCAAGAGTAGGAAATGTAGCCTATAGACTTACGTTACCTCCAAGTATATCTCGTGTTCATAATGTGTTTCACATATCGTACTTAGTAAATATGTGAAAGACCCGAACCACGTTATAGAGTTAGAACCCAGGACGAGATAGCGAAGACTTAACGTATGAGGAGGTACTGTCAAGATCTTGGATAGGAAGGAGCATGTCCTACTGCATGAAAGGTCATACCACAAGTTAAAGTTTTGTGGAGGAATCATGCTTTATAGAGGAAATGACACAGGGATTGGAAATAGAAATGAGCGAGTATCCTCACCTTTTGAAACACACAGTATCGTCGTCCAATTTCGAGGCGAAATTTCATAAGGAGGGAGGTTGTAAGACCGAAATTTTTTTTAAATAAAAGGAATTTCCTTTATTTATTATTTTGAAATAGTAAGGGTTGATTTGATTAATGTGGATAGTTAAGGGTTAAATACATGAATATTTCAAAATAAGCAAGTGGTTATAAAATATTCATTTTTGTTTGGGAATATTCGTTTGGTGGTGGAATATTCGTATTGTCGTTTATTCGTTTGGTGGTGGAATATTAAATCGCTTGTCGAATAATATTAAATGCGACGGTAGCGACCGTATGTGGGCCCCATAACGTGAAGCGATTGGTTGAGGAAAAACGACAAAGTTTGGGTGGTTATAAATAACTTGGTAGTAGTTATTCTGAGTTAAAGGCTGTTGGAATACCCGGTGGTTAAAATACGATGTCTGGCGTGGGTTGCGATGGCAGCACGGTATTGCATGATATTGTTGAATTATTGATCCTTACGTGAGAAGGCACTTACTCGATAATTTTCACGATGAATTCTTGTTCAATATTTTATTTTATTGATTCAATAATTGTTGTGTTGATATTTTATATTATTATTGTTTGATAATTGTCATCGCACCTGATATTTCCATTATCGGATCAATAATTCATATTATTTGAATAATATTATTAGATAACATTATTGGCAATGTCTAGAAAGTTACGTCTAAGGAGAGGTTTGGTCACCTAATTGCGGCGCCAGAAGGAGAGATCCTTATTGGAAAGCCCCTCTTTCTGAGGCGCTTTGGTTGTCATAATTGTGATTACGTAATATTATTTGTGAATAATTAATTATTGATTCATATGATAGGAAATATTTATTTTATATGAATATAAATGATGGATTTATTTATGTGGTTATTAATGAAGGAATTAATCTTTGAGATGTTTTATTTGTATTTTGTCGGATTGGAGGTATTAAAAGATCAAATTGGTGTTATTACGACTTTATTGTGTGAGTTATAATATTTAATCCGATAGTTGGATCGTTGTAATTTTTGGATATGTTATACATATATAAGTTGAGTATATGTCCACAAATTTTGAGCCGATTAAAGATGAGCGTATAATTTATTATGAATTTTAAGAGGTGACTGATTCGGAAATTAGGGTTATAATTAATTTTGGTGGAAAATTCTAGAATTGAGTGGGCCTCACTTGTGGTTGGTGAAGAAATGTGCTGAATTTTATTTCAAATGTGGTGGGTGGCAATAGTAGCGAGTAAAGCCATCGGTGGCTTGGTCAAGTGCCTTGGCGTCTTAACATTTTCCTATAAATAGAGGGCTAAGTTAGAATTGAAAATCACACGAAAAACAAAGTTTTCTCTCTTTCTCTCTATATATTATTGAGCGTATTTTGTGAGTATTTAGATACTTTGAGAGTTCTTTGTTCAAAGATGAGTTTCATTCAAAGATCACTTGACCTTTCCTTCCGTCTTGATTCTTTGAGGTAAGGGATATTATTTTTTCAGTAATGATATTATTTCTTGATATCATTATCTTTGAAATGTCGATCTGAAGTTTTTATCAAATTTGGAACTTTTTCATGTCTGGAGTTACTTATTCATGAGTTACTATTCACGATTCTTATTCATGAGTTCTTATTCACGAAGTTCTTATTAACGAGTACTTATTCATGAAGCGTGAAGATGTTTTTGTGGAATTTCTATCTTTTGGTGTCGGAGTTACTATTCACGTATACGGCACTATTCACGTATACGGCACTATTCACCGAAAAATAAAATTTCTTCTTTTCGTCCAAAATATCTATTCTGGATACTAGCTTTGATTGTATCCATGTTTTGATCATTCTTGAATTTTACACCACTATGATTATTTTTGAGGTATTGTTGGACATGGATAAAACAAAGTACGAATCCTTAATCCTTAATCCTTGTCATTTTGTTTCACTAGATTCGTTCTTTAAAAATATTTTTCATCATCCTCAGTCTTAAATGATGATATTATTGAATATCTTTGGCACAGTAGTGCAAAGATGAATGATTTCGAAGAATATCTTTGGCTGTAGTGCAAAAGATGAATGATTTGAAGAATATATTTTGGCTCAGTAGTCAAAGATGAACAGTGTTTAAATGAACATGATGGATGATGAATATCTTTGGCCTTTAGTGCAAAAGATGAACAGTGTTGAGATGAACATGACCGATTGATGAATATCTTTGGCTGTAGTGCAAAGATGAATATTTGATTTGAGATGAATATTGATTGATGTTACGGGGGATAAAATATTGATGATGAATTTGTTAAATTCATAGATTATAAAAGATTTCATTCTCTACGTAACTCTTCTATGAATTATTATTTCATTTGCAAATATTGATCTGAAACTTGTTGTCTATTGTATTCATCGATTTTTCCTGTTGGAGACTAACGATAATTTGTTGTATATTATCTTAGTCATAGTATTCTTCTTAAAACTAGTTGAGCTCACCCTTTTCCTTGTTGTTCCATTTTTCTTCTCGGGAGGCGAGAATGTAGCGAGTACTAGTGGGGTATGGAATGAAGGTTCTAGAGAGAGTTGTTTAGTAGTCCTCACCATTTTGTAAAATAATGTATCAATAATTATGATGGGGATTAATTTGCGTGTGGATATTGTCTGAAGACAATATTATATTTAAACTCACAAGATATATTGTCGTATTTCACACGACATTTGTATTATTGAAGTTGTAGTTTGCTTCTTGTACCATGTATTTGGCGACTTCGAGAATGGGTGTTGTGTATACCTATTTTGGGGCGTCACATTAGGGATATGATCTCTGGCGGAGATCGGGAATAAAACTAGGAGGGAGGCACGAGTAAATCCTTCATTAGTGTGTCCTACCTAAGCTTATTTTTTTTTAGTTGGTCAAGTATATAAGGATATTATGTGATATATTGATTTCCTTAATTAACCCTTGTTTTATGGCGATGATTGAGAATGTCGATGAGAATATTAACAATGGAAATGAGACCGTGGAGACGCTTTTGTACTCACCAACGAGGAGAACGTGGCAGCAGTGGCAATGTTCCTCCCATGAACAACACCATGAGCATATGATGAACGAGGGATGTTTAGAAGCTTTTTACGATTCATGCAAAAATCGAGCGAGGGAGACTCGTGTTCAAAATACGAGGAGAAATGATAGCAATTCACGGGTTGTCACAAGCAAGCGCGTTCAAAGAGTTAGGACCACCAATTTAAGGGAAAGCGGATCCGATCGTCATGGCGGAAACATGGGTCAAGCAAATTACCAAGATATTCGATGTCTTGGGATGCACGAGAGACAGAAGGTTCCATTCGCCACCTTTATGTTCCGTGGCGAGGCGGACTCATCGGTGGGAGTCGTGAAGCGTACCCCATCCAAATTACTTTCGGCATGTCTTGGGAGACGTTTGAGAACTATTTAATGACAAATACTTTCACGAAAGTGTTCGTCATATGAAGGAAGTGGAGTTTATTAGGCTGGAGCGAGAACAACATGGCGGTGTCTCGATGACGAGGCAAAGTTTGCGAGTTATCGAGTTTACCTCATTTGGTGGAGAATGAGGAACGTATGACGCGGATGTTTCTTAGAGGTTTGAAACCCAAGATACGTTAATATCTCATTTCTCATAAACTTTCTCTATTCGGATGTTGTAAGCAGGGGCTCAATTATTAGAAGCGAGATAACGAGTACGGTCCAACCGAGGACCACAACCAGGATCGTACTGCGAGATAGCGATCAATGTAATAATGATAACCAAATGGAGAAAAGCAGACGGACAAAATGGTAACCACTCACGGTGGTAATCATGGCCATGAAAATAGAAGAAGCGAGTTAGGAGGAGATTTTAAAAAGAGAGATTTAACAATGACCATGTGAAGGCGATTTATAACAAAGAATCGCTTCTAAGGGGGAGAACGACCACCGGTCATATATTATAAATCTTGGAAAAGAGGGACATATCACCAAAAGCGCCCACAATAGTTCAAGGTATGCTATAATTGTGGAAAGGAAGGACATATCGCTTCGAGATTGTCAGATGAATAAACCCTAGTTTAATGGGGACGGTGACTCAAAAGATCGTCCCGAGAAAAAGTCAAAGTCAACGATTAGGAAAGAAAGCGTTTGTTGTGATCGGTCAAAATGCGAGGAACCCAAACGAGGTGATCACGGTAAAGCTATTTATAAATTCTTGCGAAGTTTATACCTTACTTGATCCGGTGCTACCCATTCATTTATCTCTCTGCGCATGTGCTCAACGTTTAAACTTGACTCTAGGAGAAATTAGACTTTGACCTATCTGTGGAAACTCCGTTAGGAGAAACTTTCATCACATCCACTATTTATAAATCTTGTTTGATTCAAGTTGGCACCATCACCTTACCCGTTGACCTTATCTCTTTAAAGATACTTGCTTTTGATGTGATTTTAGGGATTGATTGGTTAACTACTCATCATGCCAAAATTGATTGTTTTAAATAAGGTTGTTAGTTTTCATATTCCTAACCAACTCGTTTATGCGAATTCAAGCAACTAAACCATTAAAATCAATCAATCATCATATCTAATCATAAAGCTATTCGTTTATTGAAAAGCGGATGTCAAGCTTTCTTAGCCCATGTTATGGATTTGAATAAAGACACGTCAAATTTGAATAATATTCCTGTTGTTATTGACTTTCCGGCGTATTTCTGAAGAACTTCCCGGTCTACCCCGAACGTGAAGTTGAATTCTTTATTGATCTTGAACTCAGTACAAAGCCCATTTCTAAAACCCCATATCGAATGGCTCTATTGAACTTGAGAGTTAAAGGTCCAACTACGAGAATTGTTGGACATCGGTTTCATTCGTCTAGTACATCTCCTTGGGGTGCTCTGTTTTATTTGTAAAGAAGAAAGACGGGAGTATGCGACTTTGTATTGACTATCGGGAATTGAACCATGTCACCATCAAGAATAGGTATCCTCTACCTCGTATTGATGACTTGTTTGACCAATTACGAAGGGCACAATTCTTTTCAAAATCGATCTTAGCTTACGGATATCATCAATGAAGATTAGAATCGAGGATATTCCAAAGACGCCTTGAACTTCGGTATGGGCATTATGAATTCTTAGTCATGTCTTTCGGACTAACTAATGCTCCTGCGCTTTCATGGATATGATGAACCGAGTATTCAAGGAATATTTGGATCAATTCGTTGTTGTCTTTATTGATGACATCCTCATATATTCCACAAGCCGTGAAGATCATGAGCACCATTTGTCGGTACTCCAAGGCTTCGTGAAAACCAACTATATGCCAAATTGAAGAAATGCGAGTTCGGCTTGAGAAGTAGCATTTCTTGGGCACGTCAGTGTCAAAACATGGAGTATCCGTGGATCCGTGAAGATTGAAGCAATACTGAAGTTGGGAGCAACCAAGTCGGTGGATCAAGACGTAGCTTTTGGGCTTAAATTGGTTATTATCGGAGATTCGTGGAAGGGTTTTCTCGAATCGCTACTCCATTAACTCACTAACTCGTAAGGATACAAAATTCGTTTGGAGCGAAGAATGCGAGAAAAGTTTCCAAGAGCTTAAGAGAGACTTATTTCTAAGACTGTTTCTAACAATACCATCCGGTTCGGATGGATTTGTTATCTCTGACGATGCTTGAGCAAAAGGGTTAGGATGTGTTCTCATGCAACGTGGGAAAGTCATAGCCTTATGCCTCGCGACAACTTAAAGAGTATGAGAGGAATTATCCTACTCATGATCTAGAGTTAGCGCAGCCATCGTTTTGCTAAAGATATGGAGGCACTATCTATATGGGAGAAAGTGGAGATATATTCGCACCATAAAAGCCTTAAATATTTCTTCACTCAAAAAGAACTCAACATCTTGGCGCCGACGTTGGCTCGAGCTATTGAAAGACTACGACCACACTATTCAATACCATCCCGGAAAAGCGAAACGTGGTAGTGACGCGTTGAGTAGAAGATCATATGCAGAACGAAAGTGCGATGATGTCAAGTATACGCACAGAACCAACTTTAATAGAAAAAGTTAAGGTTGCTCGAGCCACCGAATCCGGAGTCGATGCGTATGAAGAAGAAAGTACAAGAAGGAGCTATTAGGGCGAGAATTGATGAAGAAGGAATACCTCGAGTCCACTCTATACTTTGTGTTCCTAACGACTCTGATTTGAAGTACAAGATTATGATGGAGGCACACAATACACCATTTGCAATCCATCCTGGAAGTACTAAAATGTATCGTGATCTTCGACATACATTTTGGTGGAACAATATGAAGAGAGAGATTGCAAAGTTTATCTCAATGTGTTTAACTTGTCAACGTGAAGGCGGAGCATCTAGTACCTAAGGGTCCATTGCAACCACTTGAGATTCCGAAATGGAAGTGGGAACACATTTCCATGGATTTCGTTATGGGTCTTCCTACGGTTTCTCAAGGCATCAATGCTATTTGGGTTATTGTTGATAGATTAACCAAGTCTGCTCATTTCTTGTCGATACGGGAGACTTATTCACTTGAACGTCTTGCTAGTATGTACGTGAATGAGATTGTGAGGTTGCATGGCATGCCTGTATCCATAGTTTCAGATCGTGACCCAAGATTCACTTCAAGATTTTGGGTTAGCTTGCAAAAAGCTATGGGCACGGATTTAAGATTCAGTTTGGCATACCATCCTCAAACGGACGGACAATCAGAAAGGACTATTCAAACTCTTGAAGATTTATTAAGACTCTGTGTCCTAGACTTCAAGGGCAGTTGGGATAAGTATTTACCATTGGTAGAATTCTCCTACAACAATGCGGTATTAAGCAAGTATAGGTGTGGCTCCATTTGAAGCATTATATGGACGAAAGTGTCGCTTCTCCGATATGTTGGGGACGAGGTGGGTGAAGCAACATTGTTAGGACCTTGAGTTAAGATACGTGTATGACTACGGAAAAGATCCAAATTGATTCGACGAATCTAATACAAACGGCACAAGATCGACAAAAGAGTTATGCGGATCTTCATCGAAAGGACGTGGAATTTAGTGTAGGGGATCATGTATTGTTGCGAGTTGTTCCATGGAAGGGAGTTACAAGATTCGGGAAGAGAGGAAAGCTCAATCCATGATTTATTGGTCCATTTCAAATTCTTTACCGAGTAGGAAATGTAGCCTATAGACTCGCGTTACCTCCAAGTATGTCTCGTGTTCATAATGTGTTTCACATATCATATTTCGTGAAATATGTGAAAGACCCAAACCACGTTATTGAGTTAGAACCCATTTAGATAGCCGAAGACTTAACGTATGAGGAGGTACCTGTCAAGATTTTAGATAGGGAGGAGCATGTCCTACGGGCAAAGGTCATACCACAAGTTAAAGTTTTGTGGAGGAATCATGCTATAGAGGAAATGACCTGGGAATTGGAAACGGAAATGAAAGCGAGGTATCCTCACCTTTTCGAAACACTGTATGCGTCGTCAATTTCGAGGACGAAATTTCATAAGGAGGGAGGTTGTAAGACCCCAACTTATTATTAATGAAATTTAATTTTCTATTTATTATTTTGAAATAGTAAGGGTTGATTTGATTAATGTGGATAGTTAAGGGTAAAATACATAAATACTTCAAAATAAGCAAGTGGTTATAAAATATTCATTGTTGTTGGGGAATATTCGTTTGGTTGGTGGGAATATTAAATGCTTTGTCGGGAATATTAAATGCGACGGTAGCGACCATGTTTGGGGCCCCATAACTGAAAAGCGATTGGATGAAGAAAACGACAAATATAAGTTGTTTAAAATAACAACAGAAGTTGTTATTCTGAATTATCTTGTTAAAATACTCGGTGGTTAAAACACAAGAAGATAGCACTGCGGTATTGCACCAATTATTGATTCTTACGTAAGAAGGCACTACTCAATAATGGTTACGATAATTCTTTATTCAATATTTTATTGATTTAATAATTCTTTGCGTTGATATTTTATATTCTTCATTGTTTCAATAATTGTCATTACGTTATTTTTCATTATCGAAGCGAATAATTCATATTATCTCGAATAATATTATTAGATAACATTATTGGCAATGTCTAGAAAGTTACTGCCTAAGGAGAGGTTTGGTCACCTAATTGCTTGCCAAGTAAGAGAGAAATTCTTATTGGAAAGCCCCATCTTTCCTTAAGCTGCCCACGTTGTCGATATTGTGATTACGTAATATTTTTTTGTGAATAATTAATTATTGATTCATATGATGAGGAAAATATTGATTTTATGTGGATATAGATGGAGAAAAATTTTAATGTGACAATTGTTGAAAATTGAAATTTTATCTTTTTACGATAAAATAATTCGTTTAAATATATTATTATATTTCAATAATATAATAATGGTGATATTTTTACAACGAATGTGGGATATATGAGTATCTGAGGAGGAAGAGTATTTTTGTTGCAATAAATGTTTAAAACATGTTAAACATGTCGGTGGACCCCATTTATTATTTGAAATTTGATTATAGCTTTGTAAAATCGCTTGCTTTATGGATTTCGGTCAATTTCTATTTGGAATTTGGAAAAACTTTCTTCTGAAAAGTTGTAGAGAATTGAATTTCCTATAAAAACTCGCGATATTCGAATTTTCTGATGAAAGGGCTATTTATTATGAATTATTGAAGTTCCGAATCTCCGAAATAATTGATTTTTGGAAGTTTAAAATATTTAAAATTAGAAAAACGTTTTTTCTTACTTTTTCTAGAATGTGGCATGTGTTTGATGGCTGAAATCAGATTCTAGGAATGCGTAGGAAATTTATATAATTATATTATTAATTTATTAAATTTTACTAACTTTTTGAGTTTCTAGCAATTTCTATAAATAGGTGCTTGGGTTAGAATTGAAAATCACACCGTAAACTGAAGTTTTCTCTCTATATTATCGAAATGTATTCTTGTAAGTATTTTGAGTATACTTTGAGTATTGTTAGGCGGTCTGAAAGTTCCTTGAAAGACTATATCCAGATATTCAAATTTAAATCTTAATCTTTCGAGGAAAGGGATGTTATTTTCTTCTCAAATGATATTATTTCTTCAATATCATTATCTTTGAAATATTGGTTGGAACTTTTATCAAATTTGGAACTTTTTCATGTCGGGTTTACTATTCATGAGTTACTATTCACGAGTTACTTATTCATGAGTTACTATTCACGAGTTACTTATTCACGAGTACTATTACGTGAAGCGTGAAGATGTTTTTTTTGGAATTTCTATCTTTTGGTGTGAGTTACTATTCACGTGTACGGAACTATTCACGATACAAAGACTATTCACGAATCACGCACTATTCACCGACAAAATGAAATTTCTTCTTTTGTCCAAAATATCTATTCGGATACTAGCTTTGATTGTATCCATGTTTTGATCATTCTTGAATTTTACACCACTATGATTATTTTGAGGTATTATTGGGCGTGGATAAAATAAAGTATCACGAATCCTTAATCCTTAATCCTTAATCCTTATCATTTTGTTTCACCGGATTCGCTTTCTTTAAAAATATTTTTCATCATCCTCGGTCTTAAATGATGATATTATTAAATATCTTTGGCACATAGTGCAAAGATGAATGATTTCAAGAATATCTTTGGTAGTAGTGCAAAGATGAACAGTGTTTAGATGAACACGACTAACTAATGAATATCTTTGGCTCAGTGGTGCAAAGATGAATATTTGATTCCGTATGTATATTGATTGAGGTTACGGGGATAAAAGATGAGCGATGAACTTTTAAATTCATACATAGAAGATAGTAGTTTGCATTCTCTACTTAACTCTTCTAATGAATTATTATTTCATTGCGAATATTGATTTAAAATTTGTTGTCTATTGTATTCTATTAGATTTTTCCTGTTGAAGACTAACGATAATTTGTTGTATATTATCTTAGTCATAATATTCTTTATTTAGGCTAGTTGAGCTCACCCTTTTCCTTTTTGTTCCATTTTTCTTCTCGTGGGGCGAGAATATAAATGAGTACTGAGTCGGGGTAATGGAATGAAGGTTCTAGAAAAGAGTTGTTTAGTAGTCCTCACCATTTTTGTAAAATAATGTATCAATAAATGTGATGAGGATTTATTTGAGTATAGATATTGTCTAGAAGATAATATTTGTATTCAAACTCACAGCTTTCTTGTTGTAATAATAAAGTTGTAGTTGTTTTACTTGCCATATATTGACAACTCAGAATGGGTGATGTATACCTATTTTGGGGGCGTCACAACAGGCCACAGATGACTTTAAAAAATATAAACATGAGGATGATGACAATGATATAAGAATTCAATAAAATAAGTTCAAGAATTAGTTTATCCAGGAACTAATAACGTCCAAATTGTCAACATGATACTTCTTTGTAGAGTAAAATTCAAGAATGCTCGTAAGAATATTTCCATGAAAAGATACTGGATGAAGCGCAAATATCAATGATACTCCACTAATTTTATGGAGTATAGAAGTCAAAACTTTAACCAACCGAGTATAATAAGGAATGGAATAACAAAAGAAATCACCGTGCACGTGATAGATAAGCAGCAAAAGTTATTCCAATGAATAATAAATATTTTAACTGTGTCCCACAGAAAAAGCATTACAGATGTGATATTCCAATGTAATAATAAAGAATGGAATAACATAAGGATTTCACCAAGTATAGAAATCCACGTGATATGAGTTATTCCAATAGAATAATAAGATTAAACCCGAGTCCCCAGTAAAAAGCACAAACAGGATATTCCAAATGTAATAATAAAGAATGGAATAACATAAGTTCTCTTCATGAATAAGAAAGAATAACACCCCTTACCTTATAAAGAAGAAACCTGGATATAAGTAGTAGGAAGTAGTAGAATACTCTTCTTCTTTCTCTCTATAATTTCTCTCTGAGTTTCAAAGTGAATTCGTAAGAAATAATGAAGGAATGAGCTTCTATTTATAGGAGAATGGATTGAATAGTAACTAATTCATGAAAGGTCCAGATTGATTTACTTTTAAACGGAAGGTCCATATTAAAACTTAAAGCAATTCGGTCATACCGATTCACTATTAAAACTTTAAACCAAATGATCCATATTGATTTACTATTAAAACTTTAAACCAGCGATCCATATTAATTTACTAATATAATTTCAACCAACGGTCTGAAAAATTAGCACATCTCCTCATGGAATAATATTGTACCCAAAAATAATTTGGACCGAAAAGAAATATATTTTATTCGGGTGAATAGTATACCATGAATAGTAACTCGTGAATAGTAACTCATGAATAGTAACTTGTGAATAGTAACTCATGAATAGTAACTCGTGAATAGTAACTCGGACACGAAAAGTTTTTCGAATACCCGATTGAACAATATAACCTCCAGACATCAATTATCATCAGAATAGATGTCGATTTCTACTAACACAAATAATCCCAACATAATGAAACTATCAAATTCATCTTTAATCAACACGAACTTATTCATCATTAATATTATAACTCACAATATTTAGCAACCAGGTTGTTCCCAGGAAAGAGGGGGCTTTTCAATAAGGATTTCTCCCTATTGGCGCGCAATTAGGTGACCAAACCTCTCCTTGAAAGAACTTCTAGACATTATAAATATTGCAATTTAATAATAAGAATAACTTTGTCGTCTCAATTATTGATTTAATAATATAACATATAATGCAGATGATACTGTGACACTAATCGAATCAATAATATGAGAGATATGATGCAACAATTATCGTAGCAATAATTGAGTATAACCGAGTGACTTCTCACGTAAAGCATCAATAATCAATACTGCAGCTACTACGCAACCACGCCAGACATTCTTGTACTTTTACTACCGGGTAGTTCAACAATTTTAACAATAACACCTCCGCCGTTATTTATAAAATATTTTTGTCATTTTCTCAATTCGACAATAATTCTATTGTGGGGTCCACCAATGATTGTGTCGTTGTACGAATATTCCCCGACCAACCGAATATAATATAATAACTTGCATGTGACGCCCCCCAAAATAGGTATATATCACCCATTCTGAGTTGTTAATACATGGTACAGAAATAACTTACAACTTTATTAATACAACATAAAAACTGTGAGTTTAAATACAAATATTGTTTTCTAGACAATATCTATACCCAAGTAAATCCTCATCACAATTATTGATACATTATTTTACAAAAATGGTGAGGACTACTAAACAACTCTCTCTAGAATCATCATTCCATATCCCGACTCGTACTCGCTACATTCTCGCCTCCTGAGAAGAAAAATAGAACAAAAAGGAAAAAAGGTGAGCTCAACTAACCCAGTAAAGAACATTATGACTAAGATAATATAGAACAAATTATCGTTAGTCTTCAACAAGGAAAAATCTGATAAAATACAATAGACAACAAGTTTCAGATCAATATTCGCAGCGAAAAATAATAATTCATAGAAGAGTTATGTAGAGAATGAAATCTACTATTATCTATGAATTTAAAAGTCCATCATCAATATTTTATCCCTGTAACATCAATCAATATTCATCTTGAATCAAATATTCATCTTTGCACTACAGGCCAAAGATATTCATCGATTAACCGTCATTAAATCTCAACACTGCTCATCTTTGTACTACTA
Source organism: Panax quinquefolius (assembly GCA_020205615.1). NCBI lineage: Eukaryota > Viridiplantae > Streptophyta > Magnoliopsida > Apiales > Araliaceae > Panax > Panax quinquefolius. The sequence goes on from CM035160.1 coordinate 148,857,119, forward strand.
CGCCAAAGATATTCATTATATAATCATTAATCTTTGCACTACAGGCCAAAGATATTCAATAATATCATCATTTAGGACTGAGGATGATGAAAAATATTTTAAAGGAAACGAATCCAGTGAAACAAAAGAATAAATATCAAGGATTCGTATTTCAGCTATTTCATGTCCAAAAATACCTCATAAATAATCATAGGGGAGTAAAATTCAAGAATGATCAAAACATGGATACAATCAAAGCTAGTATCCATAATAGATATTTTGGACGAAAAGGAAAAAATTTTATTTTTCGATGAATAGTGCGGTATTTGTGAATAGTCTTGATATATCGTGAATAAGGTGAGATATCATGAATAAAGAACCCCGACACAAAAAGTTCCAAATTTGATTAAAAGTTCAGATCAATACTTGACAGATAATGATATTGGAAGAAATAATATCATTTTAAAATATAATATCCCTTACCTCGTAAAAGACAAGATTTCTAATGAATCACCGATATAAGCTATGACTTGAACTTGCACCAGATATAGCAACACTCAAAGTATTAAAATACTCACAAGAATACGCTCAATATATCAAGAGAGAAAGAGAGAAAACTTCAATTTACGTGTAATTTTAATTCTAACCTAAGCACCCTATTTATAGGAAAATGCTTGAACACCAAAGCGAAAAATTTAATAAAATATTATTATTTATATTACAAATTCCTATGCCCACTTTTACCAACTGATTTCAGCCATCTAGCACATGTTAAAGATGCCCACAAACATTTGAAAAACGTTTTTGTTGATATAAATAATTAAACCTTCTAAAAATTAATTATTTCCGAACTACGAAACTTCAATAATTCATAATAAATAGCCCTTTTATCAGAAAAATTCAAACCACATGTCTTTTCCATAGGAAATTTCATTTTCTACAACTTTGAAAGTTTAAGTTTTTCCAAATTTCAAACAGAAATTGACCGAAATCCACAAACCAAGCGATTTACAAAGCTATAATCAAATTTCAACCAAGAAATGGGGTCCACAGACATGAAAAACATGTTTTAAATATTTTTGGTAACAAAAATATTCCTCCTTCTCATACACTCATATATCCCACATTCATTATAAAAATATCACCATTATTATATTATAATAATATAATAACATATTATTTTATCAGAAAGATAAAATATCAATTTTCAACAATTGTCACTTTAAAACTTTTCTCCATCTATATCCTCATAAAATGAATATTTTCCTTATCATATAAATCAATAATTAATTATTCACGAATAATATTACAGAATCGCAATATCGACAACCAGTGCGGCCTCCTGATAGAGGGGCTTCCAATAAGGATTTCTCCTTCACTTGCCGCAATTAGATGACCTAACCTCTCCTTAGATGTAACTTTCTAGACATTACCAACAATGTTATCCAATAATATTATTCAAATAATATGAATTATTGCTCGATAATGGAAAATCTTGTGTAATGACAATTATCAAACAACAAAGATATAAAATATCAATGCAAAGAATTATTGAATCAATAAAATAAAATACGAATAAAGAATTATTGTAATAATTATTGAGTAAAGGCCTTCTACGTAAGAATCAATAATTGGTGCAATACCGGTGTCTTCGTGTTTTTTAACCAACGAGTATTTTAACAAATATTAATGATAATAACTACGCCAAGCTATTTATAAACAACTTATACTTGTCGCTTTTCTTCATCCAATCACTTTCTGTTATGGGGCCCACACAAGGCTGCATCGTCGTACAAATATTTCCCGACAGCAAGAATATTCCATGATAAAACGAATATTCCCCGACAAAATATGAATATTTTATAACCACCTGCTTATTTAAGATATTTGCGCATTTTACCCATAACTAATCATATTAATCACATCAACCCTTATTATTTCAAAATAATAAATAGAGGAATTTAAATTTCATTTATTAATAATTTGGGGTCTTACAACTTCCCCTCCTTATGAAATTTCGTCCTCAAAATTGACGTACGTACCTGGTGTTTCGAAAAGGTGAGGATACCTCGCTTTTATTTCTGTTTCTAATTCCCAGGTCATTTCCTCTATAGCATGATTCCTCCACAAAACTATAACTTGTGGTATGACCTTTGTCGTGAGGGGGACATGCTCCTTCCTATCCAAGATCTTGACAGTACCTCTTCAATGCGTTAAGTCTTGGACTATCTCGTCTGGTTCTAACTCAATAATGTGGTTCGGGTCTTTCACATATTTACGAAGTACAGATATGTGAAACACATTATGAACACGAGACATACTCGGAGGTAACGCGAGTCTATAGGCTACATTACCTACTCGGTCAAGAATTTGAAATGGACCAATAAATCATGGATTGAGCTTTCCTCTCTTCCCAAATCTTGTAACTCCCTTCCATGGGGCAACACGCAACAATACATGATCCCCAATACTAAATTCTACGTCCTTTCGATGAAGATCCGCATAACTCTTTTGTCGATCTTGTGCCGTTTGTATACGTTGTCGAATCATATGGATATTTTTCGTAGTCATACGTATCAACTCGGGTCCCAACATTGTTGCTTCACCCACCTCATCCCAACATATTGGAGAGCGACACTTTCGTCCATATAATGCTTCGAATGGAGCCACACCTATACTTGCCTGATAATTGTTGTTGTAGTAGAATTATACCAATGGTAAATACTTATCCCAACTGCCCTTGAAGTCTAGGACACAGAGTCTTAATAGATCTTCAAGAGTTTGAATAGTCCTCTCTGATTGTCCGTCCGTTTGAGGATGGTATGCCGAACTGAATCGTAAATCCGTACCCATATCTTTTTGCAAGCTAACCCAAAATCTTGAAGTGAATCTTGGGTCACGATCCGAAACTATGGATACTGGCAAGCTATGCAATCTCACAATCTCATTTACATACATATGAGCAAGACGTTCAAGGGAATAAATCTCCCGTATCGGCAAGAAATGAGCAGACTTGGTTAATCTATCAACAATAACCCAAATAGCATTTATGCCTTGAGAAACCGTGGGAAGAACCGTCACGAAATCCATGGTAATATGTTCCCACTTCCATTTCAGAATCTCAAGTGGTTGCAATGGACCCTTTGGCACTTGATGCTCCGCCTTTACACGTTGACAAGTTAAACACATCGAGATAAACTTTGCAATCTTTCTCTTCATATTGTTCCACCAAAATGTATATCGAAGATCACGATACATTTTGGTACTTCCAGGATGGATTGCAAATGGTGTATTGTGTGCCTCCATCATGATCTTTTACTTCAAATCAGAATCGTTAGAACACAAAGTCCGAGTGGACTCAAGTATTCCTTCTTCATCGATTCTCGCTTAGAATAACACCTTCTTGTACTTTCTTCTTCATACGCATCAGCTCCGGGTCGGTGGCTTGAGCAACCTTAACTTTTTCTATTAAAGTTGGCTCTATGCGTATACTTGACATCATCGCGCTCGTTCCTACATATGATCTTCTGCTCAACGCGTCAGCTACCACGTTCGCTTTTCCACGATGGTATTGAATAGTGTGGTCGTAATCTTTCAACAACTCGAGCCAACGTCGTTGCCGCGTGTTGAGTTCTTTTTGAGTGAAGAAATATTTAAGGCTTTTATGGTCTGAATATATCTCCACTTTCTCCCCGTATAGATAGTGCCTCCAAATCTTTAAGCGCTTGGCGATCACCGCCAAATCTAGATCATGAGTAGGATAATTCCTCTCATATTCTTTAAGTTTTCATGGAGGCATAGGCTATGACTTTCCCACGCTGCATGAGAACACATCCTAACCCTTTGCACGAAGCATCGGCCAGAGATAACAAATCCATCCGCATCGGATGGTATTGTTAGAAACAGTCTTAAATGAGTCTCCTCTTGAGCTCTTGGAAACTCTTCTCGCATTCCTCGCTCCACACGAATTTTGTATTCTTCCGAGTCAGATGAGTTAACGGAGTAGCGATTCGAGAAAACCCTTCCACGAATCTCCGATAATAACCAACTAAGCCCAAAAAGCTACGTACTTCAGTCACCGTCTTCGGTTGCTCCTAACTTTGTATTGCTTCAATCTTCGTCGGATCAACAGATACTCTATGTTTTGACGCTACGTGCCCAAGGAATGCTACTTTCTTAAGCCAGAACTCGCATTTCTTTAACATGGCATATAGCTTGTTTTCACGAAGCCTTTGGAGTACCAGCTTCAAATGGTGCTCATGATCTTCACGGCTTTTGGAATATATGAGGATGTCATCAATAAAGACAACAACGAATTGATCCAAATAATCCTTGAATACTCGATTCATCATATCCATGAAAGCCGCAGGAGCATTAGTCAATCCGAAAGACATGACTAAGAATTCATAATGCCCATACCGAGTTCTGAAAGCAGTCTTTGAATATCCTTGGTTCTAATCTTCAAATGATGATATCCAAAACGAAGATCGATCTTTGAAAAGAATTGTGCTCCTTGCAATCGGTCAAACAAAGTCATCAATACGAGGTAGTGGATACTATTCTTGATGGTGACATGGTTCAATTCCGATAGTCAATACAAAAGTCGCATACTCCGCTTCTTTCTTTTTACAAATAAAACAGAGCACCCCAAGGAGATGTACTAGGACGAATGAAACCGATGTCCAACAATTCTCGTAGAATTGGACCTTTAACTCCTAAAGTTCAATAGAGCCATTCGATATGGGGTTTTAGAAATGGGCTTTGTACAGTTCAAGATTAATAAAGAATTCAACTTCACGCTCGGGGTAGACCGGAAGTTCTTCAGAAATACGTCGGAAAGTCAATAACAACGAATATTATTCAAATTTGACTTGTCTTTATTCAAATCCATAACATGGGCTAAGAAAGCTTGACATTCGTTTTTCAATAAACGAATAGCTTTATGATTAGATATGACAGTGATTGATTTTAATGGTTTAGTTGCTTGAATTAGAACAACAGGTTGGTTAGGAATATGAAAACTAACAACCTTATAAAAACAATCAATTTTGGCATGATGAGTAGTTAACCAATCAATCCTTAGAATCACATAAAAAGCAAGTATCTTTAAAAAGATAAGGTCAACAGGTAAGGTGATGGTGCCAACTTGAATCAAACAAGATTTATAAACAGTGGATGTGATGAAAGTTTCTTCTAACGGAGTCTCCACAAATAAATCAAAGTTTAATTTCTCCGGAGTCAAGTTTAAACGTTGAGCACAAGCAGGAGAGATAAATGAATGGGTAGCACCGGTGTCAAGTAAGGTATAAACTTCGCAAGAATTAATGATTAGCTTACCCGTGATCACCTCGTTTGGGTTCCTTGCATTTTGACCAGTCAAGACAAACGCTCTTCCAGGAACCGTTGACTTTGACTTTTCTGGGACAGCTTTTTGAGTCATCGTCCCCGCTAAACTAGGTTTCTCTACCGTACAATCTCGAGCGATATGTCCTTCCTTTCCATAATTATAGCATACCTTGAACTGTTGTGGGCAGTTTGGACTGATATGTCCCTCTTTCCCCAGATTTATAAGCATACGACCGGTGGTCGTTTCCTCCTCGAACCGATTCTTCTTTGGTGATGACGTCTTCACATTGTCATTGTTGAATCTCCTCTTTTTAAAATCTCTCCCCGACTCGCTTCTTCTATTTTCATGGCCATGATTACCGCCAGAGTGGTTACCATTTTTGTCCGCTCTTTTCTTTCTCCGCCGGTTATCGTTGTTCTGCTGACTACTATCTCCTAGATGATCCTGGTTGTGGTCCCTCGGTTGAACATACTCAAGTATCTCGCTTCTAACAATTGAGCCTCATTTACAACATCTCAGTATAGAGAGAAAATTTATGAGAAATAAGATACCGACGACGTATCGCCGGTTTCAAACCTCTTAGAAACATCCGTGTCATACATACGCTCCTCATTCTCCACCAAATGAGGTGCAAACTCGATAACTCTGCAAACTTTGCCTCGTCTTCGGGACACCGCCATGTTATTCTCGCTCCGCCTAATAAACTCCACTTCCTTCATATGATTTAACACTTTCGAAAGTATTTGTCATTAAATAGTTTCAAATGTCTCCCAAGACATGCAGAGCGCGGTTGGGTGGGTACGCTTCACAGATTCACACCAGTAACCTGCCTCATTATGGAACATAAAGGTGGCGAATGACACCTTCTGCTCCTCTGTGCATCCCAAGACATCGAATATCTTGGTGATTTGTTTGACCCACGCCTCCGCCTTAATCGGATCCGGCTTTCCCCAGAATTCTGGTGGTCCCAACTCTTTGAACTGCTTGGCTGTGACAACTCGTGAATTGCTATCATTTCCTCCTGTATTTTGAATACGGATCTCCCTCGTCTGATTTTGCATGAACTACAAAAAGCTTCTAAACATCCCATCGTTCATCATCTCGCCACGGTGTTATTCATGAGAGTAACATTGTCACTGCTGCACGTTCTCCTCGTTGGTGAGTATACGATCTCTCCACGGTCTCGTTTACTCCACTGTTAACATTGTCAGTTGCAATTCTTAAATACTGCCAAAAAACAAGGGTTAATTAAACAAATTAACAAATCATATAATACCCCTATATTATGACCGACCAACAAATAAGCTTAGGTAGGACACACTAGCTAGCGAATTTAATTTACTCTCTCCTCCTCCTAGTTCTATTCCCCGATCTCCGCCAGAGATCATATCCCTAAGCTCTGATACCAACTGTGATGCCTCCCAAAATAGGTATACATCACCCATTCTGAGTTGTCAATACATGGTACAGAAATAACTTACAACTTTATTAATACAACATAAAAACTGTGAGTTTAAATACAAATATTATTTTCTAGACAATATCTATACCCAAATAAATCCTCATCACAATTATTGATACATTATTTTACAAAAATAGTGAGGACTACTAAACAACTCTCTCTAGAACCATCATTCCATACCCCGACTCGTACTCGCTACATTCTCGCCTCTTGAGAAGAAAAATGAAACAAAAAAAAATGGCGAGCTCAACTAGCCCAGTAAAGAACATTATGACTAAGATAATATAGAAAAAATTATCGTTAGTCTTCAACAAAGAAAAATCTGATAAAATACAATAGACAACATGTGACGCCCCCAAAATAGTTATACATCACCCATTCTAAGTTGTCAACACATGGTACAGAAACAACTACAACTTTATTATTACAACAGTAAAACTGTGAGTTTGAATACAAATATTATCTTCTAGACAATATCTATACTCAAATAAATCCTCATCACATTTATTGATACATTATTTTACAAAATGGGTGAGGACTACTAAACAATTTTTTCTAAAATCTTCATTCCATACATTCCCCACTCGTACTCGCTTATATTCTCGCCTTCCGAGAAGAAAAAATGGAACAAAAAGAAAAGGGTGAGCTCAACTAGCCCAAAGAAAGAATATTATGACTAAGATAATATACAACAAATTACCGTTAGTCTTCAACAGGAAAAATCTAATAGAATACAATAGACAACAAATTTTAAATCAATATTCGCAATGAAATAATAATTCATTAGAAGAGTTAAGTAGAGAATGCAAACTACTATCTTCTATGTATGAATTTAAAAGTTCATCGCCTATCTTTTATCCCCGTAACATCAATCAATATACATCCGAATCAAATATTCATCTTTGCACTACAAGCCAAAGATATTCATCATTAGTCATGTTCATCTAAACACTGCTCATCTTTGCACTACTACCAAAGATATTCTTCAGAATCATTCATCTTTGCACTACACAGCCAAAGATATTCAATAATATCATCATTTAAGACCGAGAATGATGAAAATATTTTTAAAGAAACGAATCCAAAGAAACAAAATGACAAGGATTAAGGATTAAGGATTCGTATTTTGTTTTATCCATGTTCAAAATACCTCAAAAATGATCATAAGTGGTGTAAAATTCAAGAATAATCAAAACATGGATACAATCAAAGCTAGTATCCGAATAGATATTTTGGACAAAAAGAAGAAATTTTATTTTTTGGTGAATAAAGCCGTATACATGAATAGTAACTCAATACACCAAAAAAGATAGAAATTTACCAAAAAACATCTTCACGATTCATGAAATAAGACTCGTGAATAAGAATCGTGAATAAGAACTCATGAATAAGAAACTCATGAATAGTAACTCCGATATGGAAAAGTTCCAAATTTGATAAAAAGTTTCAACCAATATTTCAAAGATAATGATATTGAAGAAATAATATCATTCGAGAAGAAAATAACATCCCTTACCTCGAAAGATTAGTATTTCTAGTCGAATACCGCATATATTTCAAAGGAACTTGCACCATCTAAAAATACTCAAAGTATACTCACAAGAATACGCTCAATATATCGAGGGAGAAATAGAGAAAACTTCAGCTTTACGGTGTTTTTCAATTCTAACCTAAGCACCTATTTATAGAAAATGCTTAGAACACACCAAAGTAGAAAATTGAATATAATATTAATATATTTTCACATTTTCTTTAGACCACCTTAGACAACTGATCTCAGCCCATTTGAATCACATGAGAGGCCAACTTAGTTGCAAAAAAACGTTTTCTCAAAATAATTAACTAAAACTCCCAAAATTAATTATTTCGAACTTCTAACTTCAATAATTCATAATAAATAGCCCTTTTATCGTAAAATTCAAATCGCGTAAGTTTTTATAGGAAATTCAATTCTCTACAACTTTGCAGAAGAAAGTTTTTCCAAATTCCAAATGTAAATCCAATCAAATCCACAAACAAAGCGATTTTACAAAAGCTATAATCAAATTTCAAATAATAAATGGGGTCCACCGACATGTTTAACATGTTTTAAATATTTATTGCAACAAAAATACTCTTCCTCCTCAGATACTCATATATCCCACATTCGTTGTAAAATATATCACCATTATTATATTATTATAATATAATAATATATTTAAATAAATTATTTTATCAAAAAAGATAAAATTTCAATTTTCAACAATTGTCACATTAAAAATTTTCTCCATCTATATCCACATAAAATCAATATTTTCTTATCATATGAATCAATAATTAATTATTCACAAATAATATTACAAAATCACAATATCGACAACCGTGCGCCTCCTGTGAGAGGGGCTTTCCAATAAGAATTTCTCCTTATCATGCAAGCAATTAGGTGACCAAACCTCTCCTTAGATAGAACTTTTAGACATTGCCAATAATGTTATCTAATAATATTATTCAGATAATATGAATTATTGCTTCGATAATAAAAAATATTGTAAATAATGACAATTATCAAAACAACAAAGAATATAAAATATCAACGCAAAGAATTATTAAATCAATAAAATATCGAATAAAGAATTATCGTAACCATTATTGAGTAGTGCCTTCTTACGTAAGAATCAATAATTGGTGCAATACCGCAAAGCTACCGTGTTTTAACCACCAGTATTTTAACAAAGATTAATTAGCAAATAACTACACCGCTATTTTTAAACAACTTATATTTGTCGCTTTCTTCATCCAATCGCTTTCACATGGGGCCCACACATGGTCGCTACGTCAGCATTTAATATTCCCCGACAATCACGAATATTCCACGACCAAACGAATATTCTCCGACAACAATGAATATTTTATAACCACTTGCTTATTTTAAAATATTTATGTATTTTACCCCTAACTATCCACATTAATCAAATCAACCCTTACTATTTCAAAATAATAAATAGAGAAAATTAAATTTCATTAATAATAAGTTGGGGTCTTACAACCTCCCTCCTTATGAAATTTCGTCCTCGAAATCGACGACGACGACTGTGTGTTTCAAAAGGTGAGGATACCTCGCTTTCATTTCCGCTTTCCAATTCCCGTGTGTCATTTCCTCTATAGCATGATTCCTCCACAAAACTTTAACTTGTGGTATGACCTTTCATACAGTAGGACATGCTCCTTCCTATCCAAGATCTTGACAGTACCTCCTCATACGCTAAGTCTTCTGCTATCTCGTCCTGGCTTCTAACTCAATAACGTGGTTCGGGTTTCACACATATTTACGAAGCACGATATGTGAAACACATTATGAACACGAGACATACTTTGAGGTAACGCAAGTCTATAGGCTACATTTCCTACTCGGTCAAGAATTTGAAATGGACCAATAAATCGTGGATCGAGCTTTCCTCTCTTCCCAAATCTTGTAACTCCTTCCATGGAGCAACTCATGAACAATACATGATCCCTCACATTAAATTCCACGTCCTTTCGATGAAGATCCGCATAACTCTTTTGTCGATCTTGTGCCGCTTGTATACGTTGTCGAATCATTTGGATCTTTTCTAGAGTCATACGTATTAACTCCGGTCCCAACAATGTTGCTTCACCCACCTCATCCCAACATATTGGAGAATCGACATTTTCGTCCATATAATGCTTCTCAAATGGAGCCACACCTATACTTGCTCGATAACTCGTTGTTGTAGGAGAATTCCACCAATGGTAAATACTTATCCCAACTACCCTTGAAGTCTAGGACACGTAGTCTTAATAAATCTTCAAGAGTTTGAATAGTCCTCTCCGATTGTCTCGTCTGCTTGGGGATGGTATGCCAACTAAATCAGAAAATCTGCGCCCATAGCTTTTTTGCAAGCTAACCCAAAATCTTGAAGTGAATCTTGGGTCACGATCCAAACTATGGATACAGTGCATGCCATGCAACCTCACAATCTCATTCACGTACATACTAAAGCAAGACGCTCAAGGAATAAGTCTCCGATTTCGGCAAGAAATGAGCGAGACTTGGTTAATCTATCAACAATAACCCAAATAGCATTGATGCCTTGAGAAACCGTAGGAAGACCCGTAACGAAATCCATAGTAATGTGTTCCCACTTCCATTCCTAATCTCAAGTGGTTGCAGAAACTGACCCTTAGGTACAAGATGCTCCGCCTTTACACGCCGGCAAGTTAAACACATCGAGATAAACTTTGCAATCTCTCTCTTCATATTGTTCCACCAAAATGTATGTCAAGATCACGATACATTTTAAGACGTCCAGATGGATTGCAAATGGCGTATCAGGTGCCTCCGCTCATAATCTTGTACTTCAAATCGTAGTCGTTAGAACACAAAGTCTAGAGTGGACTCAAGTATTCCTTCTTCATCAATTCTCGCCCTAATAGCTCCTTCTTGTACTTTCTTCTTCATACGCATCGCCTCCGGTGCTGGCTGGCTTGAGCAACCTTAACTTTTTCTATTAAAGTTGGCTCTACGCGATATACTTGACATCATCGCACTCGCTTCTCGCATATGATCTTCTACTCAACGCGTCGCCACCACGCTCGCTTTTCCGGATGGTATCAATAGTGTGGTCGTAGTCTTTCAATAGCTCGAGCCAACGTCACGCCGCATGTTGAGTTCTTTTGAGTGAAGAAATATTTAAGGCTTTTATGGTCCGAATATATCTCCACTTTCTCCCATATATATATAAGTGCTCCATATCTTTAATAAAAACGATCGCCGCTAACTCTAGATCACGAGTAGGATAATTCCTCTCATACTCTTTAAGTTGTCGCGAGGCATAGGCTATGACTTTCCCCCACGCATGAGAACACATCCTAACCCTTTGCCTCAAGCATCATCAGAGATAACAAATCCATCCGAACCAGATGGTATTGTTGTAAACAGTGCCAAAATAAGTCTCCTCTTAAGCTCTTGAAACTCTTCTCGCATTCTTCGCCCAAACGAATTTTGTATCCTTCCGAAGTTAGTGGGTTAAGGAGTAGCGATTCGAGAAAACCCTTCCACGAATCTCCGATAATAACCAATTTAAGCCCAAAAAACTACGATTTCTACCACCGACTTTTTGCTGTTCCTAACTTTGTATTGCTTCAATCTTCACGGATCAACAGATACTCCATGTTTTACGACACCACGTGCCCAAGGAATGCTACTTCCTCGCCGTAACTCGCATTTCTTCAATTTGGCATATAGTTTGTTTTCACGAAGCCTTTGAGTACCAAATTTCAAATGGTGCTCATGATCTTCACGACTTTTGGAATATATGATGATGTCATCAATAAAAACAACAACGAATCGATCCAAATATTCCTTGAATACTCTGGCTCATCATATCCATGAAAGCCAGCAGGAGCATTAGTCAATCCGAAAGACATGACTAAGAATTCATAATGCCCATACCGAGTTCTAAAGGCGCCTTTGAATATCCTCTCGCTCTAATCTTCAAATTGATGATATCCGTAATCGAAGATCGATTTTGAAAAGAATTGTGCCTTTGAATCGGTCAAACAAGTCATCAATACGAGGTAGAGGATACCTATTCTTGATGGTGACATGGTTCAATTCCGATAGTCAATACAAAGTCGCATACTCCCGCTTTTCTTCTTTACAAATAAAACAGAGCACCCCAAGGAGATGTACTAGATCTAATGAAACCGATGTCCAACAATTCTCGTAGTTGGACCTTTAACTCCTCAAGTTCAATAGAGCCATTCGATATGGGGTTTTAGAAATGGGCTTTGTACTCGTGTTCAAGATCAATAAAGAATTCAACTTCACGCTCTGGGGTAGATCGAAGTTCTTCAGAAATACGCCGTGAAAGTCAATAACAACAGAATATTATTCAAATTTGACGTGTCTTTATTCAAATCCATAACATGGGCTAAGAAAGCTTGACATCCGCTTTTCAATAAACGAATAGCTTTATGATTAGATATGATGTTGATTGATTTTAATGGTTTAGTTGTTGAATTGCATAACAAAGTCAAGTTAGGAATATGAAAACTAACAACCTTACGAAAAACAATCAATTTTAGCATGATGTGTAGTTAACCAATCAATCCCTAAAATCACATCAAAAGCAAGTATCTTTAAAGAGATAAGGTCAACAGTAAGGTAATGGTGCCAACTCAATCAAACAAGATTTATAAACAAAGGATGTGATGAAAGTTTCTCCTAACGAAGTTTCCACAGATAGGTCAAAGTCTAATTTCTCCTGAGTCAAGTTTAAACGTTGAGCACAAGCAGAGAGATAAATGAATGGGTAGCACCCTAGATCAAGTAAGGTATAAACTTCGCAAGAATTTATAAATAGCTTACCCGTGATCACCTCGCTTGGGTTCTCGATTTTGACTAATCCACAACAAACGCCTCTTCCTAAATCGTTGACTTTGACTTTTCTCGGGATAGTCTTTTTCGAGTCACCGTCCTCACGAACTAGGTTTCGCTACCGCATAATCTCAAGCGATATGTCCTTTCTTTCCACAATTATAAAGATACCTTGAATCTGTTGTGGGCGCTTGACCGATATGTCCTCTCTTTTCCGTGATTTGTAGAATATACGACCGGTGGTCGTTTCCTCCTTTAACCAGCTTGTCACGCCAAGACCGCTGCCTTCACACGGTCGTTAAATCTTCTCTTTAAAATCTCCTCCCGACTCGCTTTTTCTATTTTCATGGCCATGATTACCACCAGAGTGGTTACCATTTTGTCCGTCTGCTTTTTTCTCCGCCGTTATCATTATTCTGCTGATCGCTATCTCTCGGTACGATCCTCGTTATGGTCCTCACCGACCGTATCAAGTATCTCGCTTCTAATAATTGAGCCTCTGCTTACAACATCCGAATAGAGAGAAAAGTTTATGAGAAATGAGATATCGACGACGCCGGTTTCAAACCTCTAAGAAACATCCGCGTCATACGCGCCTCATTCTCCACCAAATGAGGTGCAAAAACTCGATAACTCGCAAACTTTGCCTCGCATCGAGACACCGCCATGTTGTTTTGCTCTAATCTGATGAACTCCACTTCCTTCATACGACGAAACACTTTCGTGAGGTATTTGTCATTAAATAGTTTCAAACGCTTCCCAAGACATGCCGAAAAGTACCGGATGGGTACGCTTCACGCATCTCCCACCAAAAGAGTCTGCCTCACCACTTTAACATAAAGGTGGCGAATGGAACCTTCTGTTCTCCGCATCCCAAGACATCGAATATCTTGGTAATTTGCTTGACCCATGTTTCCGCCATGATCGGATCCGCTTTCCCTTAAATTCGTGGTCCCAACTCTTTGAATCGCTTGGGCGCGATAACCCGTGAATTGCTATTATTTCCTCCCAGATTTTTGAACACGAAGTCTCCTCGTCTGATTTTGCATGAATCGCAAAAATCTTCTAAACATCCCCTCGTTCATCATCATCTCGCCATGGTGTTGTTCACAGGAGGAACATTGCCAAAGATGTTGCACGCTCTCCTCGTTGGTGAGTACAGCGCCTCTCACTGGCCTCATTTTCATTGTTAATATTCTCAACGACATTCTCAAATCATTATAAAACAAGGGTTAATTAAGGAAATCAATATATCACATAATATCCTTATATATCGACCAACTAAAAAAATAAGCTTAGTAGGACACACTAACAAGGATTTACTCTGCTCTCCCTCCTAGTCCTATTCCCCGATTTCCGCCAGAGATCATATCCCTAAGCTCGATACCAACCGCGACGCCCCCAAAATAGTTATATATCACCCATTCTCGAAAGTTGTCAATACACGGTATGTAAAACAACTACAACTTTATTATTACAACAAGAAAACTGTGAGTTTGAATACAAATATTATCTTCTGCATAATATCTATACTCAAATAAATCCTCATCACATTTATCGATACATTATTTTACAAAATGGTGAGGACTACTAAACAATTCTTTCTAAAACCTTCATTCCATACCCCGACTCGCACTCGCTTATATTCTCGCCTCCTCGAGAAGAAAAATGGAACAAAAAAGGAAAAGGGTGAGCTCAACTAGCCCAAAGAAAGAATATTATAACTAAGATAATATACAACAAATTACCGTTAGTCTTCAACAGGAAAAAATCTAATAGAATACAATAGACAACAAATTTTAAATCAATATTCGCAATGAAATAATAATTCATTAGAAGAGTTAAGTAGAGAATGCAAACTACTATCTTCTATGTATGAATTTAAAAGTTCATCGCTCATCTTTTATCCCCAGAACATCAATCAATATACATCTCGAATCAAATATTCATCTTTGCACTACAGCCAAAGATATTCATCACTTGGTCATGTTCATCTAAACACTGCTCATCTTTGCACTACTACCAAAGATATTCTTCTTCAGAAATCATTCATCTTCGCACTACAGCCAAAGATATTCAATAATATCATCATTTAAGACCGAGGATGATGAAAAATATTTTTAAAGAAACGAATCCAAAGAAACAAAATGACAAGGATTAAGGATTAAGGATTCGTACTTTGTTTTATCCATGTTCAAAAATACCTCAAAAATGATCATAAGTGGTGTAAAATTCAAGAATGATCAAAACACGGATACAATCAAAGCTAGTATCCGTAATAGATATTTTGGACAAAAAAGAAAAATTTTATTTTTCTATGAATAAAGGCAGATACGTGAATAAAGGCCAGATACGTGAATAAGAACTCCGACACCAAAAGATAGAAATTTCCCAAAAAACATCTTCACGCTTCATGAATAGTACTCGTGAATAAGAATCGTGAATAAGAACTCAAATAAGAACTCGTGAATAAGAACTCGTGAATAAGAAACTCATGAATAGTAACCCCATACGGAAAAGTTCCAAATTTGATAAAAAGTTTCAACCAATATTTCAAAGATAATGATATCAAGAAATAATATCATTCGAGAAGAAAATAACATCCCTTACCTCGAAAGATTAAGATTTCTAATGAATAACGTGTATAAGTCTCAAGGAACTTGCACCATCTAACAATACTCAAAGTATACTCACAAGAATACGCTCAATATATCGAGAGAGAAATAGAGAGAAACTTCAGCTTACGTGTATTTTTCAATTCTAACCTAAGACCCTATTTATAGAAAATGCTTAGAACACCAAAGTAGAAAATTGAATATAATATTAATATATTTTTCATATTTTCTTTAGCCCACCTTAGACAACTGATCTCAGCCCATTTGAATCACATGTGAGGCCAACTTAGTTGCAAAAAACGTTTTTCTCAAAATAATTAACTAAAACTCCCAAAAATTAATTATTTCTAACTTCTAACTTCAATAATTCATAATAAATAGCCCTTTTATCGTAAAATTCAAATCTTGCGAGTTTTATAGAAATTCAATTCTCTAAAACTTTGCATAAGAAAGTTTTTCAATTCCAAAACATAAATTGACCAAATCCACAAACCAAGCGATTTTACAAAGCTATAATCAAATTTCAAATAATAAATGGGGTCCACCGACATGTTTAACATGTTTTAAATATTTATTGCAACAAAATACTCTTCCTCCTCAGATACTCATATATCCCACATTCGTTGTAAAAATATCACCATTATTATATTATTATAATATAATAATATATTTAAATAAATTATTTTATCGTAAAAAGATAAAATTTCAATTTTCAACAATTGTCACATTAAAAATTTTCTCCATCTATATCCACATAAAATCAATATTTTCCTTATCATATGAATCAATAATTAATTATTCACAAATAATATTACAAAATCACAATATCGACAACCGTGCGCTTCCTGTGAGCAGGGGGCTTTCCAATAAGAATTTCTCCTTATCGGGCGCAATTAGGTGACCAAACCTCTCCTTAGATGTAACTTTCTAGACATTGCCAATAATGTTATCTAATAATATTATTCAGATAATATGAATTATCGCTTCGATAATAAAAAATATCGTAAATGACAATTATCAAACAACAAAGAATATAAAATATCAACGCAAAGAATTATTAAATCAATAAAATAATCGAATAAAGAATTATCGTAACCATTATTGAGTAGTGCCTTCTTACGTAAGAATCAATAATTGTGCAATACCGCAAAACATTCTTGTGTTTTAACCACCGAGTATTTTAACAAAGATAATCTGTGAATAACTACACCGCTATTTTTAAACAACTTATATTTGTCGCTTTCTTCATCCAATCGCTTTCACATGGGCCCACACATGGTCATACTGTCAGCATTTAATATTCCCCGACAAAGATTTAATATTCCACGACCAAACGAATATTCCCTTACACAACAATGAATATTTTATAACCACTTGCTTATTTTTTGAAATATTTATGTATTTTACCCTAACTATCCACATTAATCAAATCAACCCTTACTATTTCAAAATAATAAATAGAGAAAATTAAATTTCATTAATAATAAGTTGGGGTCTTACAACCTCCCTCCTTATGAAATTTCGTCCTCGAAATCGACGTGACGTATTCTGTGTTTCAAAAGGTGAGGATACCTCGCTTTCATTTCCGCTTTCCAATTCCCATGTCATTTCCTCTATAAAGATGATTCCTCCACAAAACTTTAACTTGTGGTATGACCTTTCAAGGCGTAGGACATGCTCCTTCCTATCCAAGATCTTGACAGTGCCTCTCCTCATACGTTAAGTCTTCTATTATCTCGTCCGGTTTAACTCTATAACGTGGTTCGGGTCTTTCACATATTTACTTAAGTACGAGCATGTGAAACACATTATGAACACAAGACATACTCGGAGGTATCGCGAGTCTATAGGCTACATTTCCTACTCGGTCCAAGAATTTGAAATGGACCAATAAATCGTGGATAAGTCTTGATACGTGAATAAGGTCAGATATCGTGAATAATGGTCGTGATATCGTGAATAAGAACCCCGACACAAAAAAGTTTCAAATTTGATTAAAAGTTCAGATCAATACTTGACAAAGATAATGATATTGGAAGAAATAATATCATTTTAAAAATATAATATCCCTTACCTCGAAAGACAAGATTTCTAAATAAACACCGATATAAGCTATGACTTGAACTTGCAGACCAGATAAAGCAACACTCAAAGTATTAAAATACTCACAAGAATACGCTCAATATATCGAGAGAGAAAGAGAAAAACTTCAATTTCGGTGTAATTTTAATTCTAACCTAAGCACCCTATTTATAGAAAATGCTTTCGTAACACCAAAATGTAAAATTTAATAAAATATTATTATTTATATTACAAATTCCTACGCCCACTTTTACCAACTGATTTCAGCCATCTAGCACATGTTAAAGATGCCCACAAACATTTGAAAAACGTTTTTGTTGATATAAATAATTAAAACTTCTAAAAATCAATTATTTCGGAACTACGGAACTTCAATAATTCATAATAAATAGCCCTTTTATCATAAAAATTCGAATCACATGTCTTTTCCATAGGAAATTTCATTTTCTACAACTTTGTAAGTTTAAGTTTTTCCAAATTTCAAACAGAAATTGACCGAAATCCACAAACGGACGATTTTACAGGCTATAATCAAATTTCAGTCAAGAAATGGGGTCCACAGACATGAAAAACATGTTTTAAATATTTTTGGTAACAAAAATACTCCTCCTTCTCATACACTCATATATCCCACATTCATTGTAAAAATATCACCATTAATATATTATAATAATATAATAACATATTATTTTATCAGAAAGATAAAATATCAATTTTTAACAATTGTCACTTTAAAACTTTTTTCCATCTATATCCTCATAAAATGAATATTTTTCTTATCATATAAATCAATAATTAATTATTCACGAATAATATTACAGAATCGCAATACTGACAACCAGGCAGTTCCCAAGATAGAGGGGGCTTTCCAATAAGGATTTCTCCTTACTAGCGCTCAATTAGATGACCTAACCTCTCCTTAGACAGAACTTTCTAAACATTGCCAACAATGTTATCCAATAATATTATTCAGATAATATGAATTATTGTTCTGATAATGGAAAATACCGTGTAATGATAATTATCAAATAAAAGTAATATAAAATATCAACGCAAAGAATTATCGAATCAATAAAATAAAATAATCGAATAGTAATTACATCGTAATGTGCTTATTGAGTAAAGGCCTTCACGTAAGAATCAATAATTGGTGCAATACCGTGTCTACCGTGTTTTAACCAATTTAGTATTTTAACAAGATTAATCTGTGAATAACTACGCCTGCTATTTATAAACAACTTATACTTGTCGCTTTTCTTCATCCAATTGCTTTCCGTTATGGGGCCCACACAAAATCGCACTGGTCGCATTTAATATTCCCCGACAAAGAAGAATATTCCATGACCAAACCAATATTCTCCGACAAAATATGAATATTTTATAACCACCTGCTTATTTAAGATATTTGCGCATTTTACCCATAACTAATCATATTAATCACATCAACCCTTACTATTTCAAAATAATAAATAGAGGAATTTAAATTTTATTTATTAATAATTTGGGGTCTTACATTGCATACTTTGCAAAATTTATAAATACTACCCACAACTATAACTTTATCTCAAATTCAGACCATAATATTCAAAAAAAATATTTCGAGAAAATTAAAATCTTTATTCGTAAAATTTGGGGTCTCACAACAAGTCTAGGTTTGCTTGGGGTTTTTATTTTAGTAATATTCAGTCTGTACAACGAAGGTATCAAAGTCTCAGAGGTGAGAGGTGTTGCAGAGGTGCAAAGGGGGCAGAGGTGTTCAATCGATCGTCGTTGTAACAGGGAGTTTTATTGTCTTTGTAATTGCTGAATATTATTTTAATAAAGTGAGTCTCCAATCCTAGTTGGGATTGGACGTAGATTAGGCCACTAGAGTAGAGGATAGGGGCTGAACCACGTAAAAAATCTCGGTGTGATTTTCTATTATTTTTTTTCTGTTTTCTTTTTGGCTTCAATATTCTGCAGTTTCTGTTTACGTCGAAAAAGTTTTACACTAATACGGACAGGTATTAGCTGTATGTTTATAACAGACAAAGTATATAACTAATACGGACATGGTTAGACCGTCCGATTACAGTCTGCTATAGTAAACTTTGAAAATTGGTCATTGTAGATCACTTCTAAGTATTTACACCTATTCACCCCCTCTAGGTGTGCTTTATTACAGAATTACATTTTGTATCATAGCAAGGCTCTACTAATATTGATCTTTGCAGGTCGTAGGGAAAGATCCTATGGCACACCTTAGTTTTCAAGAAGTTCAATCCAAAAGTCGGCCACCTTTGTTGCTCGGAAGTGAAAACTTTAACTTTTGGAAGTTTAGAATGATGATTTATCTCAAACGAGACCCATGGAAATGGTGGGTTGTTGAGAATGGCCATGTCATTCCAAGACATAATGATGGAAAACTGAAGACTCTCAT
This sequence comes from Panax quinquefolius, assembly GCA_020205615.1. Lineage (NCBI taxonomy): Eukaryota > Viridiplantae > Streptophyta > Magnoliopsida > Apiales > Araliaceae > Panax > Panax quinquefolius. The sequence goes on from CM035160.1 coordinate 148,877,402, forward strand.
GGAAATGGATTCAAATGAATCATATATGTTTTCCTACAACTCAAGAGCAATGAACACGCTGCTAAGTGGGATGATTCAAGCTGAAATTGACAAAGTTTCTGCATGCACCACTGCTAAAGAAATATGGGATACAATCATCACGAGCCATGAGGGAACTACAAAGGTAAAAGAAGTCAAATTAAGTATGCAAATGCAAGAATATGAACTTTTCAGATTAGAGAAGAATGAATCCATCAAAGAAGCTCAAGCTAGATTCCTCACTCTCATGAACTCTCTAAGCATGCTTGGCTGGAAAATTGATCAAAGGGAGATAAATAGAAAGATACTTAGAGTCATGCCCAAACGGTTCGCACCAAAATTTATAACTCTTCAAGACTCAACTACAATCAGTTCGATGGAAACTCTAACTTTGTTTGGAGAGCTTGAAGAATTCAAAAATCAACTAAAGAGGTATGATGAAGAGGATGAAGCACCAATAAAGAAAACATTGGCACTTCAAGTCGAGAGCAACAATGAAAGTGATCACGAAGATCTTGATGAAGAAATTGAAATGATCTCAAGAAAACTCGAGAGACTACTACAAAGAAAGAAACAAAGGAAAAATCAAAAAGGTAGCTCAACTCCAGTGAGCAAATCCGAAAAGAAACAAGAAGAAGAAAATGTCCAACTCTGTTTCATAAGACTAGAAGATGATGATCAATTTGAGGTAACAAATTTTCATAAAGCTTTTGAAATATCTATGCCTGATTATATTGCTTTACAAAATGAAAATCAACAGCTCAAAAAGAAAAGTGCTTATTTTAAGAATTGTGTAGATGAGCTAATAAATGAAGTTAAGTCGCTTATTAAAGACAGAAAAGAAAATGAATATCTTAAAAATGAAAATGAAGTGTTAAAAAAAAATTTGAAAATGAGAGATGATTGCATAGATGCTTTTAATGATGGAAAAATGATGAATGTTCAACATGATGATAATATAACAAATGCGTAAATAAAGATCTTTAAAAATGATCTTGCTAAATTTGTGCAAGGAGAAGAGAACCTAAATGTTATGTTAGGGGCACAAAGGTCTAGTCTTGATAAACAAGGAATTGGGTATAATCCTATGAAAAATAGAACTAATGATAATATTAAAATGATTAATAGTAAACCAAGGTTTAAGCCACTTTATTGTTCACCGTTTGTTACTTGTAAAAAATGTGGTTTTAAAGGTCATTTTGATTCTAATTGTAATAAAATTAGAATAAAACAAATTTGGGTAAAGAAATGTGATTTATATGCTACTAACGCAAAAGGACCCAAGAAGATTTGGGTACCAAAAAGGTAGAGACTATTTGTTCATTTTGTAGATGTCTCAAGGTCAAAAAAGAGACGAATAATAGTTATCTATAAATTATTTGGCAGAATCTGTAAGTACCTCATATTGTTTTTTAAATAATGTTTTAATTAGATATATGGATTTTTCAACACAAGGGTTCATAATATTATTTATTCTAAAGTTTTTATTGTGCTAAATGTTCCATATTTAATACACTTGACAATCATGATGAGGAATCTGTATTTATAATTTTTTTATGAACTTAACTGTGATCTATAAAAGGAAGAAAATGAGTATTCTGCAGGAAAAAGTAATCTGGAACGTGGAAATAAAATAGCAGAATCTGGACAACCTAAGCCGTCCGAATCAGAAGGAAAGACAGCTAAAATCAGACAGTTTGACCCATCCGTTTTAGTTGAAAACTCAGATATGCAGACACCGAAAAATAGACAGCCAGACCTGTTCGATTTAGAAGAAAAAACAGATACATAATTTGATATATCACAGTTTGAATATAACGAACAGATCACCGCTGCCAAGCTTCCTAGATCATCTCGAACTGCAAGAAATCATCCCAAATTTGATTATAGGTGACCGCCACATTGGATGATCAAAAGAAGTGTTTTTGAAGAGATTTGATTATGAAGATCCAAAATCGAAAACTTCAGAGCACATCTAGAAAGCATACTATTAGTAACAAAAATGTTGATATATAGGTAACAAATAACAAAGGTATGATCGTATTGTTTACTTGCTATATGTGATTTTATTATAAACTTTCTCCAATGATATTATTTATCTTTGAACTTATTCTTTTAATATTGACAAATGGGGCGAGATAACTATTTAGCTAAATTGATATGAATTAATTTTTGTTGATGACAAAAGGGGAGAGATATTTGGGTAATGATGATTATGTGTCAATCAACTTGTGCTTAATGATTTCTTTTTGATAATGACAAAGGGGGAGAGATATTTGGGTAATGGTGATTATGTCATAACCAACTTGTGCTTAATGATTTCTTTTTGATAATGACAAGGGGGGAGAGATACTTGGTATTTGAAATTTGAATTGACTGGGTATTCATGTTGACTTAATATGCATAAATTTAGGGGGAGCCTTATAGATAGGGGGAGCATATAAAGTTAAAAGATAATATATTGTCATCATCAAAAAGGGGGAGAATGTTAGTATTTATACTTTGTGGTTTTAATGATGACAATGTTTATATGGGCTTAATTGATTTTATTTTTGCTTATAATTTAATCAATCATGTTATTCAAATAATTTTATGCATATTAATTATATGATATATAATAGTGTGCATGGGTTATTGCATGGATTAATCACTTTGTCTCCTAGCTCACGAATGTTAATGCGATATTGGAGTGAGTAAATCAAGGTGGTTATTTTTGTCACATGCCTTAAATTTTTATATATAATATATATATATATATATATATATATATCCAATCCTCGATATGCTTTATATAATCTATATATATATATATATATATATATATATATGTGTGTGTGTGTGTGTGTGTGTGTGTGTGTGTTATTTGTTATATATATATTGAGCTACCAATTTAAATGTATTTGGGAGATTTTTAGGAATTGATTTTATGAAGGATTCTTATTTAAAGTTGATGGAGATGTTATTTTGTCACATACTTAAAAAACAATAATTGCTATTTTTAAGGGATCTTAGCTAATTGCTAATAGGACTCTTTCAACTAGTATTTGATTTTCATTTGACTTCTTCATAGTCAGTATTTCTTATCTACTTGATGTTGTCATTGGTAACGTGATCTCTCTATTTCAATCAAAAAGATATAGTCATTATGTGGAGGAATTGAAGGTTTCATAGTCGCTGCTCTCTTCTTTATATATATACTATTTACACGGCTTCAAGAAGAACACAAGACTCTACTGAATGTAAACTCTTCAAGCTATCCAAGATACACATCAATTATCATATCATTCTTTAAGTCTTGGTTTACAGTGTTCGTGTATTCCTTATTTCATATATATTGTAAACATAGTACAAGTCTAGGTTGGCTTGGGGTTTTTATTTTAGTAATATTCAGTCTGTACAATGAAGGTATAAAAGTCTCAGAGGTGAGAGGTGTTGCAGAGGTGCAAAGGAGGCAGAGGTGTCCAATCGATCGTCGTTGTAACAGGGAGTTTTATTGTCTTTGTAATTGCTGAATATTATTTTAATAAAGTGAGTCTCCAATTCTAGTTGGGATTGGACGTGGATTAGGCCACTAGAATAGAGGATAGGGGCTGAACCACGTAAAAAATCTCGGTGTGATTTTCTATTGTTTTGCTTCTGTTTTCTTTTTGGCTTCAATATTCTCGCAGTTTACATTTACGTCGAAAAAGTTTTACACTAATACGGACAGTATTAGTCAGTCCGCTTATAATGCATAAAAGTATATAACTAATACTTGATAGGGTTAGGCATCGTCCGATTACGATACTATATATATTACACCTATTCACCCCCTCTCTAGGTGTGCTTTATTACAGAATTACATTCCCACCTCCATACAGTTTGTTTGTGATTCATGGAACGAACTCTAATGCCTACTCATTTATTTATTTTTCATCTCTGATTTCTTGCATTCCTTCTATAATTAATCATGGTTAATAATAGTAAATCACTTTTTTTCAATCCTTAAATTTAAAATATATCAATTGGTGAGAGGGCTAAGCATTAAGAATGTAGGGCCCAAGGAAAGGTAGCAAAAGCTTGTTCTTAGTTCGTAATGCAATTTTTCTAACATTAGGCCAACATGTCTTTTTCTTTGACAAAATTTTGTGGCCGGCTTTGGATTTACTTGTATGGAGTTTTTGCCACCTCAAGTCATTCCAGATTCCTAATATGCTCTACTGTTTTTTTTGCATCTTTACATAAAAGTACTGCTTTCTTTTTCTCCCTTCAACCTTAGCCCCCCTGGAATTCCTTCCCACATAATGGCATCAGAGATTATAGAAGAGGAAGATGAAGAAGGGATTTTCATCATCAAGACAGAAGCTCAAAAGGATAAAATCAGGCAGATTATAGAGTACCAGAAATCTCTTTATTTTGTGTCGTCATCTTCGTCATCCCATTCTTCGACAGCTGCTTCCTGTTCTTCATTTGCCTCGTCACGCGCTAGTAATAGTTTGTTAGACTTGATGAAAGAAGGAAATACTTCTCTGAGGAGACTTTTCGACATGGAGCATATTAGTTTGGCAACTCATATGAAGGAATACAGTAGCTCACCAGTAATCAAGCCTATTCTTTTATGGGGCAGCGACACGGATGATGGAGTCTATGATGATCCTTGGATGGCAATAAAAAGAACTCAACCTTCCAATGCTTATCGTAGTCCTATGGGGTCGGCTTCAGGGGGCAGCTTCATGGATGGAGAATCTGCCTGCCAAAATAGGAAACAGAAAATGCGCAAGCCCAAGTTGTCCAGAACAAAGTCTTTTAGGAGATTGCCAAGATTTACTCGATGGAGATGCAGAGGTTTTAGATTCAGATTGAGGTTTAGACGCGTTAGGATTATGATCTGTGGTAGAATATTTTGATACTTATGACATTCAAATACCTCCCATTGGGATAGAAAACATGTATACGCTCAGAGAAATGTGAATATATCAATGATAAATTACTTACCTGCACAAGATTCTCCTAGAAAAAAAAAATTCCTATATACAATGTAAGAAGGGACGCCCTTTTCTTTCCTCGAGTAAAAGAGATTAAACCAAGAATCATTCTATGATGAAAATTCTGTCTTTCTAGATTCTCTCATGTGTTTGCTGTAGACTCATAGCCGAAGATGCTTTAATCTTGAAGAACTATATACATGCTTGCAGATGATACAGTGCTCCGAGATTAATCTCTCCATGATGCTTCCTTCTTCAATTCTAAATCTGTTACTTTGCTTGTTCCATAGGTGCACCCCATAAGTCTCGCCGCTTAGCTGAAGCAGCTTTGCTTCAACCCATTTTGAACGACCCTGATTTACTGGCCGCATAAAGAACCCTGCTACATGAGTCCAGTAGACCGGATAAAAGGCCATAGGGGGAAGGACTGTGAAATTATACTCTTGTCTTGATGCCACTCTGGAAACCACTCTGGAAACAAGGTATGGTCCATTATGTCCCCATTTGTTTCCATCAAAAGTTGATGCAAATTCCTCCATGAACTTGTATAAAAGTGGATGGTTCTTGTCAAAAACCAGTACTGCATTATTTAACCTTGTCCAATTCCCGAACTTATCATTACTTTGTGCTCCAATCGAATTCCTCAAACCCGAAAAATCTTTCATTATTATGAAATCTGTGTCCAAGTATACCCCACCATACTTGTAAAGAACTGCGATTCTGATCAAGTTGGACAGATTCTGTGCCAATGGAATTTCACCCGGGTCCTTGTTCCCGCTCTTCAAATCATCAAACCAAGATTCAGCTGGTGTGTTGTTTAGCAGAGCAGACAAGTCCGGAGTGACTGCAACAACCTTAAACCCATGATCAATTATCGGGTTTAAAATCATCAACCCCTGATCCGAATCCATGGTTCTCGATATAATCATCAAGCAACCATGAGGGTGAGCTTTAAAAAGACTCTCCATGGCTAAAAACTCCCTCTCCCCAAATGAACTTGCCGGAGATATCCATGTCATGAAGAACTGAATTTTGCAGTGATCATGTCCAAGGAACTCCTCAACTCGGCTTTCGAATTGCAGTGACAACCGAGTTGACTTAAGAATCTCAAACTCGGGTAAATTTTTCTTGAACCAAGCAATTCTTTCTTCTTCTGTTGCATTGATTGGAGGCAATAAATTATCTTTATCACGGATATGATTCTGTTTTTCATTCACCTCTTGTTTTGGGGACTGTCTTATTGGGACAGATATTGAAACTGACTCTAGTACTTGCCTATTGCCAGGACTCTGCAGCTCCGGCTGATTCCTGTTTGTTTTGAGCGCATTATCTGAGTGGAGAGAAAAGTTGGAGATAAAGCTGTCTTCAAAAATGACAAGAAAACAGATTGCTACAACGGAAAGGGTAGAAAAGATCTGTAATTTGGCACGGTCTAGCCGCCGGAAGGCCCGGAACTCGAACATCTTGTGGTGGGGAAAGCTTCTTCTTTTTGGGACAAGAACTTGAATGGAAGGGATGATGGAATGATCCTGTATATGCAACATGGATGAATAAATTAAGAAGCAGTCAGGAGGCCTAGTGGCAAAAACAGAGAAGAAACGTGGGGGGTAGACTTGTATGTTTTTAATGTTGTTTTTGTTTTGGTCTTCATAGATAGGCTGTGTTTTGTTTTGTGTTGTGTTGATCAACTCGTAGGGATCTTGTTTGACTGCCGCCAATATATTTATTTACATGAGAGAGAGATGATTAATTTGATTTATGTTTATCTTGAGAGGTGATTTTGTTGGTATGGAGCGGGATACATTAGATTATTTAGATAAACATAACTTCCACAATTTACTCTCAACTGAATAATGGCTTAGCCTTGGCAGGAAAAGGAAGAGAACATATAGGAGGAGGGGAGGGGGAGAGGGAGGGAGGGGGGGTAGGGTTGGAATATTACTAATTTTAGTAAAATTTGAAATGAAAAGCTAAGGCTGTAAAGCTCCACTCGAAATATAAATGAGTCAAATATGAGCACATTTTAAAGTTCGATAAATTACTCGAACCTTCTCAAATTGTAATTTTCTAATTATACTCGGATCATATTCGTTGGAAAAGTTCAAACTATTTCTGTTGATTCTTGATCGCTATTCACTTCGGTAGCTTAAATAAGCCTCAATCAAACCTTATTTTATACTCGATAAATTTTATAAACCAAATCTGAACAACTTAATACTCGGATCGACTCAGTTCGTTTACATCCTTATCAAAAGCCAAACAAAGAAAAAGAAGAGACTTTTTGGTAGTCTCACGGCACCTACTTGTTTTATCGAAAACATATCTTTAAGTAAGTTTGTTTATTTATTTTGTTTATCTAATCATATTATCATCAAGCTCTTTTATGGGAAAATAAAAATTGAATTAAAGTGTATTTAAATTTTACTTATTTATATTTATAACTAGTGTATTTAGATTTTAAATTCATGAATAATTTTACATGCACAGACTATACACAAAAAATTATGCACAAATAGTAAAATTCGTATAATACATACCAATAAGTACGAGTAAAATGTATAAAAATTCAAATGAAAAGTACCACTTTCTATTTTCTCTCTTTTTATATTGTTTATGCACAATTTCTTGTGCAGAATTTGTCCACATATAATTACTCTTTTAAAATTATACTTTCCGTTCAAAAATAGAGGATTGATTTCATTTTTTAAGTCAATTTGAAATTTTTAAAATTGATATTAATTCAATAAATTTTATTCAATGTAATTATGAAAATTATAAATTATTTAAAAAATAATATTATTAATTATAAGAGCAATTGTTTTGAAACGTATATTATTTAGAAATTCATATTTTCTCAAGTTTCAATTTTGAAATTGAAGAAGTTGCCAATATTTGAATAGTCAATTTTGGTTCGATTATAATCGAATGCTAAACCATATCCACTGACAATTTTAGTTTCGTGTGAATAAGGAATGAGGAATGAGGAATGAGGAATGAGGAATGAGGAATAAAAGGGTAGGAGCGCATATCAGTATTCTTATCTTTAAACAAGTGAGATTATCTATAAACAAGTAATCTTTTGTTTATAACTCTATATTAATATTATATATATATAGAAATAATTTGATTTTGTTTCCAATAATATGAATGATTTGATTTTATATAAAGAAAGATTTTATTTTATTTTTCAAAATAAAATAAGATTTTATTTACTTAGTAATATATATATAGAGAATCGGATCTTAAATTCACACTTTATCCATTTATCCAGCCACTCCTCCCTTAATGAATGGACGCGACGATTTGGTTATCTGTACAACCGTCCTCTATACTTTTAACGACGCTATATGTTGTCCGTCGTTAAAAATATAGACGACAGTTATATGACCAAATTGTCGCCGAGTCCGTAGCTAAAATGGGGGTGAAATTCGAGTGAAATGGATAAGATGTGAAACTTAAGATCCTGGATCGATATATATATATATATATATATATATATATATATATATATATATATATATATATTATTAAGAAACAAAGATTGAGCAGGATTTGGGAAATATTTTCAAGATATCTTAGGAGAGCTCTCCTAGGATCCCCTCTCCAAGGATATTCTGTTTTCAGGACTTGCAAGATCGAGCTCCACGGATTTTTCAGAAATTTAAAGCAGAATTCACATAGTTAAAGTATTTTGCACGATCATCACTCTAAAGACGCGACTCTCGCGCAGGAGGCAAATGTGAGCCCAAGTGCAAATTAGGCTTCACTTGACCTAATTGAATTAAATGTACAAATTAAGGCTCGCGTTATGCTTAAATGAAAAGATGGAAGAGCCGGGAATAAAGAAGCAAGACCTAACAAAATCTTTCACGTGTTCCGAGACAAAAGATACGTGGAGTCGACCACCACAAGTTCATCTAAAAAAGTCAAAAAGATCATGACTGAATATAATATTATTAGTAACTTAATTTCTTATATAAAGATAAATTTTTTCCCTTAATTTTTTATATACATATAAAAAAATTTCCTTATCTTCCTATATGAGACTGAAATGTTAAAAATAAGTAAAATGCAATTATGTCAATCCATTCCCACATATTATATTCATTAGTATCTTCCCAATAGGTTCGATGAAATAATATACACAAGAAAAATCAACTTGACTTGCCCACTACCGTATTAAATGACTTTGATTTTTATTTTACGTTGAGATTATATTATTAATTTTCTAATTTACAACTAAACATCGTGCAAATTATTTAAAGGGTAAAGAACATACTTTGGGTAAGGAAATATTCTTATTATTATTATAATTATTAGTACTATTATTATTATAATTATAATTATAATTATTATTATTATTATTATTATTATTATAATTATAATTATTAGTACTATTATTATTATAATTATAATTATAATTATAATTAGTATTATTATTATTATATCTATATAATAAAACAGAACCCAATTTGAATTCTATAATTTGACAAAGCACAATAACGTCTTAGATTCATTCTAACTTAATCTAAAGGCTCACATTTCATCTCACACAAATAAAATTTCGCCCAAATTTTCTCCTTTTTCTCTCTCCTTGGCTCCTTCCCCTTTCTCTATCCTCTCTCCTCCGCCTTCTCTCTTTCTCTCTCCTCTTATTCTTTTTTTTTTTTTTTGCTAAATATCTCCTCCTCCTCTCCTCTCCTCTTATCCCTGCCCTCCCTCTCTTTTTCTCTCTCCTCTCTCATCTTTCTCTCTCCTCTTTCATCTTTCTATCTTCTCATGTTACTCCAATTACTTAATAATAATAATAATAATTACTGCTACTACTATAATAATAATAATAATAATTACTACTACCACTACTATAATAATAATTATTATTATTATAACAATGGTGAATCCACCACAAAAAGTTCGATGAGATCAAATTTAAATTTTTTTTTGTTAAGAATAAAAATTATATATAACTATATATATAATTTTCTAAAACCAATATAATTTCTCAACATTTAAGTCGTTAAGTTTAATATATATATATATGTGTGTGTGTGTGTGTGTGTATTCATAATTTTCTTATAAGGAAAATATTAGAATAATTTTTTTAATCAGCAAATTTTTTTATTAAAAATCCAATATAGTAAAAATGTGACAAATTAACAGAGTTGGATAAGGTCACACGGGATAAAGAAAACTAAGCAAATAGTCTTGGAGTTTTAACACCTTATATTTGTCTAATTTGAATTTTAATTTGGTAATAAAAGAAAAGGAAGTGAATGAAAACAAAAAGAGATAATGTCAATTTTGTAATAGAAGATAATTTTTTTTAAGAAAAGTGGTGTTTTTGAGTTTTAATTAGAAAAAAATATATATAAAAAAAAAGAATGTATTTCGAGTCAAAATTTCTTCTCATTTTTTTCTACAACTAAAAAACTTTATAGGATATTAGTTAAAAAAGAAAAGAAAGTAGAAGAGAGTACTTACTTTTTGAGCCAAATATTACACATGGAGAGAGAAAAAAAGGAAATAATACAAAATTATCATTACTTTAAAAAGTCATTTATACAAAAAAAGAGTGGTGGTGGTGGTGAGGGTGTGTACTATGGCGAAAGCCAAGGAGGACACAAACCCATGTACTGAAAATTCAGTAACAATAATAATATTAATAATTATAATTTTAATTATTATTATTATAATAGTACTAATAATAATTATTATTATTTTAATAATAGTAATAATAATAATTATTATAATTATATTATTAATATTACTATTATAATTATATTAATATTATAATTATTACTATTATAATAATTATAATTATTAGTACTATTATTATTATTATAATTATTATTACTATTATTACTATTGTTATTATTATAATTATTATTATTATTACTATCATGACGCCCCAAAATTAGGTATACGCCACCCATCTTGGGTCGCCACTTACATGGTACATAAATTCAAATACAACTTACTAATATAATCTGCGTGTGTATGCAATACGACGTAAACCGTGAGTTTGAATACAAACATTGTCTCACTAGATATTATACAAACTCAAAAGGAGTCCTCATTAAAACTATTATCACACTATTTCACATAATAGTGAGGACTACTAATGCTATCCTCCGGACCATTACTCTGCTCCCCGACTGTCTCAAATTTATGTTCTCATTTCCGAAGAATGGTGAAAAGAAAGGGTGAGCTCAACTAGCCCAATGAAGAAATATTATAAATAAGATAATGCGTAATAAATTATCATTAGCCTTCAACAAAGTTAAAACCGATAAAATACAATAAACAACCAGTTTAAGCTAAATAGAATAAGCAATCCATTAAAAGAGTCAAGTAGAAAATAAAAGTCTACTTTGTTTTTTTAGGTTTTAAAAGGTTTTCATCAATTTTTATCACGCGAGACTCTACTTAATAACAAAACCACCACATCTAATCATCCCTGCACCACGGTCAAGGATTTTCATCAAATTATCAATGGTCATTAACTATCTTAGAATCACCCCTCAGTCATAATCATACCAAAACTATCCATCAACTGCATTATTCTGCCACCGAGGACTTTTTGTCACATCATTTATAACAAGTCATGATTATACCGAATGATTCTCAGTCATAATCATACTAAGTTCATCTACGCACGTAAGCCAAAGATAACATAATATAACATGAGGATGATGACAATGACATAATAATTCAATAAAACAAGTTCAAAATTATTTAATCCATGAACTATTAACGTCCAAATTGTCGACGACATCTTTGTTTAGTAGAGAGTAAAATTCAAGAATGATCGTAAGAATATTTCCATGAAAAGATCTCGGATGAAATGCAAATATCAAGGATATTCTACTAATTTCATGGAGTATAGAAGTCAAAGTTTTAACCAACCGGGTATAATAAAGAATAGAATAACAAAAGAAATCACCATGCGCACGATGCTTGGCATGTATGCGAGTTATTCCAACAGAATAATAATAACGGAACCAGTCGTGAAATTCACAATCGACGATGATCCAATGAATAATAAATCTTTGAATAATAAACAATGGAACCGTGTCCGGTGTAAAACACATGCATGGGATATTCCAATGTAATAATAAAGAATGTCACCAAGTATAGGAATTAAATCATGTGACACGAGTTATTCCAATGTAATAAATAAGAATGGAATAACATAAGGATTTCACCAAGTATAGAGTATCTGCCATATCTGAGGTTATGTATAGGGTATGCCACTTTTACAAGTTATTCCAATGTAATAATAATAGTGAATGGAATAATGTAAGTTCTCTTCAAGAAGAAAGAATAACACTTTACGGTACACAACAAATAATACCCCTTCACCGTAAAAGACACCTGGATATCAAAGTAGTGAAGTACAGGATACCATTCTTCTTTCTCTCTATAGATTTTCTCTCTATAAACTTCTTTCTATAATTTCTCTCTCAGAGTTTCAATGAATTAAAGAAAATAATGAAGGAATGAGCTTATTTATAGGAAAATGGAATGCATAAGAATTAATCCATGAACGGTCCGTATTGATTTACTTTAATCGACGGTCCATATTTAAAGAAAAATCTTTTAAATAAAATATAATATATTCTATTTATATAAAAATATTTTACTATGCAAAACACTATGCAATACTATGCATAATAAAATATAATATATTCTATTTATGAATAACTTTAATAAAGTATTCTATTTTATATAAAAGATGTTTCGCTTTTATTACGTTAATAATAATGAATAAAAAAAACGTCATTATCGCTATAATAATTCATATTATTAATCGATAATAATGGAATCAAACTGGTGACTTCTCACATAAGCATCAATAATCAATACCGGTGCTACTACGCAACCACACGATTCTTGTACTTTTACTACCGAGTAGTTCAACAAGATCAATCAGTAAAACTTCCGCCAAGTTATTTCAATAAAATATTTTTGTCGTTTTCTCGATCCGAATGATAATTACATTATGGAGTCCACCAATGATTGAGCCATTGTATTTAATATTCCCCGCTAAACCGAATATTCCTAATTAATCGAATATAATATAACCACTTGCATACTTTGCAAAATTTATAAACACAACCCACAACTATAATATTATCTCAAATTCACACTATAATATTAAAAATTATTTCGACAAAATTTAAATTTTTATTGATAAAATCTGGGTCTCACAATCTCCCTCCTTATGGAATTTCTCCCTCGAAATTAGGGTGCGATACTGTATGATAAAGAGATGAGGATACCTTGAATACCTTTATCGTTGAAAACATTAAATTCATTTTTTTTTTGCACTACAGCCAAAGATATACAACCAGAAACCAATAATCTTGAGACTCACTTTTAATAGTATCACAACCATGAATTATTCATGCACTACTAGCTAAAGATATTCGTGTTTTCAATTACTAATTCATGATTATACCGAATAATCCGTGGTCATAATCATACCAAGTCTATCAATGCACTACTACCGAAGATGACTTTTACCACATCCATAAATTAATATTTCATCACGAGACTCACCAATAATTAATCCATATCATCGAATCATCCCCGCACTACGTGCCAAGGATATTCATTAGTATCACGACCACGAATTATCCATGCACTACTACCAAAGATAATCGTGTATTCATTAAGTATCACGACCACAAAATTATCCATGCACTACTACCAAAGATAATCGTGTATTCATTAAGTATCACGACCACAATTATCCATACACTACTACCAAAGATAATCATGTATTCATTAGTATCACGACCACAAATTATCCATGCACTACTACCAAAGATAATCGTGTATTCATTAAGTATCGCGACCACAAATTATCCATGCACTACTACCAAAAGATAATTGTGTTTTCATTAAGATCACGACCACAAATTATCCATGCACTACTACCAAAGATAATTGTGTTTTCAATTACTGATTATGATTATACCAAACAATCCCCAGTCATAATCATACCAAGTCCATCTATGCACTACTGAGCCCACGTATGACTTTCAACATAATATAAGCGTGAGGATAATGATATAAAGAATCAATCAAATGAGATAAAGGATAAATATTAAACATTTATAATATAATTTATCCAGATTCAAGAATATCCCCATGTTTTCAATCACTTAATAATCTCATAATCTAATATCATTAATATTATAACAATATTTTAATCACTTCTTAAATTTATAAACAATTTATCTTAATTGTTTACACTTTTACCATATAATGCATTTAATCATTCAAAAATGTCATACTCATAAGATATCATCACCAATTATCAAATCTCTCAAAAAATATGCATATACTCTATATAAGATTCTCTAGCCATAAAATCCTATTTTCAACTTTTGTTACTTCACATAACATATTTAACTCATATGTTCAGTAATCAAACTATTTTCATGAAAATATACAAATCACCCCCAAAATATTTCTTTTCCGGGATTTAGCATAATATAGTCCCATGATGAAAATATATTTTTCTCGAATTTTAAAATTCATTTACTATTTTTCAAAATCAATTTCTAATTAATTTCTTAAGAAATTAGCTACCTCAAGGTTAACTCCAAAATTCCCAAATCTTGACAGGACCTTACACATGTTAACGTGAGCTTCCAGTTTAAATTTCATGGTCATCGGAGTTATAGAACTCCTAATAGCGTTTTTGTCGAAAAACCTAAATATTGAAATAGTCATAACTTGCTCATTTTAAGTCGAATGAGCTCATTTTTGGACAGGAGGTACTTTATACCATATACCTTCATGTCCCAAAAGGCCAGAATTTTTCTCATAATTTAAGTGGCCAAAACAAATTTCTCTAAAATCATGGCGGCAGAAGAATTTTTTCTTTTTTGCAACTTTGCACTCCTTTGCTAAAATCACCCACATAAAAATCTACAACACCTTTTCCAAAGAATTCCACTTGGATTAGTTAGGTAACTCATAGATCTAACTCTAGGACTTGACCACACTCAAAAATTCAAAATATAATAAGAGATTTGGTCAATTGAATTTCATGTTACGTTTTTCACCAAAATCTGATTTTCAACTCTTTCTGATTTCTAAGAAACTTTCATATTTTCACATACTAACCAACATAACTCATTATAAAACTTACTAATACCACGTATACCCATGATTTTCATTAGTCCAATGCTTTTATTATGACTTTCATCATAAACCATGTAAACTGTTCATTTTAGTTGAAGAAATATTTGAGGGTTTAAGAAATGGGTTTTGTACCGGGGTCAATACAAAATTCGATTTCACGCTCTAAGTAGGCTAAGAAGTTTTCAAGAATACGCCAGGAAATTTATTAATAATAGAAATATCATTCAAAACTGTGACTCTCATCCAAGACTTGGATAAGACGTCACATCGATACCAACCGCGACTTCTATCCCTTAACCTAGATAAAGACTCTCACAATGATACCTATAAACTTGTCATCTTCATTCACGATGTCGCCTACTGAAGAAAGTCCGACTTCTGCATTCCACACATGGAAGTCAACAACGAAAGGTTCGGAGCTTTTTACTTATGGCTTGATATTACAATGATTAACTTTAGGGTTTGGTTACTTTGAATTCAGATAACAAAGGTTGGTTAGGAATATGAAAGCTAACAACCTTACGAAAAAGCATGATGAGTAGTTAACCAATTGATTCCTAAAATCACATCAAAGGCAAATATTTTCAAAAAGATAAGATCGACAGTGTACGTGAAAATGTTTATTTGAATCAAACAAGATTTAAAAATAGTAGCGCATAACGAAGGCTCCTACTAACGAAGTTTCAACCAATAAGTCAAAGTTTAACTTCTTCTGAGTCAAATTTAAACGTTGAACGCAAGTAAGAGAGATAAAATAATGGGTAGAACCAGATCTTATAAGGTATAGACTTGCAATTTATAATTAACTAACTTGTGCTAACTTCGTTCGGTTTACTCGCTTTTTGAGAAGTCATGAAAATGCACTTCCTAAAACCAACGACTTTGTTTTGTCCATATCCACCTTTGGTGCCACCGTCCCCAAATTAGACTTGACTTTGGTGCACAACAAAAATTGAGCTAACTCTTCTTGCAATTTCCACTTCTATTATCTTTGCCGTGATTACCAATCAAGTGGTTACCATTCTTAGCATGATAATTTCCCCACGATGGTTATCATTGTTCGATAAATTGCCACCACCAATATGATTATTATCGTGTTGTTGGTCGTTACCTTTTGTTTGAAATTTGAATCAACACTCTCATGTGCTTCATTGCTTATCTCAAAGATTTTCGGATGTCATTCTCAAACACCGTCACAAAATAAGGGTTAATTAACATATCACATATTATCCCTATACTCGAATCGACCAATTAAATACCAAATAAATTTAGGTAGGTCATACTTAGCGAAGGTATTCCCTGCTCTCCCTCCTAAGATTTATCTCTCATCTTAGCAGGGATCATATCCCTAAGCTCGATACTTAACCGCGACTCGGACACCAACTTGGTCAAGACACCTCACATCTCCGGTACTTATCGACTTGCCACCGAAAGATCGGCCCCCCACGGAGAGTCCGGCTTTGGTGCATTCCCCATCAACGAGAAGTCACCAAATGAGGCTCGTGGCTCTTCACACTTATGGCTCGATACCAACCGTGACGCCCCTAAAATTAGGTATCGTCGTCCATCTTGGGTCGCCACTTACATGGTACATAAATTCAAATACAACTTACTAATATAACTGCATGCAGTACAATACGACATAAACTGTGAGTTTGAATACAAACATTGTCTCACTAGATATTATACAAACTCAAAAGGAGTCCTCATTACAACTATTATCACACTATTTCACGAATAGTGAGGACTACTAATGCTATCCTCTCGACCATTACTCCGCCTCCCACTCGTCCCAAATATATTTCTCATTTCTCAAGAGAATAAAGAAAAGAAAGGGTGAGCTCAACTAGCCCAAAGAAGAAATATTATAACTAAGATAATGCGAATAAATTATCATTAGCCTTCAACAATGTTAAACGATAAAATACAATAGACAACCGGTTTAATCTGCAATGGAATAAGCAATCCATTAAAAGAGTCAGTAGTAAAATAAAGTCTCTACTTTTTTTTTTTAGGTTTTAAAAGGTTTTCATCAATTTTTATCATTTGACTTCTCAGCTAATAACAAAACCACCACATCTAATCATCCATGTACTACACGGCCAAGGATTTTCATCAAATTATCAATGGTCACGACTATACCGAATCACCCCGGTCATAATCATACCAAAACTATCCATCCATCGCATTACAAAGCCACCGAGGACTTTTGTCACATCATTTATAACAAGTCACGATTATACCGAATGATTCTCGGTCATAATCATACTAAGTTCATCTATGCACGTAAGCCAAAGATAACATAATATAACACGAGGATGATGACAATGACATAATAATTCAATAAAACAAGTTCAAAATTATTTAATCCATGAACTATTAACGTCCCAAATTGTCAACACGATCTTTGTTTGTAGAGTAAAATTCAAGAATGATCGGAAGAATATTTCCATGAAAGATATTTGGATGAAACGCAAATATCAAGGATATTCTACTAATTTCATGGAGTATAAAGTCAAAGTTTTAACTAACCGGGTATAATAAAGAATAGAATAACAAAAGAAATCACCACGCATGCGATTGCAGATGTACAAAGTTATTCCAACAGAATAATAATAATCGGAACCAAAGTGTGAAATTACACAATGGGATGATCCAACGTAATAATAAATGTTGAATAATAAACAATGGAACCAGTGTCCTGTAAAACACATGCATGTGATATTCCAATGTAATAATAAATGCGGAATAATAAACAATGGAACCAGAAATGTAGGTGTAAAACACGACATGTGATATTCAAATGTAATAATAAAGAATGTCACCAAGTATAGGTAAATCACAGATACAAGTTTATTCCAATGTAATAAATAAGAATGGAATAACATAAGGATTTCACCAAGTATAGAGTATGCAATGATATCAAAGTTATGTATAGGGTACGCCACTTTTACAAAAGTTATTCCAATGTAATAATAGTGAATGGAATAATGTAAGTTCTCTTCAAGAAAAAGAATAAACACTTTTACTTGATACAACAAATAATACCCCTCACCGTAAAAAGACACCGGATATCAAAGTAGTGAAGCACAGTGATACCATTCTTCTTTCTCTCTATAGATTTTCTCTCTATAAACTTCTTTCTATAATTTCTCTCTGTAGTTTCAATGAATTGCGTAAGAAAATAATGAATGGAATGAGCTTCATTTATAGGAAAATGGAATGCATAAGAATTAATCCATGAATCATCCCGTATTGATTTACTTTAATCGACTATCCATATTTAAAGAAAAATCTTTTAAATAAAATATAATATATTCTATTTATATAAAAATATTTTACTATGCAAACACTATGCAATACTATCGATAATAAAATATAATATATTCTATTTATGTAATAACTTTAATAAAGTATTCTATTTTATATAAAAAGATGTTTCGCTTTTATTACGTTAATAATACGAATAAAACAAAACGTCATTATCGCTATAATAATTCATATTATTAATCGATTAATAATGGAATCAAACGGAGTGAATTTCTCACATAAGCATCAATAATCAATACCGCGTGCTACTACTTATGCAACCACACGATATCGTATTTTTTACTACCAAAAGTAGTTCAACAAGATCAACCAGAAAAACTTCCGCCGTTATTTCAATAAAATATTTTTGTCGCTTTTTTCAATCCGACAATAATAATTACATTAATGGAGTCCACCAATGATTGAGCCATTGTATTAATATTCCCCGCTAAACCGAATATTCCCCAATTAATCGAATATAATATAACCACTTGATACTTTTGCAAAATTTATAAACACAACCCACAACTATAATATTATCTCAAATTCACACCATAATATTAAAAATTATTTCGATAAAATTTAAATTTTTATTGATAAAATCTGGGGTCTCACAACTATTATTATAATTACTATTATTATTATTATAATTATTATTAATAACAACAATAATAATAATAACAATTATAATAGTGCTAATAATAATAATTATAATTATAATTATAATTATTAGTACTATTATTATTATAATTATTATTACTATTACTATTATTATAATTACTATTATTATTATAATTATTATTAATAACAACAATAATAATAATAACAATTATAATTATTATTACTATTATTATAATAATAATTATAATTATAATTATAATTATTAGTACTATTATTATTATTATTATTACTATTACTATTATTATAATTACTATTATTATTATATTTATTATTAATAACAACAATAATAACAATAATAATAATAACAATAATAATAACAACAATAATTATAATAGTAATAATAATTATAATAATAATAATAATTATTATTATTATTATTATTATTATTATGATAATAGTAACAACAACAATAATAATAATAATAATAATAGAAATAATAATTGTTATTGTGGTGGTGTGGTGAATTATGAAAATTATTATTGATGATTTGTCAGTTTTGTTGAAAGGTTTAGATTTTTCTGGATATCTATTTTTTTAAAAAAAATAATTATTGTGGTGGTGTGGAGAATTATGATCATTGTTATGTGTGATTGTAAATTATTTTAAGTTACAAAAAACATTTAGGTAATATAGTACTTTTTGAATTTTAATTTAATTTTTTGTTACGTCGTGTCTTCGTGCACACGGACAATTACTAGCATATATATATAAGGCAGCGGATGTCCATCTATTTGTACATGAATATGTCAGTCAGTTTGGAAGTTTAAACAGTAATTGTTACCTTGCAGTACAGTAAGTATGGAAATATATTACTCAACACTTTTCCAGTTACTCGCAGCTGAACGACGACTGGAGGAACCAT
This sequence comes from Panax quinquefolius, assembly GCA_020205615.1. Taxonomy (NCBI): domain Eukaryota; kingdom Viridiplantae; phylum Streptophyta; class Magnoliopsida; order Apiales; family Araliaceae; genus Panax; species Panax quinquefolius. The sequence continues at coordinate 148,897,394 of CM035160.1, forward strand.
CAAACTTCGTGCTCCTGAGAGAAAAAATGAAGAAAAAAGAATAATTTACGGGAGAAATATGTATTTTAAAGCTTGTTTAGAAGGTTATCTAGATATTTAGAGGAGCAGGAGGAGGGGGGGAGGACTAGGGAACTTTACCGGCTGATTGAACTGTAGTTCATCCGAGATGCACGAAGAATGTCTTTAATCAATTGCAATTCCTTAACAACATCTCCAATGTCCATTCGCTCTCTGGGAGATTTCACTGAACAAGCAATTCCGATTCTGACAACAGAGATCAAACACTCCTGCATTTGGTCTACTTTAAGTTGTACCATTCCCCCATTTTCTGTTGTAACTATCTCCTCCTCATTCTCTACTCCACTAGACAGAACTATCGGGTCTAAAATGTCAGCTATTTGTTCAGGCAGCCCCATTTCAGCAAACTTGTGGAGATCCAATCCATCTCTGAACATGCTGTCAGTAGGTCTTTTCCCGGTGAACATTTCAAGCAAGAGAATCCCATAACTATACACATCTCCGTAAGGTGACACCTTGCTTCCCATACCATACTCTGTAAAACTCAATTGTAATCATGATAGTTAGAACAAACTACATAGAAAAGCTTAAATGTAATTAGACCCTAAAATTTTTGAGCACACATTGTCCATTATTATTCAACAGTACATCTACTTTGACCTTAGAACAGTTTTAAATAAAACAAAAAAAAAAAGGGAAAGGAAAAGGAAAAGGTACCTGGAGCAGCATATCCAATAGTTCCTTTCAATCCAATGGAGCTGCTTTGGTTTGGGTGAGATTTAGTTATGGCCTCAGGAATGAGCTTTGCTAGCCCAAAATCACTCACATGGGCAGTCATGTCGTTGTCAAGAAAAATGTTGCTAGGCTTCAAATCACAATGCACAACTGGTTTATGACAATGGTGATGGAGATAATCTAATGCGGAAGCCACATCGATGGCAATATTTAGCCTTTGGAAAAGGCTTAAAGTCCTTGACTCGACATTTGCTTCCTCTGGCCTTGGGACATGATGCAGCCAACTTTCCAAACTTCCATTAGGCATGAACTCGTACACCAGAGCTTTAAATTCGTTGTTTTGGAAATCAACACCTGAGCAAGCAGTCAAAACTTTGACAAGATTCCGATGTCTAATGTTCCTTAAAACTTCACACTCAGCCATGAAACTCTTAAAAGCACCTCGCTGATAGAGGTGAAGCACTTTTACTGCAACATCAGTTTCATCAGGGTCAAGTACTCCTTTATACACAGAGCCAAAGCTACTAGCACCAATCAAATTAGTCGAGGAGAAGCCCCCAGTAGCTTCATAAAGATTTTCATAGGAAACCCTCGTGAACAAACCTCTTGTCGATGAAGATGCTATGGAAGGTTCTTTTTGGGTCTTTCTTAGGCGCTTAATAATTAGAAGAGACATAATCGAAACAAGTACTAGAAGGCCAGAAAGTAGTGGGATCATTAGCTTGAGACGAAAAGATGAATTACTTTTCTCCTTACCATTAATTGGGCATGCTACCAAATGAAATTCTGGCATACCTCCGCAGAGGTTATCATTCCCAACTAATGAAATTGCATTTGCATTTTCAAACACTCCTTCTGTTGGTACCTCACCCTCAAAGTGGTTGAAAGATAAATTTAATTTTTCTAGTGCAATGCGCTGAAGGAATTCTGGAATTTGACCAGACAAGTTGTTTCGTGAAAAATCAACGTCCTGAAGACCTCTCAACGAAATAAATGATGGAGGAATGGAGCCTTCAAAAAAATTTCCCTCCATATGAAGGCGCTCCAAGGTCACACAACTACCAAGACTAGTGGGGATTTCACCAAACAACTTGTTCTCAGAAACATCCAAGTACCCCAGATTTATTAAGGCACTCACTTCTGAAGGTAGAGGACCAGAGAGACGATTTCGAGCCAGGTTCAGAGATATTGTAAGGGAAGAGAGACCCATAACTCTTTCGGGTATAATACCACCAAGGTAATTTTGGGACAGGTCTAGCTCTTGCAAGTATTGAAAGTTCCCAAAGCCAGGAGGAATGCTTCCATTCAAGCGATTCTTTTCAAGATGGAGTGAGTACAATTGAGGTATAATAGACAAGGAAGGTGGAATGCTTCCTGAAAGCTCGTTTTCTGACATATTCAATAGCCTTAGCATCTTTAGATTACCAATAGAATTGGGAATGCTTCCGGTGAATTTATTTGTTTGCAGTTGCAATTCAGTCAAGTTAACAAGATTCTCAATCCCAGAAGGTATGCTTCCTGAGAGTTTGTTACTTCCCAATCTTAATGTCAAAAGATCTGTTGATAAATTTGCTATAGTACTAGGCAACACCCCTTCAAATTGGTTATCATTTAAAACCAACATTTTCAATTTTCTACAACTAGTCAGTGAGTTCATGAAAGTCAAGTCACCCCCAAGGCGATTGGAAGAAAGAACCAGCCACCAGAGATTAGGTAATCCACCAAAATATATCGAAATTTCCCCAGTAAAAAGACTCCCATCAATGTCAATTTCAAGAAGACTAGAAGCATTGGACAAAGATCCCGGAAGGGTTCCGGTTAAAAGATTGTGACCGACATTAAAAACTTGCAAATTAGGGAGATTAAAACCCAAGTTTGATGGTAGAGTGCCCTGTAACTGATTGTATGGCAAAGTAAGTATTACAAGAGATGAGAGGTTTAAAACTGAGGGAGGTATCATACCTGAGAATTGGTTCACTCCAAATCCAAGAAAATTCAAAGTCTTTAGCTGCCCAAGTGAAGCAGGAATATTTCCCTCCAAATTATTAACTGCCAGAGAGAATGACCTTATGGAAGAAAGGTTACCAAAAGAATCTGGAATAGGCCCAGTGAGATTATTATAGTGAAGTTGCATTCTTTCTAGCTTTTGCAGTGAACCCAACTGAAATGGGATTTTCCCAGTTAAGCTATTGAAGCCTAATCTAAGGTGCACAAGCCAAGAACATTTAGAAAGATTAGCTGGGATTTCCCCAGAAAAAGAGTTGTTGCTCAAATTGAGGTGTTTGAGCCTGAACAAAAACCCAATTTGTTCTGGTATTTTTCCAGAAAATTTGTTGACCTCAAGGTTAATCCCATTTAGGAAACTAAGGTTTCCTATATGAGGAGATAAAGAACCCACCAAGCCCATAGAACTCAGGTTCAATTTTGTGACTCTTTGGTGAAGATGACCACAAGTGACACCTGCCCAGTTGCAGAAATGTTGTGAATCATTCCATGAGGTTGTGATTCCAAGAGGGTCATGGGTTATTTTTGATTTGATGGCTAGTAAAGCAAGATTATCAGTCTCATTATTACCAGAGAGAACAAATGGTGGTAGAAGAAGTAGAAAGAAGAAGCAAGATGAGATTGAGTTCTTGAATTGAAGAGATGACAACATAGCTCGTTCTCTTCAGAATTCAGAATTCAGAATCAGAAACCAGTTAGAGAGATGGGTGTGTAAAGTTTGGCTCTTGTTTGGCTCTGAATGAGTTGTATGTAGGAAATTTTTCTGTAAATGCATAAAGACTTGGGTCGTACATTAGACCGATGGGTGAATAATATGTAGTCTGTTTGTGAAATAATTTATTTTATTTCAGATAGCTTTCTTTTAAAATATAAAATAAAAAAATTAAAATAAAACAACGAGTGCATTTATAGATATCACATGTGAATAATTTGGATTAATTTAGAGATCCTCCCTCGTCTAGCAAAATGGTGACGGATGGGACAGAGGGGATGGTGACGGATGAGAGAAGGTACATGTCTACATTAGTTGTGACTTTTCTCCGACAGACTCCGGTACTAATTTTCCAAAAATGGTGGGGTTGGAAATGAGATTAGCTCATATTTCTTTTTCTGCCACAATTTTTTTCTTTCCCAAGTCAATAATGTTATTTGAGCTTTTCTGAGGAAAGTAGCAACTGGTCTAGCCATCGGTTTAATTTTTTATTTTTTATTTTTTGAAAAATTTATAATATTTATTTTAATTTTAATTTTTATATAATTCAGTCATTTAGGTATAATTTAAAACCTTAAATTCTAAACATTAAACTCTAAACTCAAAAAATTTATAATATTTTTTGAACTCAAATTTTTACAAAATTTAGTAAATTAGATGTAATTTAGATATATATAAAAAATAGTTATATGTATCTAAATTACACATAAATCATTAAATTCTGTAAAAATTTGAGATAAAAAAAAATATCATAAATTTTTTAGAAGTCAAAAGGAAAAAAATTGGGTCGGTTGCTAGACTGGTTCCTAATTTCCGGTCCCCTTAGAATTTTTGATGTTATTTTGTGTATTAAATTTTTTGATATATCTATCTAACAAAATATAATTGGTTTTGAATTTTTCACTCACTCTAATAAATCATCTCATTCAAATCCAAAGTTTGTGATAAATCCCGTCAGTCCACGTAGTAATGTTTTAGGCATGAGACACGATATATATATATATATATATATATATATATATATATATATATAAATAATGGGTATACACAATCGCAGATATTTTCTTTGTCATGATATAGTCTTTGTCAAAATCATATCATTTTGACATATTTATTTTTTTAAAAAATAAACACGCTTCATTGTTCTCTCCCAAATCAGGGCTTCTATCTTCCAAATTAAAAATAAAAAATAGATCATTTCCCTTAAAATGACTTCTCCTCGCAAATCAAAAATCAGAAATCGATCCTCTCTTTGAAAATGGCTTCTCCTCCCAAATCGATTTTTGATTTTTGATTTGGAAGAAAAAATTCATGATTTGGGAAGAGAGAACAATGAAGCGTGTTTTTAAAAAATAAATAAATAAATCTTACAAAACGACACAATTTTGACAAACTGTGTACAAACAAAATATACATGACATCGTATGCCAATTATTCCCTATATATATATATATATATATTAAAAAAATTAACTCAAGAAATATCATTTCCATCGAAAATATATATGACAAATGTTGTACTGTAGTTATCTGGCTGTGTTGCATACTTGCATTTTATTACTTTTAATGAGCAGCCAGCTCCAAATTCCAAACTGCATGAAATGTGAAGATCATATCAATAAATATTCATGGGAAAATGATAACCTAAAACAAAAACAAAAAATTAAAATGTTCTATTTGTTCCAAAATTAAATATAAATGTTTTTTATATCTCGTTTTAAAATTTAAAAAGTTTATATATTTTAAATTATAAAGTGATCTTAAAATTATCATTTTAAAATATATCTTTAGAAGAGCAATTAAACAATCCGAATCAAATTTTGAGTCCAAATCTAATTAAATTTATTTAAATAAAGTCTTCAAACTACTAGCACAATAATATTTAATTTTTTATATAAAAATAATTTCTTTTCTCTATCTTTCAACGTGGGATTGGAATTGGGCCATTGGGGTGTTACGGCAACAAATACAACTAAAACTTGCCTTCTTGTCGTTGTTTACAGAAGTTAGATTCCAGGGCTGTGGCATTTTCCGGCTTAGCACGACCCAATTACTAAGTGAGCCCATCAAAATCTTAACTAGGATTTTATTGGACAAAGGGAACAATTTGTCACGGACAAACAAATAATTAACCCAACACTTAAATTTTGACAAGCTAAATTGGCCCACGTCCTAGGCCCAGACCAATTACTGTTCATCGAATTACAACACCTACAATTTAGGCCAGATTAACCGTATAAAGTTGATTAATTATTGATGCGCCGTGACGGTGGGGATGAGCCTGCGTTGAGAACTGAGAACCGACATTTCATGTGATAAAATTAAGAAATCAATATTTTCACGTGATTCTTTTCACGAGTGTATCTCACATCTATATGAAAGAAATTTGAATCCCATTAACATGAAGTGAACTTCATGTTATGTTCACTTTTCATATCCAAAACATTGCTGACACACAAGCGAAAGAGTGATCTCTCCGCCTACGTGTCAGCATTGTATTGATCATGAAGTCAACTTATTATGAAGTTCACTTCATACTAACCGTTCTCGAGAAACTCACGTGAAAATATCAATTTTTTTTTAAAAATGACAATTCTTATGAGGTCAACATTCTCCAATAAGAGAATACTAATAATTTCACTCTGCATATGTTTTACATTATTATTTGTTTTTTACCCCCTTTTTACAATTATACATGCATCAAATATAAAAACCCATGAACTATTTTTGTTTTTTTTTTGTCAACTATTAGGTAAATCTTTTCTTAAAAAGGTTATTCAAACATAGTATTCTATCTCAAGATATTATGTTCACCGATTTATTAATTTTTATGAATATCGGGTTAATCACCATGCAGACAAAAAATGAAAATAAAATAGGTCTCCCTCTTGCGTTTACATGAGATTTTGATTGTTCTAATTATAGTTAAATATTTTTAAAATATTAATAAACAAGTCGTATATATATATACACAAATGATTGATGCATAATTGCACCCCCTAATATAGGATGAAAAATACATTACAAAATCATAAATATACAACCTCCTAATATATATTTAGGGGTAATTAACATGAAATTAACTTTAGTCAATTGATCAATACAGTGTCGATATCGTAGGTCGAGTGATGATCTTTGTCTACGTGTTAATACTGTATTGCTCAATTGATCAATTTATAATGAAGTTAAGTGGTTGGTAATCAAATCCATATATTTGCATGTGCCTATTACGAGTCCTTCTAGGGGGATATTTTTTTTAGTGACATTCTAGTGATTTTTTTTTTTTGGTTTTTTTTTTTTTGTAGTACATTCTAAAAAATGTATAGTATTTATTCTAACTAAAATTTTTATAAAAAATAGTATTTTAGGTGTAATTTGGATACATATAAAAATGTATGTATGTATGGTCTGCATAAACCAAGCTTTCAGATTCATCCAAATTACACCTAAAATACTATTTTCTGTAAAAAAAAAAAAATTAATTAAAATAAATACTATATATTTTTTTAAAAATACTGCAAAAAAAAAATAAAAAAAAAAGTCATTAAAAAAATATCCCCCTAGACTTATTGGCCTATTTTTACTTCCTATTGACCATTTGACTAAAACTCCAAGAAAAAGGTTTGCTTATTCCTCCTCCCCTAGTTTTGAGGGTCCGGATCCGAAAAGCTCACGGTTGGTTAATATTCAACCGTTGGATTCTCTCTAATATCTCTTCTGTCCTAAACAAACGCAATAAGAAAATGCCACCTGCTTCTTGATCCGCTAAACCCCCCACACTTTCCTTTTTTTTATTATTATTATAAATAAACACTCCCTCCCTCATCACCAGTGTTGGACACACACTACAAAACAAAACCATCCCCTAAAAGTTGAATTCTATACAATACGCAATCGGTAATATCTCTCTGTTTTCCTCTTCTGGAATCCATTCTTCTCTCTCACTCTCAGTGTGTGTTAGTGTGTGAAATTCAGGAGTTTAATAGGATTAGCAGGGATGGGAACATTAAGGAGCTCATCATCTTCTTTGAAGTTGTTTTCAGAAAAGTACTATGGAGATAGAGACATAGGGTTTTTCTGCCCAAGTGATTCTTCTCTTACTATACCTGCTGCTGAAATTTGTTTCTTAAGGCCACCCACCCATAAACATGTTATTAATCTTAGCTATTCACTGCCCAAAACACTTCACCAGAAAAAACCCATTTTCCTCCTTTCTTCTCTGTCCTCATCACACATTCAGGTGACCTCTCTCTCCCTTTTTCTCTGCTTTTGTTCCAATTGATTTCTTAAAAGCTGCTGCTGTGAACACCAAAACCCCCAAATTATTTTCTTTTACTTAAATTTTGCTTATTGTTATTTTTGTTTGTTATATATGGGGTTTTCTTTTTTCTTTTTCCTGTTGTTTCTGTTCTTTTTGTTCTTTGATCTTTTCTCAAACAAAACCCCATGTAAGATTGCTACTTTGGGTCTTTAAACCCAACTCAGTTATAGACAAAATCTGCACAAAGCAACAAAGAGTGAAAAACAAATCATTTTACTATTATCAATTATGGATGTTATTTAGTCTAAGATATACACATTTTATAAACACTGTTTCTTAAATTACTTATGAGTTCTATTCTAAGCTGTAGAAACAGAAAATTCCTTGTGCAGCTTTTATAGTGATTTTGACACTAGGAATCAGATTCAATGAAATATTTATGCAATGAAATGAAGATGAAAATATTTGACATAAGCCCAAAACTTGCTACTATGCATGTAGAAAGTTTCTCATTTGCACTATGTTATAATTGTTTGCAGACACAAGTCCAGACGGAGGAAACAGAGATTAATGACATTATAAGTAAGTTTTACTTGTGTAGATTTATGTATGTATACTTGAAAGTTGGATCATAAAGAATTATATATGCTTTTACGTTATTGTATAGTTGTTGTCCAGGTCAGTCAAAAACTGTTCATGTGAAATTCCAACTACAGAGAGAGTGTTCATTTGGCCAGCAGTTTCACATTGTCGGAGATGATCCAATGTTTGGGTTATGGGAGCCATCAGACGCCGTGCCACTCGACTGGTCAGATGGACATGTATGGACTGTGGAGCTGGTAAGAATGAACTACTACTACTACTCATAGTACATGAATAAATGATAGTAGAACACATAATTTGTTGAATATGAATTATAACTTGGTATTATGTGTTCATGGGTATAAATAGGATATTCCCACTGGAAAATGCATCAAGTTCAAGATCATACTGAAAGCTGGACCTGAAAATATTATATGGCAACCTGGTCCGGATCGAACTCTTCAAACATGGGAGACAGAGAACACCGTAACTGTTTGTGAAGATTGGGATGACGCTGAACTTCAGAAGGTCTTAGAGGAGGAACCAACTTCTACACCAATTGAGGAGTTCGCCATCAATGCAGAAAATATTACTGACCCAAAAGAGAAATTCCACATTGATACAAATAGCACACTACCTGGTAGAAGATTGGTCAGTAATGCAAAGGAAGACCCTGCTGCTATTTCAGATGAGGATATGAACAGGCTAATTCTCGAGACTAATGGCATAATGGTGAATGTTCAGGATTCAGAAAGCACCACAGATGAGGTAAACGCGTTATCCATGAATGGACTGCCACTTCTAGTGCCAGGCTTGAGTCCAGTGCCAACAACACATGCTAAAGAAGCATCCCTCAAGGAAGTTGAAACAAACATTTTTAGTGATTCCTCTATTGAAGCTGACAAAATAGAGGAGCTCAATGTGCCAGAGGTAAATGCTTAATGCACGTTACTCCAGTTATTTTGTTTCTGTTGTTATTCACTTATGTTAACAAGGAATGATTCTCCTCTCTTACATCCATCGAATGAGAATGGCTAAAAGACAGGAGATTCCTTGGTGCTAAAGTTGGATCTAATTTTTCGTTGTATCTTCTGATATGAATAAAATATTTTCTGACATAAGGAAACAATGCAGCTATCCCTTAGTTTACTTTGAACTACTTATTGTGTCTAGAAACTGAAAAATGTGAATTGATGGACATGACTTTGTATGCAAGTTGAACATTTCATCACAGCAACAGGTTGTAACATAACTTGTGTACATGTGTCAACCTACAACCTGAATATCACAGTTTAAGGGCCAGCACTACAATAAAAGAAAAGAAAAAGAAATGAATGACAATATAAACTTGAAATTGAAAACAGGAGAATAATAAAGATTTCGACTGCCAACACCATCGTATGCAATTTAATATGTTTCTTGCATCAATGTAAATGCCAAGCCAAATGTGAAATAAATCATAAACTGCACATAACACACACCAGGAATAAATTACATTTGCAGATACTAGTCGTTTATCTTTTTCTTTTCATCATTTCAATTTACTGAGAGAACCAAATGAACTGCAGCTGGACTTGATGGAAGTATTAGATAATGACAAGCAAGACCAGCATCAATGTGAACAGGTTGCAAAGCCAGAATTAGCCGAAGAACAAGGCCAGAAAAACTCAAAGCCAGTTTACCAAGTCATCGAAAATGACATTCAATGGGATCAGGAAGACTCAGAGCCAGTCGACCAAGTCGTAAAAAATGATATTCAATGGGGTCGAAGAACTCTGCAGAAATTCTTAGCTAATTTTGGCTTTCAATCGAGATAGCAACAAGTAGGGAATCCCTCCTTGGTTGCTGCTTCATTTCCTGAATGTTGTCCCCCTAAACAGAGAGCAAGACGCATTCTAAGCTGCTGGTATATGTAAATATTAACATTGCCTCACATTTTGTTGTATGATACTCCTATGAGAGTGCTCATGTAACTTCCATTTCTCTTCTTGAATAACCTGGAAATTTGAGAACTATAAATAACGAGCGTAACCTGAATGCTATAATATTAGTTCTTGTGTTCTTCAGGTTCATCTCATTCTAAAATTCACTAAATAATGGACCGTGAACATATTTGCTCTATATGTTACATTTCCGTTGGTTTCAGTTATTTATGGGCAAAGAATGACCTTGAGAAACAACAGATTACTGCTTGAAGATGTTCGATTAAATTTTTAATAATAATTTTAAGGGATCATCATGCGATAATTACTACTTCTACTTGTGAAAAGTGAGAAGACAGTTTGAAACTCAATCAGAGACGACGATAGCTGCATGAAAAAGTCAAAATTTAAGATACATTTGACACTGACCACTTATTGATAATGTAAAAAGAATAGAAGATAAAGAAGGCTTTGCTTTACAGAATTACAGCTTTCTACCAAGAAAAAGATTAGGGATGGGATGGCAACTGAAAGGGAAATAAGTGGCAAATCTGCAAAATATTGTGATTACAAAAATATTGGTATATGTCTCATCTAGGAAGCATGTGTGTAGCGCTTTGAAAACTATTAAACTGGGTTGATGTTACAAAAGGATTTTCTGGTTGCTTGCCTTTATTTGCCTGGGAGGATGATTCTTCCTGTGAGCTACCACGACCTGATCGCCGAGAGTTATAAGGCCTATATACACCAGGCTCTGTTAATAACTTCTCGTTAAGGTTAACCTCTTTGGAAAGCATCTCCACTACTTGCTTCATATTTGGTCTAAAGTTAGAAGCTGCTTGGGTACAAAAGAGCGCAACCTTAATGAAGCGCATTACCTCACCCGCTGGATATTCTGTCAGGTCAGGGTCAACTATGTCCAGAAGCATTTCTTTTTCTTTAAGCTGCCATGCCTGTAATAAGATAGTATATTAGTCAGCACATGCATGTAGATACCAACTCTTAATAATCATACAATTCAGTATGCATTTGAACGCACCCCAAGATCAATTCCTAAGCAAAAAGAAACAGATGGGGGAGATTACAAGGCAGAGGCTATTGCAAAGCAAGATTAGTTTCTGTGAAGCAATGTGGAGGTGATGTAGAGTGAAGTATTTTCGTGGGACTTTGCCAAAAGCCAGCACTGCCAAGGCAATAGCCCAAGACTTGCAATAGAACCACTTATATAAGATTCTCTAAAGTATCTTGAAATCTCTGGAAGGGATCAGTTTCAAGTGTCAATTCAGGCAGCCAATGTGATCAAATCTAGACAATTACACCCTACCAAAGAATACACAACTAGACTCCAAACCAAGTTCCTTCTGCATTCTTGTCCAAATAGAGATCTACTGCACAGCATTGTCAGACCAGAAAGAGGCATCATTTTCAAAATATATAGTACACTGGGTATCAACTTGTGCAAGGAAAAAAATGGAAAACATAAAATACAGAAGCAACTTCTTCTTCTTTTTTCCCCACTTTTTTTCTTATAAAATTTAAGAAGCAACTCCTCTCTAAATGTTATGTTTCCATATCTTGGATTGAGAAACAATTACAAGCCATAAATTAAGATTTATTTGCAATATAAATATATATGGGAATTAATCCGTGGCAACCGGTTGCCTTGGGCACTATTTCAACAACCAAGCTTGCAATCGTTGATCAGTATAATGTAAACTGAGATTAAAAAAAAATTCCCTTAAAATAATCAATAAAATATTTAGAATTACATAATTGCCCTCCCTTAAAATCAACTAGCCATCAGTTTTCATTACTTGTTGCCGCCAACGATTGTTGTTGTTGTTGTTGTTATTATTATTATTATTATTATTATTATTATTATTATTATTATTATTATTATAACGTGTTATTATTATTATTATTACTCTTATTATTATTGTTGTTATTATTATTATTATTAATATTATTCTTAAATTTATTAACGTATGTATTATTATTATTACGTATGTACTTTGTTTTTGGGAAAGGGTCTTGCCGCAACAGCTGTTGGCAGCAACAAGTAATGAAAACTGATGGCTAGTTGATTTTAAGGGAGGGTAATTATGTAATTCCAAATATTTTATTGAGATTAAGTGGTTGCCGCTACAGGCTGTAGCAGCAAGGGGAGAATTTTTTTTAATCTCAGTCTTACATTATACTGATCAATGATTGCAAGCTTGTTTGTTGAAATAGTGCCCAAGGCAACCGGTTGTCACGGATTAATTCCTTGTGTGTGTGTTACACATATATAGAACACTATTACACTAATGTCAACAACAAAATGCATGATAAGATAAAAGAATATACTTCTTAATGCTTAGTGCTAACTCGTCACAGATTGGAGGCCAGATTTTCAAAATTTTACACACACATATGCTTGCCAATCAAAAAAACAGAACATACAAATTTGCAGCATGATTTAATTTAATAGGTAAGTTAACCTACCCATTCCACAAGAACCAAGAGATCCTCTCCGAATGCTGCCGTACTACTTCTTTTACCACTAATAACTTCAAGTATAAGAACCCCAAAACTATATACATCCGCCTTCTTTGTAAGTTGTCCTAACAATGCATATTCAGGAGCCAGGTATCCCCTGAAAAGAAGCAAACATAATGGATGCATAAATTGTAAAAACATTAGCGTGTAAATTGTCAGTTGTCACCCTATGCCACACATGCCATTAAGCAAGCAATAAAAAGATAAGCTTGAAGGAAAGAAGTAATAACTCTGTTCAAAAATAAATGTCAGAAATCAACCACTGAAATACAATGAATATCAAAAGTATCAAGCTATGACCAATTTGTAATCTGCCTAACTTGGATCTACAGACAATAAAGGAAGCTCTACCTGCAGAGTCTCAATTATTTGGGTTCATATATTTTTTCTTTTACGTTCTTTATTTATAATTTTTTAGATATTAATATCATCACTTTTCTTCATTTTTATCAACTTCTGAAGGAATCATTTCATGGTAATACTTCCTAACCATGCGCATAAACTGGCTACCAATGTTCTCTTTGTAACATCTACTATGCTACCAGCTGAATATAAATTCCAAAGAACTCCAACTACATCTTAAGTCTAGATAGCTGATATTATTGGTATCAGAAAGAAAGAGAATTAGATCGTATCATGTACACTTCTTAGAAGACAATAATTTAATTAGTTACACCAAATTAATATATGTAAGAAAAAAAAAACAATGAAGGTATGCTTACACTGTTCCAGCCACTCGAGTACTAACATGAGTAACATTGTCTGGAAAGAGTTTTGCCAGTCCAAAATCTCCTATTTTAGGCTGAAAATTTTCATCGAGAAGTATATTACTAGCCTTTATATCTCGGTGAACAATTTGTGGTTCAGCTTCTTCATGAAGAAATGCAAGACCAGAAGCTGTACCCAAACAAATAGCAGCCCTCTTAGGCCAATCCAGGTGAACTTCTTTACCTTTCGAACCTGAAATTTAAAACTTTAAACATTAGTTTAAGCTAAATTGCTTACATGATTTTCAGTTATGCTGCATGCTAGAAACTTCTCAAAATACCAAGTAAAGCGCTAGCAAGGCTGTTGTTCTCCAGATATTCATACAACAAGATCCGATTCTTGCCCTCAACACAACAACCAATCAGTTGAACAAGGTTTGGATGTCTGACAGTTGATATCATATTAATTTCTGTCAAGAATTCATTGGTCCCTTGTCTTGATCCAGCAGAAAGAGACTTGATAGCGGCACGACTACCGTCTCTCAAAACTCCCTGCAATCAATAGAGTGAAGCAGGGTAAGAACCAAAAAAAATTAAAGTAAAACCCGACTTCATAAGCAGGTGTGCACAGTTGCACACATATTTGAGGAATATACATTAGGCAACCAGTTCTTATCTCTCTCTCCCTCTCTCCCTCTCTGTTTCTTTATATATGAACATATAAGCATATATATATATATATATATGTAAGCTGTATAATCATGAAGTCACTAATCTTACCATATACACAACTCCAAAACCACCTCGACCTATTTTGTTTGATGGATGGAAATGGTTTGTTGCTGATCTCAACGAATTATAGGAAAATAACTTCACATCATTCGTACCAATTCCTAACCATGCACAAAAACATAAAACACAAGAAGATGTGGTGAAGTTAGTTTCAATTAAAAGGAAATCTTGAGATAAAAGGACCTCAGAAAAAAAAATAGTAAGCCTCCAGATAAAAACACAAACAAGAGAAAACTACTACAAAATATCAACCTGGCACGACTTCAGGTATCAAAAGTGGCACACGATTAGGAACTATAGATATAGCCTTGTCCTAAACAACCTGTTGGCTTGAAATGTGGGCATATCAAGCCAGTTCTTTTTCAGGTTGGGAAAAGCACAGTTTCAAATAACAAAAAAAATTTGACCAAACACTACCTTGGTTTAGACTGTGAGAGCTAACAAAAATGAATATAGACGTGATATGAAGGTTCATCCTAGCTTGAGAATTGTAAGTTCATGAGTCAAAATTTAACATGGTCAATGGTAAAATGCAGGTATGGCATTCAAATTCGTGTTTTGAACCGGGGAATATCAAATTTTGGAGAAAGTTCATTTATAGGACAAATAAAGTTGCAGAGTAAGTGATCCAATGCAAAAATTTGAGATAATCAAGCATCGGCCTGACATAGTCCAACTTGACTTGTAACTCATCTATTTAGAGCATTTTAAAATTTGTAAATCTAAAAATACATTGAGTCAGACTCACATCTTTGACTGAAAATACATATAGCTTTTCCATTCTAAAGGCTAAAGTCAAGTTATTACGAGGACAAACTCAAGTACAATTGAGTTGCTTTCCATCTAATGACAAAGCAATAGCCTTGACAGGCTTATTGTAGTATCCCTTGCCAAGATGATTCAGTTAGATACAAGCACCATGGTATAAGTAACGAACCTAGAGAACTACAAACAGCTATTTTGGAAATGGCCTGAAGATTCTTCAACTTCTCAACACACGAGACAAAAATTTAACAATTTAAAACAGCTAACTTTTACCTAAAAGACTCAAACACAGAATTAAAACTGACAAAAAGCTTTTCTAGTTATCCAAACAGCAAATATTCTTGACATATAAACAAACATATGCTACCTCTGTCACAACAAGAGAGTCCCTTTAACTCTTTTTTAAGCATGTTATTGTTTGCCAATTGCACACTTTGGGCATAATCCTTTGATATTTTTTCAATCACAAATTTCAGCCTTAAGATACAAAATTAGAGGAATATGGCATGCCATCAGTAAACCTTTTTAACATGTCTACCAAAAAGGGGAAAGGTACTCTCTTTTTGGGACAGAACAGATAAATTATCAGATAATCACATTAGTGCTAATACCTTCAGCGTGCTCATCGCTCTTGGCTATACACGAATCAAATGCACCAAAACAACTGAAACCCATAGCTTCAAATACTCTCATTTGAAAAAACCCACCATAAAAAACTCAAGACTCTAATCACAGAGCATCATCTTCGATAGCTAAGCTAGAAATTTCAAACAGACAAATATATAAATAAATACAGTATACAGCAAATAGTAATTTTAATACAAACTACAAGCAATTAGAATGGAAACCCAGAATCCAAACCTCAACTCAGAGAGTTCTTTATCCGAATTGAATTTGGTTGTCTTGATACCCATCTGTTCGTACATCAAACCCCAGTTAATAGTAATCTTGGAAATAGGAAACCCAAACAAGGAGGAATGTATGAATAAAAATGGGAAAGACCCATTATTATGATAGACACGTATTAATGTATAATTGGGTATGTGGGTGCTTATTGATTGAATTTGTATTTGTTGAAGTAGAAAAATAAAATGGTTAATTACTTCTGCTGTTGAGGGAAGGTGATGACTGATGATGTGAGGGGGATGAGTGCGGCGTTTGGTTGGACTGAAAATGACATGAAGGCTACTTTATACTATGTAGTTTCTAATTTCTTGCTCCTGTGAATTTGTTCAATTGTTTGAGTGGTATGACAACTTGAAGCTTTTTCACCCTTTCATGGGACTTATTTGAAGACTAATACACTCTTATCTCTTTTTTTTTAATAATAATAATAAATAAATAAACTATACCATTTATGAGGTATATTTCAATTTAAAAGAGAAATTTCCTTTCACTTTGTAGTGTTTAATTAATTTTAATCATGGAGTTGTATAATTTTTTGTTTTATTTATTATAATTAATGTTGTATTTTAAATTTAACATCATGTTTGGTCAGTACAAATACAACGTTTGCTATAATTAATACAATCAAAAGTTACAAATTTTATGGTAGTATGTGATATGAAAAATTCGGATCCGATTAGCATGAAGTTATTTTTTTTTTAGTAAGTTGGTCAATTGGCCAATAGAATACTGACACACATATAACTTCGCATGTGTGACGCCTCCAAAATTAGGTATACATCACCCATCTCGTAAATGATACATAGTACATGTAATTTAAATACAACTTACTAATATAATTGTCGTATAATATACTGACATAAACTGTGAGTTTGAATACAAATATTATCTACTAGATATTATACAAACTCAAAAGGAGTCCTCATTATAATTATTATCACACTATTTCACGTAATAGTGAGGACTACTAATATTATCCTCCTGACCATTACTCTGCTCCCGACTGTCTCTCAAATATGTTCTCATTTCAAGAAGAAACGATGAAAGAAAGGGTGAGCTCAACTAATTTCAAAGAAGAAATATTACAAGAAGATAATGCGAATAAATTATCATTAGCCTTCAACAAAATGTTAAACCGATAAAATATAATAAACATCAAGTTTAATCGCAGCTGAACAAGCAATCCATTAAAAAAGTCAAGTAGAAATAAAATCTACTATCTTTTATGATTTAAAAGATTTTCATCATCATTATAAATTTGACTCAAATTTTAATAAATAATCCACATCATCGAATCACCCCGCACTACTACCAAGGATATTCTTTTTTAAGATCAACGCACCATAATTATTCACGCACTACGCCCAAGAATAGTTGTGTATTCATTAATGGTCATGATCACGCCAACAATCGTCCCATCAATGCACTACTACTAATCGAGGATTTTTACCACATCATTTGTAACATTACTACTACGATTACAATCGAATAGTCTCTCGTCATAATCATACCAAGTCCATCTACGCACTACATGTGCCACGTATGACTTTAAAAAAATATAAATATGAGGATGATGACAATGATATAAGAATTCAATAAAACAAGTTCAAGAATTATTTTATCCAGTGAATTATTAACGCCCAAATTGTCAACACGATATCGCTGTTTTGTAGAGTAAAATTCAAGAATGATCGTAAGAATATTTCCATGAAAAGATATCGGATGAAACGCAAATATCAAGGATATTCTACTAATTTCATGGAGTATAAGAAGTCAGTTTTAACTAACCTGGATATAATAAAGAATGGAATAACAAAAAATCACCACGCATGCAGATTTCGCATGATGTACAAAGTTATTCCAACAAAATAATAATAATCTAACCAGTCGTGAAATTCACAATCGGCAAGTGATGTTCCAATGTAATAATAAAGATGGAACCAGCATCCTGTAAAACACACACGATAGATATTCCAATGAATGATAAAGACGGAACCAGTCCAAAGTAAAACACATGCATGTGATGTTCCAACAGATAATAAAGATTTTAACCAGTCCCAGTAAAACACATGCATGTGATGTTCCAATGTAATAATAATAAAGATTTTAACCAGTCCCAGATAAAACACACGCATGTGATGTTCCAAATGTAATAATGTAATAATGTCACCAAGTATAGGTAAACCACGATACAAAGTTATTCCAATGTAATAATAAGGAATGGAATAACAAGTTCTTCATGAATACAAAAAAGAATAATATCCCTTACGAGTACAACAAATAATATTCCCTACCTTAAAGAACCGAATAAGGCAAAAGTGAAGTAGCGTAATACTTTTCTTCTTTCTCTCTATAGCTTTCTCTGTAGTTTCAAAGAATTCGTAAGAAAATAATGAAGGAACGAAACTTCATTTATAGGAAAATAGAATGCATAGTAATTAATCCATGAACGGTCTGTATTAATTTACTTTAACTGACGGTCCATATTTAAAGCAAAATCTTTTAAATAAAATATAATATATTCTATTTATATAAAAATATTTTACTACGCAAACACTATGCAACACTACGCAAAACACTATGCAACACTACGCATAATATAATATATTTTATTTATAAATTACTTTAATAAAGATTCGCTTTATATAAAAGATGTTTCGCTTTTATTACGTTAATAATAATGAATAAAACAAAACGCCATTATCGCTATAATAATTCATATTATTAATCGACAATAATGGAATCAAATCGAGTGACTTCACATATAAGATCAATAATCAATACCGTGCGGTCGTAAAATATTTCAAAATAAGCAAGTGGTTATAAAATATTCATTTTTGCTCGGGAATATTCGTTTGGTCGTGGGAATATTCAGATCGTTTAGGGAATATTCGTTTGGTCGTGGAATATTCAGATCGCTTGGGAATATTCGTATTGCGACAAGCAGCCCATGTGTGGGCCCCATAACGGAAAGCGATTGGATGAGGAAAACGACAAAGTTTGGGTGGTTATAAATAACTACAGATTATTGTTACCATTAAGATCGTTGGAATACCCGCCAAGTTAAAATACAAAGAATACGCTGTGGTCGCACAAAGAAGAGACACCAGATTCAGATAAAGATTGTTGTTGAATTATTGATTCGCATACGTAAGATGGCACTACTCAATAATTTTCATGAGTTATCGCTCAATATTTTATTTTATTGATTCAATAATTGCTTTGCGTTGATATTTTATATTATCATTGTTCAATAATTATCACCGCATTGATTTCCCATTATCGATCAATAATTCATATTATTTGAATAATATTATTAGATAACATTATTGGCAATGTCTCAGAAAGTTCGTCTAAGGAGAGGTTTGGTCACCTAATTGCGCCACCAAGAAGGAGAGATCCTTATTGAAAGCCCCTCTTCCCTGGAACTACTTGGTTGTATAATTGTGATTCTCAGAATATTATTTGTGAATAATTAATTATTGATTCATATGATAAAGAAATATTTATTTTATGTGGATATAAATGATGGATTTATTTATGTGGTTATAAATGAAGAAATTATGTTGAGGTGTTTTATCAAGATTTTATCTGATTGGAGGTATTAAAATTAAATCGTGGGTTTTGAGATATATTATGGGGTTATAATTTTTAATCCGACCGCTGGATTGTGGTAATTTTTGGGTATGTTATACATACATAAGTTGAGTATATGTCCACAAATTTTGAACCGTTAAAAATTCACGAATGATTTGTTATGAATTTTAAGAGGTGTCTGATTCTAAATCGTATATAATTGATTTTGGTGGAAAATTCTAGAATTGAGTGGGCCCCACTTGTGGTTGGTGAAGAAATGTGCTGAATTTTATTTCAAATGTGGTGGGTGGCAATAGTAGCAGGTAAAGCCATCGTGTGTAGGTGTCAAGTCTGCTTCGGTAAGCTAACATTTTCCTATAAATAGAGGGCTAAGTTAGAATTGAAAATCACACCGTAAACAAAGTTTTCTCTCTTTCTCTCTATATATTGAGCGATTTTGTGAGTATTTAGATACTTTGAGAGTTCTTTGCTCAAGATAAGTTTCATTCAAAGATCACTTCCGACCTTTCCTTCCGGCATCTCGATTCTTTGAGGTAAGGATGTTATTTTTTCTCAAATGATATTAATTCTTCAATATCATTATCGTTTGAAATATTGGTTGGTACTTTTTATCAAATTTGGAACTTTTTCATGTAAGGGGTTACTTATTCATGAGTTACTATTCACGAAGTTACTATTCATGAGTTACTATTCACGAAAGTTACTATTCACGAGTACTATTCATGAAGCGTGAAAATGTTTTTTCAGAATTTCTATCTTTCGGTGTCTGAGTTACTATTCACGATACTAAGACTATTCACGATACTGAGACTATTCACGATACTAAGACTATTCACCTAAAAATGAAAATTTTTCTTTTCGCCTAAAATATCTATTCGGATACTAGCTTTGATCAGATCCATGTTTTGATCATTCTTGAATTTTACACCACTACGATTATTTTTGAGGTATTGTTGGACATGGATAAAACAAAGTACTAATCCTTAATCCTTAATCCTTGTCATTTTGTTTCACCGGATTCGCTCTTTAAAAATATTTTTCATCATCCTCGCCTTAAATGATGATATTATTGAATATCTTCGGCCCAGAAGTGCAAAGATGAATGATTTCAAGAATATCTTTGGCCCGTGTAGTGCAAAGATGAAAGCGTGTGTTTAAATGAACATGATCGATCGATGAATATCTTTGGCCCAGAAGTGCAAAGATGAGCAGTGTTTAAATGAATACGACCGATCGATGAATATCTTTGGCCTTTAGTGCAAAGATGAATGTGTTGAGATAAATACGACCGATTGATGAATATCTTTGGCCCAGTAGTGCAAAGATGAATATTTGATTTGAGATGAATATCGATTGATGTTACAGTGGATAAAATATTGATGATGGATCGTTAAATTCATAGATTATAGTAGATTTCATTCTCTCACGTAACTCTTCTATGAATTATTATTTCACCAAGAATATTGATCCGAAACTTGTTGTTCATTGTATTCTATCGATTTTTTTCCTGTTGGAGACTAACGATAATTTGTTGTATATTATCTTAGTCATAACATTCTTTTTATCTAGTTGAGCTCACCCCTTTTCCTTGTTGTTCCATTTTTCTTCTCGTGAGGCGAGAATGTAATGAGTACTAGTCGGGGTATGGAATGAAGGTTCTAGAGAGAGTTGTTTAGTAGTCCTCACCATTATTGTAAAATAATGTATCAATAAATGTGATGAGGATTTATTTGAGTATAAATATTGTCTGTAAGATAATATTTGATTTAAACTCACGCTTTATTGTTGTGATAATAAAGTTGTAGTTGTTTCGCACTACGATTTGGCGACTCGTAATGGGTTGGATGGAATGGACCTATTTTGGGGTCGCCACAGCCTCCCTCAGACTACCGGCTTGACTTTTCCGGACTACCTTTGGTGCCTCCATCCTAGTTGAATTTGTCTTGATGAACGACAAAATCGAGCTAAGTGACCTTCTTCTTCCACAATTATAACATGCTTTGACTAATGACGGCGCAGCTTTGATCGATGTGTCCTCTCCTCCGCATTTGAAGCATATGATAGGTGGTCTTTCTCCTTCCTTAACAACAACGGTGTCAAAATGCGATGTCTTCCCATCATCATTGAATCTCCGCTTCTTGAAATGTCCATTCTATTGTTTTGGCCCTGATTACACACCGGTGGTTACCATATCTCGCTTGTTGATTCCTCCACGCTTGTTGTCACCGCTTTGATGACTACTCGGCCGGTATTATAATTTTGCTTACCGCTTCTTTTTAGTTGTGGTTGATTTGTTATCGCTACTCCCACTAATCGAGCCCTATTTACAACATCTCGAATACAAACACAGCTTTATGAGAAATAAGATGTCGACGATCTCCGACTTCAAACCTCTTAAAACATTCGCGCCATTCTTTCTTCATTATCCACCAAGTGGGACGCAAATCGTGATAACTCCGCAAAATTTTGCCTCGTATTGCGATACGGGCCATATTGTTTTGTTCCAACTTGATAAACTCCACCTCCTTCATGTGGCGAATACTTTCAGAAAGTATTTGTCGCCGAATGCCTCTGAACTTCTCCCAAGATATCTTCAAGACAAAGAAGTCGAGTACGCTTTCTCGATTCCCACCAAGAATCGCCTCCGCCAAGAACATAAAGGCGTAAGGGGAACCTTTTGCTCCTGAAAGCATCCCAAGACAACAAATATCTTGGTAATCTTTATCCATGCTTCCGCCAAGTGGTTTTGCTCTCCCTTAACTCCGGTGGTCCCAGCCTCCTTGAATTGTTTAATGGTGACCGCCGAGAGTTTTCCGTGTTTTCACCTACGTTTTGGGATGAGAGTCGCTTCTCTACATTTCTGTCAGATAAATCAGATAAAGCCTCCGAACATTTGATCATTCATCATTTGATCGGTGTTGTTGTTATACGAGGATTGTCGCCTTTCTCGATGCACATTATCCCGATTATCGATATGCTATAATCAACGATCGCACTCAGGCTCCATCGCTATTCTCAACACTCTCGATGTCATTTTCAGACATCACACAAAACAAAAGGTTAATCGACATGTAACAAATTATCCCTATATTCTCACCAACCAATAAAATAAAGACATAAACTTAGGTAGGTCATACTAGCGAAGGTATTCCCCCGCCTCCCTCCTAGTACTATTCTCACATCTTAGCCAGGATCATATCCTAAGCTCGATACTTAACCGCGACGCCCCAAAATTAGGTATACATCACCCATCTTGGGTAGTCGACACATGGTATGTAATTTAAATACAACTTACTAATATAACTGCCGTAGTACAATACGACATAAATCATGAGTTTGAATACAAATATTATCTACTAGATATTATACAAACTCAAAAGGAGTCCTCATTACAATTATTATCACACTATTTCACGTAATAGTGAGGACTACTAATATTATCCTCCGGACCATTACTCCGCTCCCTACTGTCCCCAAATTATGTTCTCATTTCCTCAAGAGAATAAAGGAAAGAAATGGTGAGCTCAATCTAGCCCAAGAAGAAATATTATGACTAAGATAATGCAAAATAAATTATCATTAGCCTTCAACAAAGGTTAAACCGATAAAATATAATAAACATCAAGTTTAACTGCACAATGAACAAGCAATCCATTAAAAAGTCAAGTAGAAAATAAAATCTACTATCTTTTATGATTTAAAAGGTTTTTCATCATCATTATAAATTGCCGGTAGACTCGACTTTTAATAAATAATCCACATCATCGAATCACCCCGCGCACTACGTACTCACCAGGATATTCTTTAAGATCACGACCACAATTATTCACGCACTACGGGCCAAGAATAGTCAGCAGTATTCATTAATGGTCATGATCATGCCAACAATCGTCCATCAATGCACTACTACCACCGAGGATTTTTACCACATCATTTTGTAATATTACGGCCATGATTACACCGGTAGCCTCTCGTCATAATCATACCAAGTCCATCTACGCACTACAAAGCCACGTATGACTTTAAAAAAATATAAACACGAGGATGATGACAATGATATAAGAATTCAATAAAACAAGTTCAAGAATTATTTTATCCAGAATTATTAACGCCCAAATTGTCAACACGATCATCGTTTTGTAGAGTAAAATTCAAGAATGATCGTAAGAATATTTTCATGAAAAGATATCGGATGAAACGCAAATATCGCGGATATTCTACTAATTTCATGGAGTATATAAGTCAAAGTTTTAACTAACCCAGGTATAATAAAGAATGGAATAACAAAAAATCACCACGCATGCGCAGATTTCAGATGTACAAAGTTATTCCAACAAAATAATAATAACTAAACCAGTCGTCGTGAAATTCACAATCGGCTGGATGTTCCAACAGAATAATAAAGATGGAACCAGATCCGGGTAAAAACACACACGATAGATATTCCAACAGAATGATAAAGACGGAACCAGTCCGGTGTAAAACACACGCATGTGATGTTCCAACAGTATAATAAAGATTTTAACCAGTCCCCAGTAAAACACACGCATGTGATGTTCCAAAGTAATAATAATAAAGACGGAACCAGTCCTGATAAAACACACGCATGTGATGTTCCAATGTAATAATAGAAGAATGTCATCAAGATAGGTAAAACCACGATACAAAGTTATTCCAATGTAATAATAAGGAATGGAATAATCAAGTTCTCTTCATGAATACAAAAGAATAATATCCTTTACGAAGACAACAAATAATATTCCCTACCTGTAAGAATCAATATCGGCAAAGTGAAGTAGCGAGAATACTTTTCTTCTTTCTCTCTATAGCTTCTCTGTAGTTTCAATGAATTCGTAAAAATAATGAAGGAATGAAGCTTCATTTATGCGAAAAATAATGATAAGTAATTAATCCATTTAATGGTCTGATTAATTTACTTTAATCTGACTATTCCATATTTAAAGAAAATCTTTTAAATAAAATATAATATATTCTATTTATATAAAAACATTTTACTACGCAAACACTACGCAACACTACGCAAAACACTACGCAACACTACGATAATATAATATATTTTATTTATGTAATTACTTTAATAAAGATTCTCGCTTTTATATAAAAAGTTGCTTCGCTTTTATTACGTTAATAATACTAATAAAACAAAACGTCATTATCGCTATAATAATTCATATTATTAATCGACAATAATGGAATTAAATTGAGTTGACTTCTCACATAAAGATCAATAATCAATACCGCAAGCTACTACGCAACCACACGACATCGCATTTTTACTACCGAAGTAGTTCAACAAGATCAACCAGAAAAAACTTCCGCCGTTATTTCAATAAAATATTTTTGCGCTTTCTCAATCCGATAATAATTTCGTATGGTCCACCAACGATTGAAAGTTATCAGACGAATATTCCCCGCTAAATCGAATATTCCCCACCAATCGAATAATATAACCACTTGCATACTTTACAAAATTTATAAATATTACCCACAACTATAACATTATATCAAATTTATTTCATAATATTCAAAAATAATATTTATAAAAATTCATCTTTATTTATAAAAATTTTTGGGTCTTACAAATTGCGTATCAAGATTCTATCGGCCAATTAATTAACTTATCCCAAAATAAACTTCATACTAACCATTTCCGAAAAATTCACTTTAACATTAAACTATTTCTTTTAGTTAGTTTACTCTATCTTTATTTATCACGTAAC